>OY856412.1:478017156-478617156 GCA_963693085.1 Alisma plantago-aquatica
ATAATGTAATATGTTTGTCCTAATAATGGTATTTATATGGTTTCCTTTATATGATCAACTTAAGAAGCTTACTTTTTGACAATGGATGGCTTGTTTTAACTGAACAATCGATTGTGGGTTTTACCCTACTCTCAATGGAACTTTTTGTGTTGTTAATCAAGGGATGTCTAGGGTTATATGGTGACTCTTTCTAGAGCACAAAGCAAGGACTTCATAGCTGGTTTGTCTAAGGTGTTTACTTATGTAAACAACCAAAGGTCTTACATGTTAAACATCCAATGGTTCTGGGTGACATTGTGGCATGGTGATACGAGTTGAATGATGATGGAACAAATGGAGGGTTACCCTTAATAAGGTAGTATTACCTATTCACTCATATAAATAGAAGGGATGATAACCATATTGTTTTGATATGTAACCCTAATGAGGTATAGCTTGTTATACCTAGCTTTAATATAACTAAATGATGGTAATTGGGTATGCATAGTCCTTGAATGACTAATGTAATCATGAAGTACTCTGTTACTGTTGTTGAAACCCTAGTATGCTATAACCCAATCGTTATACCTTGATTTATGTGTGGGTTCATACTTGAGAATGGTATGGAATGTGATGGTGATGCTTCACCTTATGCATCCATGATCCAATGGGGATGCTGTGAGTTAGGGTTTAGGTATGAGTGCTATTTAGTAACATTGATATAATTTATCATGTTGAACCTAAATCTAATGCAAATGGATAAAGATGAGTATTCATGTTTAACATTCTTATATGATGGAATGATGGTGGAATAACCTCCTTAACATGATCATAACCTTGGTATGTTAATTGGTGGTTATCATAGCCACATGGTTGATACTTTCTTATGCTAAACATGTGCATAATGAATATGATGAAAGTTAATCATATCTAGATTCATTGCATGTTGATATAATAAAGGAATGTTCTTAATGTTAATATAACCCTGCTATTATTGTTTATGAATATAACCTTGTTCATTAATGCAATATTGTGCTGATCTGGTGTATTATATATAAGTGATGTTGTTGATCCTTGTTATTAGGAATGCAAAGATAATGATGATCTTACAGGGAATAATATGATGGTCTTAATGACCTTTGGGCATGGTTGAGCCCTGAATGAGGTGTAATCCTCTTATGTTCATAAGGGTTAATACCCTGTGATATTGTGAAAAGGATTTATATCCTATGATAGTATGATGGTCTTAATGACCTTTGGGCATGGTTGAGCCATGAATGAGGTGAAATCCTCTTATGTTGATAAGGGTTGATACTCTGTGATATTGTGAAAATTATTATTATCTTGTGATAGTATGATGACTAGTGTGGTCTCATGAATAAAAAATGAATAGTACCATGTGATGATGAGATGAGAAATTATGTTTCATACATTTTATATCTTTTAAAAGTTGTGATATTTATATGCTTGCTAGAAGTGAATTAGGGTTTGTATGTCCACTTGTTTGATGCATCCTTAATTCACCCAATTGGCATAACTAATCAAGTGAAACTCTAATCTTGTAGCGCCCTGTGCCATAGATCCATCTGAGTGTTAGAATTTTCCAAATGGTAAAATGAGTATTCCTAAGGGAAACTCAGAGCGCATACTATTGAGTATGTGGGGGTGGCAAGTTGAGGATATATCCTTGTCATCCACAATACAGATTGTGGAGGTTGGCTATGGTCATGCCTCATACATCTGATGTGATTGAGAATGGTTGCGGTCGTGTCTCGGTGATTATAACATGATGTGATTAGAGGACAACTGCGGTTGTACCTCAGTGATTGGGTCTGAATACCCTAGTTTCTAGTACCGTAATCTGTACCAAGGTCGGACTAGTGGTTATCAACTTGACTATATGTCGCTGTGGTGGCAGCTTTGACTAATATGTCATTGCCTTTTTACTCGTACTGACTGAGGGGTAGAGATCTTAGGATACTGGCACTCCTAGATCTTATACGAAACCGAATAACCCTTCTCAGGGGTCGGTTGGACTTTGAATGGTACGATTCAAATTCCCTAGGGCATAATAAAAGATGTAATACAACCGTGTAGCATATTTGTTTAGGATTATACACAATGTTTCACATTGGATGATAACCCTTGTTTGTTCTCTTTACATAAATATGATGCTTAGTGCAATTAAGAGATAGTAATTATACTTATGTTGTGGATATGCATAAGATTGTAAATGTGTACATACAGTAGTCATGCTTATGTTGATATCTATACTACTACTACTGATTATAATCATGATGCTAGCTATCTCATGTTGTTAGTTATGTTTAGCATGCTAGCCATGCCTTTGTAACTAGAGATGCATATACTACTAATCATGCTTATCCAGATGGTTGTGCTTATGTTGTTAGCTCTTCTTATGATGTCGATCTATTCAACCAATAAGACATGCTCATGTTGTTAGATATGATATGTTATTAGACTTGCTCATGATGCTAGATATGCATATCCTAATGAATTTATTATATTGTCAACAAGATAAAGGACGATAGTATGGATAATGATGATTATTATTATGTTCTCCTTTATGTATTTTGTTAATCATCAGTACTACTGATCTTATTTGTTATATTTGATTAAACTTCTTAACTGTTTAATTATATAAAAATGTTGTAATCAATAAATGTTGTTGAAGATTATATCTCTTGCTGGGACATAGGTCTCACCCTTGTGGTTCGCCACATTTTTTTAGGTAATCAGAAGTGACGAAAACAAACATGTGGCAGCAAAGAGGAGCTATAGTAATGAATATTTTAGAAAGTTGATTAGATGTCTAGTGTGTCCTAGAGTCATCCCTATAGTCCCAGGTTCGGGCATGAAAACTTTGTATATGGTGTTTCAAACAAATTGAACTTTTGTTAGCATGTTAATACTTGTTTGTGTGGCATATATGAATATTGTTCTCCTATGTATATATGTTGTGGCTAAGGCAATAGAACATTTGTATCAAATTATTGGCCTGGTATGGATAAAAGAAAGATGTTGGGGTCTTATGCAAATGTTTCTGAGCAGGTGCTAACGTTGAAATCAGTTTTAATTTACCCATATTTTTGGGTATGTGATTAATTAGTGATTGATTGTGTTTTATGTTTTGAGTAATATCGTTTAGTGTAATGGGTTCTAATAAGTTGGTATCAGAGCTTTAGGTTCACTGAGTCTACAGGGACACTAGGACTTAAGACTAGGATGATGTCTAAGTAAGGAACGTGACACAAAAACATGGTGCATACTGCCTAATCTCAGTACTTGGATGCCCTGGCCAGGTATTCAATTATTGAAGAAATGTAAGTATTGAACTCTTAGATTGTTATCTTTCTGATTACTCTGATCAAGTAGTCATTTTGAGACAATCTAAAGAGCATAATGAATAAGAAATCATGGTGTGAATATCTCAATCCTACCTTAAAGAAGATGAGAATTGTATCATTATCTATCAAAACTTGAATGTTTGGTAACTATATGAGAAAGATACAACACCATGGTATCTAAATCTGAATACAAATAAGAAAAAGAGGAGTTCTTGAAGATGTGATTCATGAATATAATAAAGTAAAATAAAGACAAGTCTATGATTATAAAGTGATTCAAGGTATGAAATCCCCATAAGATGGAGATAACTCCAATGATAAGTATAAATGAGAAGATAAATGAGAACAATGATAAAGAAATAAGGTGGAACCTGAGTTAATCTCAGACCAACCTATGTGTGTAAGAAAGTGTTAATGAAAAACCACCATGGCATGTGAAAGAAATTAAGAGATGATCCATGTTTAATGAAGAAAATGAATAATATGATGATTTATTTGTTGATAAGTGGTTGAAAAATATAATAAAATAAGAGAACATACCCAAGTGTGACAAATAGTCATCAAGGAAGGAGTAATGAGATATGTTAATCATGATGATTCCTATGCTAATGGAAAGGAACCCAAAATGAAAAAGGTAAAATGATACATAAGAAGTTTTAACATGTATAATGAAAATAGAATTGGTTACCTTTTTATTAGTGACCTTGAACAATGCTGCTATGATGTGGGAAGTATGTTTCCCTTTGTGTCTTTCCTTTTTAGGGAACAACTTTCAAGTGGACCATTGCCACTTGGTATGTGTGATTCATTCTAAACATGAGGATGGACATCTTATTATAGAATAAGGTTGTTTGGACTATGGTTCCATGATCATAAAGTTTGTGATGATTTTTCTTTTGAGCCTTCCAATAATTAGGAAGACTCCTCTTATATGTCTTGATATTTTTTATGTTGGTAAAAGTAGGTGAGATAAGGATGTGAGTTCCTTATAGCGCATGAGGTGGATACCAAGGTAATGAATCCTAGTATCCAAGATGTATCAATAATATGAGAAAAATGTGAAGGTTGGAGATGTTTATTAAATGAACATTCCAAGTATTCCTCTCCTATAGAGAGAGAGAGAGAGTTGATGATGATCCTATAAATGTTGTTTGGAAGGAAAAACAAAAGTGATTCTATAATGTTGTGTATGGTTCAATGATAGTTGGGCAAGACCATTATCAAGGATAGATGGTTGTTGGTCAATAGATATGTGATACTGTGTTCCTTTAAGATAAACCTATGATCAAATATCAATGCATAAGATTTAGATTGGGTGACATAATTCACACGACCATGATGAGTTTAGAGTTATGTCCTATAGACTAACCAATGTACAAATAGAATTTATGAATATGAGGAACAGAGTGTTCCAGACATGTCATACAAGTTATATCAAGCTTTGAATGATGACATGTCAAACTATTTCAAATATGGTCAAAAATATGATCAATATTTCTTTAAAAACCTTAGGGTTGCCGAAGTAGCAATAGCTATAAGACAAGTTGAACAAGAGTGAGTTAGGGGTTGACTAGGGTATCCTATAAGAGTTATGATACCTCTGTTAATCTTGTTATGTGAGTCCTAATAAGATGAAGACAATGTCATTGCTCCACCCCTAACAAGGTCAATCAGGAAGTTATATTTGTTAACCGTTATATACAAGTGTATGATTCTTCAACCAAATAGATGGTCATTCCACCATTGGTATGATTGGAGAATCCTCTAAAAACATATTCCTCATAATTTCTTGAAAAGTAGGGGGTGCCTACATGGTTGATTGAGTTGTTGATTACAACAACCATTAAAGGAGCATAGAGATGAAACCTTGTAAAGTTGCATATGATAATAGATACCTAATGTTTTATGTTTGGTAAGATATAGTGAGTGTGGCCTCTGGGTGATGTGTTATACAACATATAGAATATTTCAAGATGACAATCGAGTCCCAAAGTTGAAAGTTACTATTAAATTTGTACAGGTGGCACAACATGTTTCTATGTTCCATATCTGTAAATGTCTTCTTAAGGGGGTTTTTTGTGTTGACCCAAGATGAGATATGTATGACTGATGTGAAATCACCATGATATGCAAGTAACCATGTAAAGGTAATAGGATGAGGTGTAGAGGAAGTACCCATCTTTGTTTACCTTGGATTTCGGGGGCGAAATCCCTGTTAGGGTTTTACAGTTGTAAGGCCCCTAAACTTGATTAATGAGTTGAATAAGATTGATTACCATAATTTAATGCTTAGAACCCTAATGTAACCTTTTTATATGTTTTTAAATCATATGACAAGCTTCAGTTTCAAATTTGGTCCAATTTGGACACTGTTTGAGCAAGTTATGCAATTTTCTATACATTTTGGACTTGTCTATAATTTACCCAATTGAGTGGTTTTATTTGCAATTTGTCACATAAACTAGGTTCCTTAGATGTTATATTATCATTCTTGAGATTTTTGAGCCATGTGGCTCCTATTTGAGCCATGGTTTGAAGGTTTTTTCATCAAGGGTATTTTAGGGTTTTCCCCCTTCACGGATGAGCTACCTTTAGTAGCTATCAACTAATGAATTATTTGATTGGCTGGGAAATTCAACAAAGGAAAGATAATTAGGTATATACACATGATGAGGGAGCTTCTTGTGTGTGTTCTTGTATATTCGTAATAAATTAAGGCCATGGACACTTGGATAGATACTATATAGAACTTCAACTTTATCTTTTTCTTTATCTTAAAGTGTCATGTACTTATCCCCAAGCACCAAAATGAGCCATTTTATCTCCACAACCTCCCTCCTTATCCCAACCTCGTTCTCCCTCTATTAAGATATGAATTTCTCTACCCAAGGAAGAAGAAAGTGGGGATCTTCTTGGAGAAAGGCCCTAAGGTTGAAATTGACTTCATTTTAGGGTTGAAAAAGCTTCCTTCTAGTAATCTTGACCTAAAAGTGTAAGAATTCCCTTATTTCCTCCATATATTTCTTTTTTATCCTTCCTCCTAGCTTTCTCCAGGTCGTACCTATGTTGTTCCATGGTAGAAATTGCTCTAAAGCTCTAAAACCCTACCTTTCTTGCTCCTTATGCTTAGGGTTTGCTCATTTGATGAAGAAAGGTGCTAGATGGACGAATTCATAGCTTACTCTTGGATTTTCTACCCTACATTCTCAATATTTCTTCGGTGTGGGGGGTTTTATCTTCTCATTAGAGGCAAGTTTTACAACTTGCTCCATGTTTATTGCTTACCATAAGCTTTCTAGATCATGTTCTTGCTTGAAAATGATGATCCATGCACTAAAAAGTTATGCTTGACTAGGATTTCGATTTTTATAATGTTTCCTGTTCTGATTTCAGTTATATATGAACCTGTGATCATGCGTACATTATTCTTAAGGTATTATATGACTTGGATCAGGTTTGTTTGACAACCTATGGTGCTAAGCACCTATCAAACAATGGTCAATTTTAGGGTTTAAAGCTGATTTCTTCTATAAACCATGACCCGATGATGGTACCATTGCAACAACCCTATGGTGTTGTAATCATAACAACTCATGGTCATGATCAAGGGTGTCAAATGATGGTGACAACCTATGGTCACCCCCTTAGGTTAGGGTTTGGATCAATTAGAAGTATAATGATCAACCATTAAGTACACTACTGATGTTATCAATCAATGATGACATCAACTTAATATTTGATGCTGATTAATGAATATAGTGTGGATCTAGAAAACTATAGTGATTTAATGATCACTAATGATGGTGGATCAGGTATATAAAATCTATGGTGAGTTAATCATATATTTTTAGCATCAATTAAGCCTTAGACTAATGGTTTCTTGGGTCACTTGATGCAATGGTCGAACCTATATTGTAATTGATGGTTTTAATTTATGAACTTGACCCAATGGTCAAGATATAATATTTATTACTATAATAAAGTGGAATGATGGATAATGTAATATGTTGGTCCTAATAATGGGATTTATATGGTTTCCTTTATATGATCAACTTAAGGAGCTTACTTGTTGACAATGGATGGCTTGTTTTAACTGAACAGTCGATTGTGGGTTTTACCCTACTCTCAATGGAACTGTTTGTGTTGTTAATCAAGGGATGTATAGGGTTAGATGGTGACTCTTTATAGAGAACAAATCAAGGACATCATAGGTGGTTTGTCTAAGGTGTTTACTTATGTAAACAACCAAATGTCTTACCTTTTAAACATCCAATGGTTTTGGGTGACATTGTGGTATGGTGATATAGATTGAATGATGATGGAACAAATGGAGGGTTACACTTAATAAGGAAGTCTTATCTATTCACTCATATGAATAGAAGGGATGATAACCATATTGTGTTGATATGTAACCCTAATGAGGTATAGCTTGTTATACCTAGCTTTAATATAACTAAATGATGGTAATTGGGTATTAATAGTCCTTGAATGACTAATGCAATCATGAAGTACTCTGTTACTGTTGTTGAAACCATAGTATGATATAAACCACTTGTTATACCTTGATTTATGTATGGGTTCATACTTGAGAATAGTATGGAATGTGATGGTGATGCTTCACCTTATGCATCCATGATCCAATGGGGATGTTGTGAGTTAGGGTTTGGGTATGAGTGCTATTTAGTAACATTGATATAATTTATCATGTTGAACCTAACTCTAATGCAAATATATAAAGATGAGTATTCATGTTTAACATTCTTATATGATGGAATGATGGTGGAATAACCTCCTTAACATGATCATAACCTTTGTATGTTAATTGGTGGTTATCATAGCCACATGGTTGATACTTTCTTATGCTAAACATGTGCATATGAATATGATGAGAGTTAATAATATCTAGATTCATTGCATGTTGATGTAATAAAGGAATGTTCTTAATGTTAATATAAACCTTCTATGATTATTTATGAATATAACCTAGTTCATTAATGCAATATTTTTCTGATCTGGTGTATTATATATAAGTGATGTTGTTGAGCCTTGTTATAAGGCATGCAATGATAATGACGATCTTGTAGGGAATAATATGATGTTCTTAATGACCTTTGGGCATGGTTGAGCCCTGAATGACGTGTAATCCTCTTGTGTTGATAAGGGTTAATACCCTATGATATTGTGAAAGGATTTATATCCTGTGATAATATGATGGTCTTAATGACCGTTGGGCATGGTTGAGCCCTGAATGAGGTGAAATCCTCTTATGTTGATAAGGGTTGATACCGAATGATATTGTGAAAAATATTATTATCTTGTGATAGTATGATGACTAGTGTGGTCTCATGAATGGAAAGTGAATAGTACCATGTGATGATGAGATGAGAATTTTTGTTTCAAATGTTTTATATCTTTTCAAAGTTGTGATATTTATATGCTTGCTAGAAGTGAATTAGGGTTTGTATGTCCACTTGTTTGATGCAACCTTAATTCACCCAATTGTCATAACTAATCAAGTGAAACTCTAATCATGTAGCGCCCTATGCCATATATCCATCTGAGTGTCAGAATTTTCCAAATGGTGAAACTAGTATTCCTAAGGGAAACTCGGAGCGCATACTGTTGAGTATGTGGGGGTGGGAAGTTGAGGATATATCCTTGTCATCCACTATATAGACTGTGGAGGTTGACTATGGTCATGCCTCATACATTTGATGTGATTGAGAATGAATGTGGTCGTGTCTCGGTTATTATAACATGATGTGATTAGAGGACAACTGTGGTTGTACCTACTTGATTGGGTTTGAATACCCTAGTTTCTAGTGTCGTGACCTATACCAAGGTCGGACTAGTGGTTATCATCTTGACTATATGTCACTGTGGTGGCGGCTTTGACTGATATGTCATTGCCTTTTTACTCGTACTGACTGAGGGGAAGAGATCTTAGTATACCGACAGTCCTAGATCTTATACGGAACTGAATAACCCTTCGCAGGGGTCGGTTGGACTTTGAATGGTACGATTCAAATTCCCCAAGGCGTAATAAAAGATGTAATACAACTGTGTAGCATATTTGTTTATGGTTATACACAACATTTCACATTGGATGATAACCCTTGTTTGTTCTCTTTACATAAAGATGATTCTTAGTGCAATTAAGAGATAGTAATTATACTTATGTTGTGGATATGCATAAGATTGTAAATGTGTACATATAGTAGTCATTGTTATGTTGATATTTATACTACTACTGTTGATTATAATCATGATGCTAGCTATCTCATGTTGTTAGTTATGTTTAGCATGCTAGCCATGCCTTTGTAACTAGAGATGCATACACTACTAATCATGCTTATCCAGATGGTTGTACTTATGTTGTTAGCTCTTCTTATGATATTGATCTGTTCAACCAATAAGACATGCTCATGTTGTTAGCTATGCTATGTTATTAGACTTGCTCATGATTTTAGATATGCATATCCTACTGAATTGCTTATATTGTCAACACGATAAAGGATGATAGTATGGATAATGATGATTGTTATTATGTGCTCCTTTATGTATTTTGTTAATCATCAGTAATTCTGATATTATTTGTTATATTTGATTAAACTTCTTAACTGTTTAATTACATAAAAATGTTGTAATCAATAAATGTTGTTGAAGGTTATATCTTTTACTGGGACATAGGTCTCACCCTTGTGGTTCGCCACACTTTTTTAGGTAATCAGAAGTGACGAAAACAAACATGTGGCAACAAAGAGGAGATTTAGTAATGAATATTTGAGAAAGTTGATTAGATGTCTAGTGTGCCCTAGATTTGTCCCTATACTCTCAGGTCTGGACATGAAAACTTTGTATATGGTGTTTCAAACAAATTAAACTTTTGTTAGCATGTTAATACTTGTTTGTGTGGCATATATGAATATTGTTCTCCTATGTATATATGTTGTGGCTAAGGCAATAAAACATTTGTATCAAATTCTTGGCCTAGTATGGATAAAAGAAAGATGTTGGGGTCTTATGTAAATGTTTGTGAGCAAGTGCTGACGTTGAAATCGGTTTTAATTTACCCATATTTTTCGGTATTTGATTAATTAGTGATTGATTGTGTTTTATGTTTTAAGTAATCTCGTTTAGTGTAATGGGTTTTAACGTTGACCATGATTTTCAAAAGAAAAGACATTGTGTATAGGCCAATGTACATAGGATAAAGAGAATGAATAAGCATAGGTGAATTGCATGACATTGAAGAATAGGGGATACATCATACCTCAAATACAGATTCTAAGTAGTCCAAGTCAATGTTAGGCCTCCATAGAACCTATAAGGAAGGTGGATAGGTCCAATAAGTAAGGTTCTAAAGCTTTGAGAGGCTGGTGTCTCCAACAAAGCTCCTATCTCAAGAAAGAAGCACCTTCTCCACTTTAGAGGTGAAAAACCCTAACAAAAGAACATGGAGATGAGGTGTTTATGGGTTCTCGGTGGGGTTTCACCATGGAAGACCAGGGTTCCGACCTGGAGGAAGGTGGAAGGAAGACTAAAAACATGAAAATAGGGAAGTAAAGGAGAAAACTTACTAGTTTTGGTCGAATCACCAAGGAGGAGCTTAAGAAATCCTAAATAGAGAAATTTGGAACCCTAGGCGCCTTCTTCACCAAGGTAGGAACCTCCTTTTACCTTGGGACAAAAACTTCATGGAAAAACTGAGTAGGAATGACGCTCTAAGCTATAGGAAATAAAGGAGAGAAAGAGTTTTCGAATTGGGAGTTGGGAAGGGGTAGATATGGCTATATAAAGGAAGATGTCAAGTATGAGGTGTCTATGAGACTTTCCATGTGTCATGTATAAGGGCATCCATGGACATGCAAGCCTTTATGGATAAGGAAGAAGTCAAGCATGAGGTGTCAAGTTACTTTCCATTTGTCCAATGCTAAGGGTGCCTATGGACATGCAAACCTTTATGGATAAGGAAGAAGTCAAGCATGAGGTGTCCATGGAGCTTTCCATGTGTCCTTAGCCTAGAGATTTCATGGCCATGTAAGAGGATAGCTAATAGAGGCTTCTTGAATATCAAATTTCGGTTTATGGACACTTATAGGCCATCCCAACAGACCTTTAAGAAAAGAAATAACCCCATTGGTTGATAGCTTCTAAATATAAGCTCATTTATAAAGAGAGTAATCCCTAAAATGCACTTGGAAAGAAACACCTTGAAACCAATGTGCAACTAGGTTCCCTATTATTCAAAAACTATATAATGGTAAGGGAATATATAAATATTATAATGCATGTGACAAATTGTAAATAAAACCTCCCAATTGGGTAAATTGTAGAAAAGTCTAGAATGTACCTAAAATTGCATAACTTGCACAAACAACATCCAAATTGGACCAAACTTCATCCACAAGTTATCTTTGATGTTTTCAATATGAATTTGCTATTATTTACATATTTTGAAGTTATATAATCACATTATTCATTATTTATGACTTTTACTCATTTTCTCTCTCCTAAACTTATCCTAATATTTCATGGTTGTCCAAATTATATGAAATTTGACATGTAGGTTAATTTTGATATGTATATTTCGAATTTGAAGTTTTTTTTCACTTTTGAGACTTCTTTTTATGAGTTATGTCATATGGCCCATTAAGGGCCCATTATCTAAATTATTCATCCAATTAAGTTTCTTATCTTCATATACCATCCAAATGAGTTATGTGGCATATTTTATGTATCCATTATAAACCTAATATTAATGTTAGAACATTAGATTATATTAAGGTGATGTATACATGCATTAGCTCATTGAGATTATACTAAACATCTATTTAGGTCTAACCTTCAACCTTGTTTGTCTAAGTCCAAAATGTCAACTTCCGGGGTAGGGTCCGAGATCTAGTATGTTACAACACACCACCCCTTAAAGGGATTTCATACTCAAAATAAAAACATCCACATATAAGAAAATAACTTATTCACCACCCCTTAAAGGATTCATCTTATTAAGTCAAAACTATTCTTTAGGTACAAATGGTTCATCTACACTTCCTTACATCCAACTACATAAGCATCATGCAAAAAAAACATCTTGTAAAGACTAACTATGAACTATGGGTTAACTTTCTCTTGTCCATCCTAAAACTAGTCTTTACACCTAGGAGACTAGTTCAAAATATTAGGGTCCCTAAAGATAAACCATATAGATGTCTGAGGCTACTATTGCCTAAAAGCATGCTATTTTGAACAATTCATATTAGCTCAGGCCAGGCCGATATCATATGGATTTGGGAGTCCTTGTAAACCAAGCTAGTGGTGCGGAGGAAAATCTTTCCATCCCACGAACCCTGATCCTTTCTAGACACCTTTACTTTCAACTTCATGTCCTAGTATCTTCCTAAAGGCCAAGCTAAACAACCTCAAGTTACTATGGTTACTTATACATCTTTTAGTTGTATGTATTTTAGGGATCTATTCATCATTATTCTAATGTGAAACTATAGGATCCTAAATCAACCATTCATCATCTATTGATCAAATCTAGGGCAAACATGTCACTTAAAGGTAAGACAAGGATTCTAACTAGGGAGACAAAATGAAATAGTCAGATTCCAACTACTAATATCATGCTGTAAGGAGGCGGGATCACCCCCTTACTAATTTTTTTTGAAGAATTAACACATCCATTCCAAACACACTCAAAGGTATGATAGAATAGTTGCAAAATTTTCAAACTTTAATAAATGGTATTCAAAACAACCAAAGTATAGAAGTGGAATAAAAATAATGACTGTATTCAGTTTTCACAAAATATTACAAAAGTACATCAAAATATCCCATAAGGGTTTACATGTATGATACAACATAAGGATCTAAGTAGAGGGAAATCTAAACCATAACAACTTTGTCTCCAAGCTTTCCCTCCTTAAGCTAGTCCAAAAATTCATGCATTATCATCCAAGTCCTTCACCTAGGGTTGGAAGCATACCCCAACAAGAAGAGAAAATAGATGACATCAGAAAAGGCAGGTATGTTCATACTAAATAGGAAATTGAGCAATATATGGAATAAAGGATGTCAAAGTGTAAAGTATTCCCATGAAAAAGATAAGGAAAACCCAAGTGGGTATCAAGAGAAATGATTTGCAATAACAAAGGAGATACTTACCATAATTAAAATAATAAACTTGTTCCATACTAGCACATGTAAAGAAAGTAGGGCACATACCCCTACAATCATCATCAACATGCATGCGTGTGAGATAAGCATAGCCCTAGAACAATATAAACACAAAGATGGCCAAGTCTCATAAACTTGAAACCTAATAGAGAAAGAAATGCTTCCAATCTCCCAAATATATAAAACATGGGCCAAGAATCACACATCTTGCCCTGGGTATGAGGTTCCTTTCCATCCCAAAAGAGCAGGAAATATCACATCTGCTCGGCGGGAAATAACACATCTGCCATAAAAACCAATGCAATTACACTACTCTAGTGCTATTGAATCACATAGCATGTTAAATGTAGAGGCAAGTAGAAAGTATAGTCAGAATATATAAACTAGTCACCACATAAGTGACCAACATATACATCCACCTCATAAGTGGGCAAAAGACATCACATGTCATCTTTTAGAATTCCATCATGAACAAAGAATAAGATAAGAGTTCAAAAGAACATCCATGATCACATGATCAATATCAAGTAAGGTAGTTCACATGAACCATGATTTTCAAAAGAAAAGACATTGTGTATAGGCTAATGTCCATAGGACAAAGAGAATTGATAAGCCTAGTGAATTGCTCAACATAGAAGAATAGAAGTTACATCTTACCTCAACTTCAGAGTATAAATAGTCCAAGTCAAGCCTAGGCCTCCAAAGAACCTCTAGGGAATGTGGACATGTCCAATAAGTAAGGATTCTAAGCTTAGAGTGGCTAGTTTCTCCAACAAAGCTCCTATCTCGAGCAAGAAGCACCTTCTCCACTTTAGAGGTGAAAAACCCTAACAAAAGAACATGGAGATTAGGTGTTTATGGGTTCTAGGTGGGGTATCACCATGGAATACCAGGGTTCTGACCTGGAGGAAGGTGGAAGGAAGTCTAACAACATGAAAATAGAGAAGTAAAGGAGAAAACTTACTAGTTTTGATCGAAATCACCAATGTGGAGCTTAAGAAATCCTAAATAGAGAAATTTGGAACCCTAGGAGCCTTCTTCACCAAGGTAGGTACCTCCTTTTAACTTGGGATAGAACCTTCATGGAAAAATTGAGTAAGAATGATTCTCTAAGCTAGAGGAAATAAAGTAGAGTAAGAATTTTTGAATTGGGAGTGGGGAAGGGGTAGATATGGCTATATAAAGGAAGAGGTCAAGTATGATGTGTCTATGAGACTTTCCATGTGTCATGTATAAGGGCATCCATGGACATGCAAGACTTTATGGATAAGGAAGAAGTAAAGCATGAGGTTTCAAGTTACGTTCCATGTTTCCAAGGCTAATGGTGCCTATGGACATGCAAACCTTTATGGATAAGAAAGAAGTCAAGCATGAGGTGTCCATGGAGCTTTCCATGTGTCCTTAGCCTAGGGATTTCATGGCCATGCAAGAGGACAGATCATAGAGGCTTCTTGAATATCAAATGTCGGCTTATGGAAACTTATAGGCCATCCCAACCAACCTCCAATCAAAGAAATAACCCCATTGGTTGATAGCTTCTAAAGATGAGCTCATTTATAAAGAGTGTAATCCCTAAAATGCACTTGGAAAGAAACACCTTCAAACCAAGGTGAAATTTGGTTCCCTATGGTTCAAAAACTTGATAATGGTAAGGGAATATATAAGGATTATAATGCATGTGACAATTTGCAAAGAAAACCTCCCAATTGGGTAATTGTAGAAAAGTCCAGAATGTACCTAAAATTACATAACTTGCACAAACAACATCCAAATTGGACCAAACTTCATCCACTAGTTATCTTGGACGGGTTGAATATGAATTTTCCATTATTTTTATATTTGAAGTTATATAATCACATTATTCATTACTTATGAATTTTACTCATTTTCTCTCTCCTAAACTTATCCTAATATTTCAAGGTTGTCCAAATTAGATGAAATTTGACATGTAGGCTAATTTTCGTACATAGATTTCGAATTTGAGTTTTGTTTCCACTTTTGAGACTTCTTTTTATGAGATATTTCATATGGCCCATTAATGACCCATTATCTAAATTATTCATCCAATTAAGTTTCTTATCTTCATATTACCACCCAAACGAGTTATGTGGCATATTTGTGTATCTATTATAAATCTAAGATTAATGTTAGAACATTAGGTTATATTAAGGTGATGCATACATGCATTATATCATTAGGGTTATACTAAACATCTATTTATGTCTAACTTTTAGCCTTGTTTGGCTAAGTCCAAAATGTCTACTTCTAGGGAAGGGTCCAAGATCTAGTATGTTACAGATTGCAACATGACTAACATGGTGTTGTTCCTTCTTTCTGATGCACTATCATGATACACTATCATTGTTTTTCAGGTGGAGTTCATCATGATACATTATTACGGCCTCTCAGAAGGTCCTCAAACTATTGGTTAAAATATTTCAACATCAGTCATATCAAAATGTCTTAGTAATTTTACCAAGTGTACTATGTAATTTATTTATGATCTCCTTGAACACGTCAAGAGATTTAGACTTGTATTTCATTAAATACAATCTACCATATTTACTGAGATCAGCGATAAATATAATGAGGTACTAGTAACCACCTCTAGCATTTATTCTAAACGTCTACATACATCTATAAGTGCTAGGCCTAATATAATACTCGTTGTCCCACTTGATCTAGTGAAAGATGATTTTGTCATATTGCTCAATAAGTAAGACTCACATGTCTCTATTGGTTCAATAACCAAAAGGAGTCTACACTACCATCATTATGGATTCTATAAATGCATATCTCATTTGTGCTCTAGATGAAAATGCTATAGGTGTTCATTGTTTGAGTCATCGAGCCATTAAATATATGTGCTACACATATTTGTCTCTAGAACTATCAAGTATAAACTTTGATATGTAGGAGCACTGTAATATAAGACCTTATCTTTTAAAATGAAACATCAATTTATTAATAATATCCTTTTCCATACAATATATATGATGTTTTTCATTGATGGTAGGTACATAGCAACAATTTACTAATTCTATTACATGCCCATGAGTGACATATTTCAACTGTAGTGGAAGCAACTCTTGCTCCATACAGTGCTAGCTTTCTTCTTCTTGGGTCTTAAAGTAGGGATCTATATCTCTATCTTCTTCCTTTGTTCTTTTAAGTGAAAATGACATATTCCTTTTGTACTCACCCCTCTCCTTATCTTGAGTGCAGAATACTTGGGATTCAACTTACCTTAGAACTCTTCTTGTCCTTGACTTTGTCTTTGGACTCCACTTCACTGATCAATATCATGGGTTTGTCCTTTTTCAATTGTACTTCAACATTTATCAACATGCCAAGCAATTCAGATATCTGTTGGCCAATTTACTCAAGTAAAAACACTCGATAAACTGGCTATATGATTCAAGAAACGATTGTAGAATCATATTTGTGGCCAACTCTAGTATCAAAGGAAATCCCAGTCTCTCTAGGCGTTCCACATGCCCAATTATATTCAACATATGGAGCTCTACTAGATCTCCTTCTATCATGTTTCACTTAAAGAGCACCATTGAGAGATTGTACCTTTCTTGCTTTGCATGATTCTGGTTCATATTCTTAAGATGTGTGACCATCTCAAGAATCCCCATGTCTTCATGCTCTTATGCAATCATAGCTCATACAACATATCATAAGGTTCTTAATGTCTAAAGAATCTTTGGCTTGCTTCGAATAAGCATCTACCTTAGCCCTAGGCACATCAGGAGCAAGTTCCTCTAGAACATGTATATCTAGTACATAGAGCTTATTCTCATCATTGAGAGCCCTTCATTTATTTCTACAAAAATTGCAACTTTAGTCAAAACACTTTTGATTAATTTGATTTGATAAGTTTGAAGATATTATTAAGGCTTTTAATTAATTATTTATCCCACTATTTTGTTTAAATTGATATCCCTCACTACCAATTCAGAAGATTGCAGTGAACAATCTTCTAGTAAGCCAAGATCCAAAACAACAAAGTCCATACCCAACCAATGTTGTCACTCATAACCAATTATTAAAGTAGGCAACATTTGCCAATTGAATCTCATGCAATTTCTGGATAGATGGTATGCACAACTCCTTGCCACAGTCCATCTCTATGATTCTAGTCACTTAATCATATTAAGGACACCTAAGCTTGACCCAAAATTTAACACAATAGAATATACACCCTGCTAGGAAAGACCCACATATCTACCATCACACTTCAATGAGATAGATGGCGTACCAAGCTAGGGCGTGCCCATGCTTGGTTGGTCAAGCTTTTCATGCGTGTTGCTTATGGAAAGCATCTTATACTTAATATTTATTGAGGGATTTTACATATAAATACATATGCATATCCAATCAACACAGACTTATAATATGTATCATATACATGCTATAACTACAAATTAAAAACATGCAATAAGAAATATATGAGCAATAGCCATACCTATGCAATTTCTTGGAGCCACAAGGAATCGCTACTACCTAAGATCCACATCATATGTACAACTTGTTCTTGCATAAATATATGCTAGAAATAGTCTAGAATGATCAAGTGAACTCTTGAGCCATTCAGTTGGCCTCCTAGTTTGTTGTTGGGTTTCTTGAATCAGTCGTCTGGTTTCTGGTTCAAGTGATGTATGGACTCCTACAACCGATTAGTTGGGTCACCAATCGATCAGTTCCTCTTGTTATCTCGCCTCCTCAACCCTCCAGTCAATTGGTTTGATATATGAGCTGATTAGTTCATCTAGTGCATAACATCATTTCACAAGGAAACATAAATTAAAACTATCCTATTCCATATTACATTGTAAAAGGGTAAATCTCGAGTTACATTTGAGGGGAAAGTAGGAAGAAGAGCATTATTTATATTTGTATAGGAAGGTAGAGGCTTAGCATGCAAACTGAATAACAATAAGAAATAAACCAAAGAACCACGCCAAGAATCCATAGGGGTTTTGGCCATAACCACGCATACATCAACCATCAGAACACTTTTCAAGAGACATGTATAGACTGTATGTATATCATCTATATATTTTGGTATTGTATGTGGTATTTAATTGGATATGCACATTAATAATTTTAATATTTGCTTCATATGCAATAAAATATATCCGATCATATTGATTTAAGTCTCTGATACACCATGAATTGACGTGGATCTGATACCACTATTGGGAAATCGATGCAATAGATAAGGCAAAAAAAAAAATTTAATGCCTGATTCCTAAACCAGTAGATCGTGCCAACTATAATGTATCTAGAAAAGAGGGTAGTAAGAGATATACCTGATCCTAGAGCAAGTTTAGCAAATACTATTGTAGTGTCGATGTGCACACTATGCAAACTTCACACAGACAACTGGAGACAATGACCTCCTGGTGCAACACCATGGACGACCATGGTTGTTGTCCTCCTAGCAGGTGGCAACGACCTCCATGCCTCTACGTAGTCCACAAGGACCGCCAGGAGCTCCACATTGCACTACCAGAACCAACGAGAAGGAGTTTCCCTTTTAAACGTCAACCTGTACCCCTTTATATAGGATAGCCATGGTTTTCGGTTCATATGGGAGTCAAAGAGACCGGATTTTATAAATTTTCTAGAATCTTCAAGCACTGAACCGATTGGTTCACTAGTGAACTAGTCGGTTCACACATGATACTATTGGTTCAAGCCTTGAACCGGTCATTTCACTATGTTTCCTATTCACAGTTGTATGGAAAATTAATATTTGATTAATGTGCAACATGACATCAACATCAGTCTTTGATCCAATCATATTGATCATTGAACTGAGTGATTAATAGTCTTGAACCGGTTGTTTTAGACCTTGAACTGGTCAATTCACCAAGTGAACAGGTCGATTCATGCCCCAATTCAAGCAAAGTTTAGCCAATGTAGTTTAAATTGACCTGACACTTAAATCGATTGGTTCAACACTTGAACCAGTCGGTTCATAGTCTAGTCAATATATTTCCAACAATTTATTGTTTAATTGAATACCTAACTCTTTAGTAATCAAGTTACACATAATTCATGAATAAACTCCTATTCTCGGTGCGTCCTATGTGTGTGACCCTATAGGTCCCAAGTTACATTGGCAATGAATGTCCATAACCAATTTATAACATCACAAGCAATGAGATGTATCTAGCAACACATCATTGCCACCCAAGTAATTACAAAGTTGGAGAATAACTTCAGCCTACAATCTATGATTAGTGTTAAAATGATCATATAGTTCCTTTGTCTCAAATATCCAGATTCCTCTCAACGTCCAATCTATGTTACTTGAACTATAGAAGACTGTATGAGATGCACATGCCTTCACATATTTTAAATTGAGTCACATGAGTATGGCCATACATTTCTCAGTCTCGCTTATCAAGTGGCCTGGATATCAATCTCCTGTAGGAGGAACAAATCCCACCTACACTCTCAATCCCCATGTTTCACAACACATCTGAGCATCACCTTTATGGTAACCCTTGATTAAGGTCACATAGGATGATGTCAAAATACATCAAACGACATGTGATGAATGTAGTGACTCCAGGTCTAAGAACCACAATCACCACTATCACTATGAGAGATGATTCTGACTACAATTCCATGGTATCCATGCATAACTCTCAAGGTGGGTTTGTCCGATACACTGTTCTCTAGCATGCACCTTTGTTCTTGACTTGATATCACATATCAGGACTAATGAGACTCTATCGTCAGTTAAAACACACTCTAGTCTTATGTATTACCGTTGTCTATTTTGCTTCCACAATATTATCCGACTAGGGACACAACTAGAATGTGTGTACTATTATCATACATATGATCTCATTGTCCAGGTCCTAAACCTAAAGACTTATCTCATTGAGTATCACCATTCTTTAGACATCTACTATGTGTGTGTCATCATCTCATGATTGAGACAATCATAACAGGAAGAATTACCTTTATCATTATCAAATCCGATATCCAATGCCCCATTGCAATCATTGTATAATTGGCTATCTGGGCATACTTACCAACATGTGAGTGTTTCTCTCCCTAATAAGCTCTTTAATCATGTAAAAACCTAATTATATCTATATAAAATAATCAAGATCATTTGTAGTACTTGTATGCATTTTATAAACGATTGGGATGATTTTGGGGAAATAAATGATACTAATTTAGATCATTTTTTCATGAAGTTGTATTTTCCTAGTTCCAAATCTATTGATTCAGGATATATATCAATTCTTATGGATAGGTAACTATATCAATTTATTCCAATTTTTGTTAAAATTTAGTCCATAGGCGATATGCTTGGAAATTTTGTTGACATTAATGTAGTCATATTTGAACTCAATAATCATGAGTTGCTGAAATGAAAATTTAAATCTTTAGTTGAATTGAATATGTTATGTTCATGATGATCAATATATGAGGGTTTGATATGGAGGAAATCCATGTCTAGGTTTAATATTGAGGGATGGACTCAAATGAGTCAATAAATCATTGTATGCATGTAAATGATTGATTCATTATGTGTTATAGAATCTAGGGTTTCCATGTGTCTTGAATAAACTCAACAAACCTCTATACACCTTGATGAGACTAATGAATAATATGATTTTTTATGATGTGTTGAACTAATATGACTTCTTGAAACCCCTAGAAATTTGGTATTAGAGGAGTATGAGTATAAATCTGGAGCTTGCATATAATGTTGTATATGTGATGAAATGCTGAAGTGTAGGTATTAATACTTCAATTGAAGATGATGAGTCTTACTAATATGATCTACAACTAATGCATCTATTTTAGTATAATTCATAGGATAACGAGTAAACCCTCACATGAATGCGGGTCCTCTTATACAATCTACATAATAATGAATTGGGAAGGATGATTAAAAATATGGTGTAAGAAGATGTCCCTCAATCCATTCTTTTAAGCTAATGTGAGTAGTATTATAAGAGAGAAAATGATCTTTATTAATTACAAGAATGCCATTACAAGTCAATGACATGTGACACTCAACTAATTACAAGAAAGAAGACAAGAAAGAATGACCGAATGGTGATGACAAGTTAAGAATGAAATTATTAAAATGTATATGATGAAGTATATAGTCTATATATTTTAATTACATGTGTGGAGACCTAAATCGAATGAGATATATTAAAATTAGAGTATAAAACATTTCAATGAGAGAGAAACTTTATATATTAAATAAATTTAGAATGACTTGTTCCTAAAGTAGTAGTGAACATGACATGAAAAAAGTTAAAACTAATGAATATGAAATGAAGGGAAACTGATGAAAATTAGTAGATGGATATAAGAGCCTAATTGTAACCTTAAAATAATGAGCTATGTGATGCTAATGAATAATGATATCAAATTAGGGATTAAGGAGTGCATATGAGTATAGTTTAATTAAATTAGAAGACGAGGTTCAATGATATGAATTGGTTTATGAGAATGTGTTCATGGATTGTAACTACATGTAGGATACTTGTTTTTTGAGAATGGCATTCTTTCATGAATTTCTAAGGAGTTCACTTATGTGTTGCATAGTAGCCCTAATTGAAGATTGGAAAATAGTAAGTGAGAAGTATTAAATGTGATATTTACATTCATGCTTTTAGATTTATATATATATATATATATATATATATATAAATTGAATGAAATAAGTACATGTCAGATGAAAAGTATTATTTGAGAAAGATGAATGACATAAGATGTCTATATGCTTATATTGTTTCTGGTTCTAATGTCTTCGTGAATATTTGGTTATAAATGTGATAAAAAATGAACTGATAAGAAATATGTTTAGATTGTGTCTCGGGCTAAAAGCCCACTGATGATGACTACTATGAGATAATGTGGAAATGGAAAGAATAATGTGTTGCAAATTATAGATTGTTTTGCCTCTTCTTTTAGTCATTGACTTTCTTGATAAGCCTAATCTACTTTGTGTCATTCTAGTTATGCGAGAATGTACACATATTATAAATGATATTGAATAATGACTAAAAATGATTAACAACAAGTGATATGATGACACATATAGTTAGGTGCCCTGAACACTGTGAGTTTCCCCTGAGTGCCACACTGGGGGAATGAAACATATCTCCTTATAGTAATTATCATATTATGAAAAGGATTTCCGGATTTTGGATTTAGACCTTAAAGGTCAAACCACCAAGATTTAGGAGTGAGTCATCTAGTGTGGCTCTGGCCCTAATTCCTTGTTCTGAAAGTTTATGTCCACGTGGAATAGACTCTGATGAAATGAAATATGTGAAACATTAAAAATTGAGAAATTTTGTGATATGTGATATATTGTTTTGTTTGTTCCTATCTCATGTACTCGAGATGTGGAGACCGGTGGACCATGGTCTGTTGTTGATATCTTAGGGTGTCTGACTAAACCCTAAGATAGAGATGATGAGTCGTTGACTCGAGAATCAAGCGTGGTGACTTCTACTTTGTGAGATACAAGACACATAATTTTAGGGAAAATGAATAAACGTTGACAAGTAATGTATCATATGAGTTGAATGTTTGTTATGTGTATTTACTACTAGTTGATAGACCTACTATTTTTCAATATGTTTCTTGATGTGGAAATAATCATGCTTTCATAAAGACGATGTTTCCATATTCTTATTTGTGTGGTTTGGAATATAACCTTTAATGATTACATGTTGTTGATGTTGAGATTTAATATCCGTTCTAATTATGATTTGGATTTATTTGTCATTTGAATAGTCTTATTTGGTAGACATGTTTTATGTGTACTTTATCCTCAAGACTGCATGATGTGTTCCTGGTCTGGCTGGTGGAGGTTCACAAAGATAATGTTATTGTTATGTAATGATTCTAAATGCTTAGATTTTGGCTTATTACCGGCCCAATTGGCCAACCTAGAGTTAGAAAAGATGAAGGGATTGATTGCAAAGCATCAAAAACACCTCTCGATGGGTGTGGATGGTGGAATTTAATATAGAAGTTGTATTTGGGTTCATGAGGATTCACCTTTATAGACTCATATTTTCCAAGAGGCTCTTGGGCCAAAGTATACAGTACACCCCAACACCACTAAGATGTTTAAGGACCTGCACAATACTTTTGGTGGTCACAAATGAAGAGATAGATAGCTTCATATGTGGCTAGTTGTCTCTCATACCAGATGGTGAAGGTTGAGCACTAGTGACCTGGTGGGTTACTGCAATCAGTTGAGATTCCTGAGTGGAAATGGGACTAGATCACCAAGGATTTTGTGGTGGGTCTCCCCAAGACAAGAAAAGGTCATGATGCAATAAAGGTTGTGGTGGACCACCTAACCGAGCCAGCACACTTCCTTGACTTGAAGAACACTACCAAGGTGTAAAACTTAGCCAAGATTTACATTAGAGAGATAATTAGTTTGCAGGGTGTTCGAAGTTCAATTATCTCTGATCTAGACCCTTAGTTCACTTCAAAGTTATGGAAACAAGTTCAAGAGGAAATCAGTACGATGCTGAAATTCATCACAACTTATCACCCTCAGATTGATGGACAGTTGGAAAGAATGATACTGACCTTAGAAGATATGTTGCGAGCATGTGTGATAGATTGGGGTGGATCATGGGAACAATACCTGCCCTTAGTTGAGTTTTTCCATAACAACAATTGCCAAGCCAATATTGGGATGCCTCAATATGAAGCTCTTTATGGGAGGTTGTGTCAGTCACCGGTTCATTGGGATGACATCAGTGAGAGGACCTTGCTAAGGTTAGAAGAACTGTAGTTGTATGTTGACACGGTCACTTTGATCAAGAAGAGACTAAAGAGAGCCCAAGATTGACAAAAATTGTATGTTGATGCAAAGTGGAGAGATTTGCACTTTATTGTAGGTGACTTCCTGGAAATCTGACCCCTCCGAGCTATAGCTAACAACATAGGAAAACCGAGTCCTAGATATTTGGGTCTATTTGAGATTCTAGAATGGATTGGCGAGGCCACTTATCATCTAGCTTTACCGCCCCAATACAATTGGGTGCATGATGTATTCTATGTGTCCAATCTGAAGTGATATGTGAAGGGTCCTACCCTTGTGTTAAACATTGAACCGATAGAACTCCAAGGGAGGTTGACATACCCTGAGTCACATGCGAGGATATTGGATATCAAAGTGTAAGAGCTCAAGAATAAAAAGATAGAAATGATAAAGGTTCATTGGAAGCACTGTGGAGACGATGAAGCCACATGGGAGCTAACGACGAACATGGAAAAGTCTCATCCTGAACTTTTTGTATGATTAGTTGAATTTTGAGTAAGAAATTCCTATAATAGAAAAAGGATGTCATAATATGGGTTTTCACATGTATTTACATAATTGAAATGCAAATATTGTATTGTTAAGGATATGTTAAAAATCTTGGTATACTTTGTTTCAGAAGTATAGGTTTAATTTGAAAATTCTCCTTTGCGATGGTTTTTGTGATTTAACTATTATCAATAATACAAAAATAAGATATGGGAAAATAAAGAGAGAAAATCCAATAATTACCAAAGGTAACAGATAATTAGTATTGTACATATGGAATTATGTGAAATTTTCTAGAAAAGTGACGTTGAAGGCAACTAATGGTTTGGTTTTGGTTCCATATTGTTTTTCATGAGAAAAGTTATCAAAATAAGAATTCTAGCCAAGTTGGAAAGAGAAAAGAATTAATTTGATGCCTTAAATAAATGAAATAAAAGGGAGATTTGGAGACAAATAAAACACCTTTAATTTGTGTATTTTGGTTGAAAATTTGTCCCACACCTAGATGTAAGTGGTTAAAAGTTTCCTTTATACTTTGAGATTGAAAGGATAACGAAGAGAGAGAGATATGAATTAAACTAGATTTACTAAAGTGAAAGAATTAATGGAAATATGTATTAAATATCACATATTATCAGAATAGGAATACCATATTCACATGGCATGACAACCACTGGATCAAGATCCAATGATGACTGAATCATCGTCTGCCTTACGTGAGAAAGGAAAGACAGCACAATACATATGTTTTTCCTTTTTTGATTTTCTCTCACCCTGACCCATGAGAAAATCTGGATATATCCCAATGGATTCATGAGAGTAATTCACATCCACCTACCCCAGGGATTTACCTACTTTGGTAGAACATTATGAATTTTCATAATTCGTGAACCCAATGGGAACCCTACCTCCAAAGATGAGGCTATATAAGGGCATGTGATCCCATTGGAAGATCACCAACGCATCCAAGAGACCTTGCTCGAGTCCTTGATTGCATCCCTACCGCCAATTCCTCTCCTAACCCCATTCTCAACCACTGCTTGTCTCTCTAATACATGTCAGAGATTCCTCTTTGCCTTCCTACTAGCCTCGACCACCTCTAGGGTAATTGAGACCCTTGAAAAATTTAACAAATAAAGGCGGAGGCATTGGAACTCTTACCTAGCATCCCGAGAATTAAAAGCTTGGATTCAACCACCATGTTGACAACCTATTCACATTAAGAAGTGAGCCGATATTGAAGATGACCTTCGGTGAAAGGTCTCTTCTGCCCCTGAGTCCTCCTCTCAGGTGAGGGCCTTTCTGTATTTCCCCCATCTCTTTTTCATGTATCGTTACCATGCGGGCACGGGAATTGAAATGGTGCAAGTCGAATGGCTCATCTATGCCCCCTCGCCATACTGGCATTACCTAGTCAGCCGCTGAGGTAGCGGCCTGTAATTGGCCAAAAAATGAATTAACTTCTAAAAATCATAGTAAATTGTAGAATTATCCAAATATGGTAAGTAATATACAAAAATTGATCAAAAAAATACAAGGAACTCAACAAAAATAATTTCTAGACCGAATTCTGCATCAAATTCCAAAAGTAACTAAAGTGGCTACCGTTAATGTATTAAAAGCATGGAAACCCTAATTTGTTAGTTTTAATGATCACAATATGTTTAAATAACTTAGATTGATAAAGTTTAATCTTTTTATATAAAAATGGCAAATTTGACTTAATTTGAGATTAAGAATTCATATGAAATCAAAATTAGGATTTTTTAGTTAAAAGGCATTAAATGTGATGATTAGGGTTTGGGAAGCCAAAACCCTAATGAAACCCTAATTTGACCCCAAAACTCTAACTTAGAACCCAATCCATTCTTAATGATAGTTTATGGACAAAATAGTAATACTTGGGTGTTATGCATTATTTTCAAGGCGATTGCTTGCTTGATTTCAACTACACCTATTTACTTGGACTTTTAATCTTCTCTGAGAAAGGTATGTAGTTACGCCTATGACTACTCACTTTAAAAGACTTTCGTGGTTTTCTAAAGTTTCCCAAATTGATTGCAAATAAAATGTTTGTTGTTTATTTACTTTCTACAATCTATAAGGCTCATATGAGTATCACAGTATATGAGTATAAGTTTCTCAACTATACTGTCTCTAGCAGATTTAAGTGATACATGTGGGATGTATGGAATGTCATTATGATCTCGAGTGATCAAGCCAAGATAGGAATATCACCAATAAACCAAGTTGGGATAGGATGGTCATTATTAGGTCAGGTCGGGTAAGGAAGGCCATAACAAGCCAAGCCCAGAATAGGAAGGTTATGAGAAGTCCACTATAGGGACAAAACCCTAGTGAGAGGTTACCCCACAATGAGTATTCTAGTGAGGGAGTTTACCAAAAGGATTGAGTGATTAAGAGTTGAGAAGTTAGAAAGAGAATACATGTTCAATTTTGTAATCATAATTATTTCTATGGATGATTATGTTGTTACACTTACATGTGACTGTTTTGTTTCCCCCACATACCAGTATATCTCAATATATTGACCGTTGTTTTGTTTCATGACATTTTGGGTTAAACTATTGTTAATCTGCAAAATGAACATCTTGAGAAGAAGGCACTAAAAAAGATGCTTAAAATTACCATGGAGGATTTAGAGTAGATACTTCCATTTAATTTTTTAAACAATAGATTTCCATAACAAGTAACTCCTTATTGGAGACTTTATATTTCATATTGTTACCAAACTCTTTTTTATTTAGTGAAATTTATAATTATTTTGGGTTAATTTCTATACCTCGATCCTGTAAATATGATAATGGCCCTTACCCTCTCGGTCCGCTTGAATATGGGATATCAAGTGATGGGTTCGTTACACTTTTCAATATATGTAAGTTCCTTTTAAGTTCGTTATACTTAATCTAATGTTGATTCCTATACTTAGCTTGAGTGGGAGGTATCCACTCACTGGGGATCTATATGAGTCTCATGAAGTTGTTTTAAATGTTTTTAGGTATGATGACATCTAGTTGAGAGGTCGTGACAAAAAATATGTAACTAGAATAATCTAAATAAATTAGAATGTCCATATATTCTCCCTTTCCTTGTATGGGTTGTAGATCAAGTTTGTTCTTTCATATTCATGTAACTGATGTAAACTGAATTACATCTAAACAGTAAGTCTTGATTCTAATTTTAATGGATTTCAATACAACTTCTGGTGATTAAATATGTTGTCATTAGGTGATATTGTTACGAGGTTTTATGAGAAAAAAAGGAAAAAAATATCTATGTTTTTCCTATATTGTGTTAATCACCTTTGTTGACAACTAGTTGTTTTGCTCCATGATTTGGGCTTTTGTTATGCGTTTCTCTCTAACGAGTAGCACTAATACTGATCAAAAGAGAGGTCCCCACAACATGGTATCATAGCTTAGGTTAGATGAGTTTGTAGGGACAATAGGATCTAGGGATAAATGATAATACGAATGTTGAACATAACACGAATGATATGCATACTAACTGAACTCAATATTCAACTATTGTGGTCAAGTATCCGAGTATTGGGGTATGAAACTACCGACTATACTTCTTCTGGATGCCTTGACCAAGCATTTAGATGAAGATAGTGGGAGTATAAAAATATGCATGATTGTAATAAAATGATGAAATGGTGAAAAAGAAAGGTTTATATGATTCATTATGATGCCTAATCCAAATAATACATTTCATATGAGAAAGATGAAAGATTATTGGATTATGAAGATAATGCCTAATGAGTTTGAATCTGAGTATGAAACCAAAATAACTGATAACTGAGAATGATTTCCACTATATAACCATATCTATGAAGATGATTGATGGATGTAGACAATAATACAAAATGAATTATAGTCTTGATCCACGCGACACATAATCAAATTTTAAAAGAATGTGAAAGATGATGTGAATCACGTCTTGATAAGTGATGTATTACTAAGATATGTGAAAGAAGTGTTTGTAATACTCAAAGAGAGATATGATGGTAACAAGAGAAGTATCCATCTAATGCTAGTAAATTCAAAATTCTGATGTAAAAGATCTAAGAAGTGACTAAATGCTATCATATGAATGAAAGATAAAATGAAAATCATTATAACTTGACACTGGGAGAAATGAATTGTTAGATTATATGAACAAGGTTTAAAAAAATCTTGGATTTTGGTACGAAATATTAATAGGAGGGGAGAATTTGTGAGGACCCATTTTTAGATTAACCATCTAACTAGAGTTTACTTGAATGATTACATGTTTAACTAAATTGATAATTGTTTAAGCATGAGTTTATGATCATAGTCTAATAATTATTCTTTAAACCTAATGAGAAACTTGAATCATACATATACGTTTAATAATTTGGGTTTGATAAGTGTATACCCTAGTCACTAACATTAGGGTTTTGGTAGCATATGAATACATAATTTGATAAATATAGTGGTGTAATAAATATTTTTAGCATTTTATCTACTAGTCATAATTAGTTGAAATTAGGATATAGTTTGGAAAACTCAAAAGTAAGTATTTATGAAAAATATCAGAAATTTTGAATTATTCCCTTATCCATTTTCCGGCCAAGTTTCCCTAAGACAAACTCAATCGACCATTCAGTTTTGTTGAAAAAGAGCAGTCTAGTATTTGATTTTTATAATTTTATTGTTAACTCTGAATGATTTAAATTTTTTTATTGGAGCTCTAAAATTTTGTGTCAATTAACATGCTATATTTTATAATTTTTGGAGGAGTTTTGACTTATTCTGTAAACATTTTTCAATAACATTATTTTTATAGAAAATTCTGCTGAAATATAAGGAAGTGTAAAATAGGGTCAATTTGCAATTGAACCAGGCACCTTAATTAATCTATAAGAGTTACATACCACACTAGGAGCTTTCATAGTTCGTGATTCATTCCAGAGAAACAAAATTGTAGACATAGAGGGAGTGTTAGGTTTGAGTGAGGAAGAAGGTAGAGATGTTGACCTAGGGCATTGTCATCTGAGAAATGATCAAATCAAGAAAGTTTAGCTTATTGAGATATAATTCCATGGTGAATCTTCTCTGACATGTCAAGATTTTGTCCCTCCTATACTTTGATTTTAAATGATATCAAATCTCCCTCTTTTCTCACTCTTTCTCTCCTATTCTCCATTTTTAGTGTTTCGAGATTGAGAGGAGGAAGAAATGGATTCAATAGCTAGAACCTTGATGGATTTCTAGAAATTCAGAGTATGACCTACGTTTTTAAGTGCTTGTCACCTTAGGTGAATGTTTCTCTCCCTATTAATATCTTTAATAATGTTGAAATCCTAATTATATCTAGCTAAAATAATTAAGATCGTCGCTAGTACTTGTACGCAATTGTATAACATTTTGGGATAATTTTTGGGAAATAAATGCTACTGATTTAGATCCTTTCTCATTCATCTATATTTTCTTAGTTCGTGATCTATTGATTCCATATATATGGAAATTCTTATGGATAAGGAACTATATCAATTTATACCAATTTTTCTTAAAACTCAGTCGATAGGCGATATGCTTGAAAATTTTGTTGACATGAATGTAATCATACCCGAACTTAATAATCATGAGTTGATCAATTGCAATGTCAAATATTTAGTTGAATTGAATATGCTATGTGCATGATGATCAATATATTAGGGTTTGATTTGGGAGAAATCGATGTCTAGGGTTAATATTGAGGGATGGACTCAAATGAGTCAATAAATCATTGTATGCTTGTAAATGATTGGATGATTATGTGGTTTACAATGTAGGGTTACCATATGTCTTGAACAGACTCAATGAACCTCTTTACACCTTGACAAGACTAATGAAAAATATAATTCTTATAATGTGTTGATATAAGATGACTTCTTGAAAATCCTAGAAGTTTAGTATTAAGACGAGTATGAGTGATAAAGCTAGAACTTGTATATTATGTTGTAAATGTGAGAAAATGTTGAGGTTTAGGTATTAATACTTCAATTTAATATGATGAGTTTTACTAATATGATATAATACTAATGCATCTATTTTAGTATAATTTATAGAATAATGAGTGAACCCTCACATGAATGTGGGTCCTTTTATACAACTTACACAACAATGAATTGGGAAGGATGATTAAAATTATGGTGTAGGAAGATGTAACCTAGTCCATTCTTTTAAGATAAAGTGAGTAGTATTATAAGGGACAAATTGAACTATGTTAATTACAAGAATGCCAATGAAAATCAGTGACATGGTACACTCAACTAATTATAAGAAAGAATAGAGACCGGAATGACCGAATGGTGATGACAAGTTAAGAATGAAATTAATAAAATGTATATGACAAAGTATATAGTCTATACATTTTAATTACATGCGTGGAGACCTAAATTGAATGAAATATTAAAATTAGAGTTAGAAGCATTTCAATGAGAAAGAAACTGTATATATTAAAGGAATTTAGAATGATTTGTTCCTAAAGTAGTCGTGAACTTGAAATGAAAGAAGATAAAAATAATGAATATGAAATGAAGGGAAAATGATGAAAATTAATAGATGGGTAAAAGAGAATAACCCTAAACCCAACCCTAAAATAATGAGATATGTGATGCTAATGAATAACGATCTAAAATTAGGGATTAAGGAATGAATATGAGTATAATTTAATTAAATTAGAAGATGAGGTTCATGGATATGAATTTGTTCATAAGAATGTGCTCTTGCATAGTAATTGTATGTAGGACATTGTTTTTCTGAGAATGGTGTTCTTTCATAAATTTCTAGTGAGTTCACTTATGCATAGAATAGTATCCCTAACTAAAGAGTGGTAAATAGTAAGTGAGAAGTATTAAGTGTATTATTTAGGTACATGCTTTTAGATTTATTTTTCTCTATAGAAATTGAATGAAATAAGTACATGTTATACAAAAAGCATGTTATGAGCATGATGAATGACATAAGATTACTATATGCTTATATTGTTTCTAGTTCTAATATCTCTTTGAAATTGTGTTTAGAATTGTAATGTAGAATGAACAGATAAGAAATATGTTGAGATTGTGTCTCGGTCTAAAAGCCCGTAGATGATGATTGCTATGGGATAATGTGAAAATGGAAAGAAACATATATGTTGCAAATTATAGATTGTTATGATTCTTGTTTTAGTCATTATCTTTCTTGATAAGTCTAATATGCATTGTGTCATTCTAGTTACGTGAGAATATACACATATTATAAATGATATTGAATCTTCTTTAAGATGAGTAAAAATGATTAACAACAAGTGAAATGATGACACATATAATTATGTGCTCTGAATATTGTGAGTTTCCCCTGAGTGTCACACTAGGGAAATGAAATAGATCTCCTTGTAGTTATAGTATTATGAAAAGAATTTTTTGGAGTGTGGATTGAGACCTTAAGGGTTAGACCACCATGATTTACGAGTGAGTCATCTGGTGTGGCTCTGGCCCTAATTCCTTATTGTGAAAGTCTATATCCATGTAGAATAGACTCTGATGAAATGAAATATGTGAAACATGAAAATATGAGACATGTTGTGATATGTGATATATTATTTTGTTGGTTCCTATCTCATGTACCTGAGATGAGGACATGAGCTTCTTTAGGCAGCCCTATAGTGGACCAGTGTTTGTTGTTGATATCTTAGGGTGTCTGACTAAACCCTAAGATAACAATGGTGAGTTGTTGACATGAAAATCAAGAGTGGTGACTTCTACTTGGTGAAATACAAGACAAGTAGTTTTAGGGCAAGTGACTAAAAGTTGTCAAGTCATGTAGTATATGAATTGAGTGTTTGTTATGTGCCTTCAGTACTAGTTGATAGACCTACGTTGTTGAATATGATTGTTGTTGTGGAAATATAATCATTCTTTCATAAATACAATGTTTCCATATTCTTATTTGTATGATTTGGAATATGACCTTGAATGTTGACAAGTGATTGATGTTGAGATAAAATATCTGCTCTAATATGATTTGGATTTATTTCTCATTTGAATAGTCTTGTTTGGTAGACATGTTTTTTGTGACTTTATCTCCTATGAGATGTGTTCCTGGTCGTTCTGGTAGAGAGTTACAAAGATAATGTTATTGCTACATAATGATTCTAAATGCTTAGTGTTGGGTTTTAGGGGAGGCAGAGAAGGCAGCGGAAACAAAAATTTTCTCCTCCAAACCCATACCGAGGAAACACGTCAACGTCTATATAATAGGAAAGGATGGTTTGTGGAATCATACCTTGTCCCAAGGCTTACTTGGCGAAAATACCTCGCGCTATGCGCGGTCTTCAACTCTGGTCTTATACGGCATCTGTGCAGCTCCTGGTCGCATCGGGACTGACGACTCCTCCTCTCACCGGGACTGTTGGGATTGATAGTTGTCCTCCTGAGCGGCAGAAACCTCTCGCCTCTATAGTAGTCCACACGGACCACCTGGAACTCCACACTCCTTGTCCCACAAGGAAGTGGAAGGAGTCACACCCTCTTGTTGACGTACTAGTCACCAACACACTCTCCTACCTCCAGTTGCAACTGCAATTGTCTTTCCCTTGCTGCACCTCCCTTTGCGGGAAGCACTTGCTCGGGCTCTCTCTCGGTTACCAAAACCAGAGAGAACGACAACTTTGCAGAGCAACTAGTTACACTGAGTTGTACTTTTAGAAGCCCCCAATACCCCTATATATAGGAGGGTCATGGGACAGGGTTCTCCATCCCGGGAAATGCAGGACTAAAATCAGGAGTAGAAGGGTTCGAGATTTTCCACAAAACAACCAACTCGCAACCTGAACCGAACGGTTCACAAGTGAACCGGTCGGTTGGGGACCTGAACCGGTCGGTTGGAATACCAACCGATCGGTTGGGACCCATGAGCCAATCGGTTCACTTCTGAACCGGTCAGTTCATGGTCCTGATCAGTTCCCGATTGACTTTCCTTCTTTTGTTTCTAATTGGTATCGAATACCAATCCTTATTCCAATCAAATTGGGCAAGTGAAACGCAAGGAAAATTCTCACCGACCTGACTTTCCCAACTTGCTCGGTTGCACCAGTTGAACCAATCGTTTCAACACTTGAACCGATCGTTTCACTCTGACCATGAGCCGATCGACTCAACACTTGAGCTGACCGGTTCAGCAACCTCAGCCGACCGGTTCAACACTTGAACTGATCGGTTGGGAGTGCAGGTTGTGCAGAATCAGTCAATTGTGATTTCAATCAATCTGATACTCCAATCAATGCATCCAACACCTTGAATCATATGATATTGAGATATCGAATGATTGAGTGTTTAATTGAACTACTAAACTCCTTTAGTAATCAATGTAAACATTGTTTGTGGACAAAACTCCTCTTCCAGGTTAAATCCTATGTGTGTGACCCTGTAGGTCCATTTCACATTGGCAGTGAAAGTCCATAACACTTATGACTTCACAAGCAAAGAGCGGTGCCTAGTCACACATCAGTGCTACCCAAGTGAAAGTAGAAAGTTGGAGAACAACTTTCAATCCTACAATCCGTGAATGGTGTTACAGCGAATGTATAATTCCTTTGTCACTGATATCCCGAATGAACTCGAGGCATGGAACAGTCATCCTGTCAACGCTCATTCACTTTCTTGATCTTAGAGTAGATTGAACGAGATATGTATGACATCAATATCACATACTGATTCACACATGTGTGCGCACGCCTATCTCAATCCTACTCATCAAGTGGCCTTGTATATCAAACTCCCTCAGGAGGGACAAATCCCATATCTATCACTCACCCCTCAAAAGCCCCACGTGTCAAAGCCACCCAATCATCACCTTTATAACAACCCATGTTTCAGGACTGCGTTTGATGATGTCAAAGTGTGCCCAACGACATGTGTTGAGTGTAGTGATTTCAGGTCAAAGAATCACACTCACCACCATCACTGTGAGTACTAACTGTGACTACCATGTCATGGTTCCATGTGTCAAACTCACGGTGGGTCTGTCCGGTATACTTGTTCTCTAACAAGTACCTATGAGTTTGGTTTGATATCTCTATATCATGACTAATGAGATTTTGTCATCAACCAACACCACAATCTAGTCTTGTGTGTCATTTCTGTCTATCTACCTTCCACAATGACATCTGACTAGGGACATAACAAGAATGTACAAACTCTTAGCATCCGTATGATCTCATCGTTCAGGTCATGAACCTGAAGGAATACGTCATTGAGTACTGTCATTCTCTAGACATTCAATCTGTTCTATCACTATCTCATATGACTGAACCAGAAAGAATTGGAAGCTTGCCTTTGATGTTTATCAAATCAATCTTAATGTATCCCACCAATCATCCCATGATTGGCTCTCAGGGCATACATACCAATAGACTCCCACTTGCACTGCGAGCCAATCACCATTGAATCATATTCATAGTGATCTTCAAACATGTCTCACATGTTACTGTGCTCTAGGTGCAAACATAGTGAGTAATGGCAACACCTTGCCAAAGTAAGTATAAATTGCATGTCTCACATCTCTTCACTGTACGTCACACGTATGAGATGGAGTTGCCGTAATATGCGATCTATTATTCCTTTGCTAACCTTTAGCCACGTTGTATGATCAAGGATTCCAGACTTATCATCAATGAGCGGAATATCTATAAGTTCATCTCATGAACTTCCATATCCATATAGTATCTACTGCTGTTCTATAACGCATAGATACTCGACATTTCCTTTTAAGCGGTTTTATTGTAACACTTCCAATTATTAACAAACTTTCACTTTTATATATCTTATATATATTTTGCAATTAATTTTCTGTCTTTTCGAAAGTTCGCATCAATGTAACTCTTTACATTGAACTCTTCCTTATCTCCATAGAACTAGTACTTCCCAAGTACTTATCAAGTTCTCATGGTATTCCAGTAACCCTTACTGGAAGTAGACAGACATCCACTCGTCATGTCCCACATACGAGTTATCAGGATGAGCACATCATATTGTCATGTCATACACACAAAATGATGAATGCATTTTATTCTTGCCATGTCTATACATGCAAGATAATGGGATGATTACATACATGATAGATCCTTATCTATTCTTAGTGTTCCCATTCTTCATAAGAATTGGACACTTGGCCTTGGGATACTAACTCCATCTAACATGGACAAGTTTTCTCCCACTGAATCTGTGCATACTGAACACTTCAGTACAGATTGCCAATGTATGCTCTCTCTTTTCAGGTCAAGAGGTTTTTCAAGAACTATCTCTATAGATCTCTATTCCTATCACATAGGAAACATCTCTATCTTCCTTAAAGATAATTTCCACTTTTGGATTTCCATTCTAGAACATTTCCATTTCACATCAACATGTGAAATGTGAATACGCTCCCACTAAATCACAGATCCCTTCTTTATCTTTGACATATCAGTCAAACCCTTTGACTATATCATCAAAGTAAAGATCCAATTCTGAGTTGCATGTACTCAATCAATCACATTGATTAGTCCATTGTAACTTATACACTTCATTTTGCATTAGTGGATTCATAAACCTTATGGGTTGTGTCACGTACACATCCTTGTTTTATTCCTCATAGGAATGCGGTTTTAGTATCCATATGCCAAATGTCTTAGTCATTAAGTTGCAATCAACAAGCATCATCTTTATCAAATGTTATCCATGTGTCTTAACATTTAAGACTCATTTGCACTTATGGATTTCATCCAATGAGTGATACCATCAAGGTCATACCTTATGGTTCACATGGATGTCATTTAGGATGTAATGGTCATAAACCATAACTCAAAATTCGGTTCCTCATATTCATCTAGATAGTTGACTCATCACATAGATAATTGAGGTGTATCTGTCAAGGATATAAGAACTCACAACTCCTTGTGATTCTCAATGTCCTTTCTTAGTGTGGGGTATCCTTTTATTAAGAAGAATTCAGTTATTTGATAATCATTCTCTAACTCCTTAGAGTATGATTCCTTCTTGATTTAGACATCACCATGCCTTAATCATGAGTTCACTATGATCATAATCACTCAAAAGGATCTCAAAAATTTGGTCCAAGTATTTCATTCATTGATCTCATCAAGAATTAACACTTTACCAAATTTGTACTTCATCTATGATAATCTTGAACACTTCAAGATATTCATATTGGTATTTCTCTAAACACCATTTTAAGTATTAGCACTCATTCCAATAGGTATGTAAATACATCACATGTATTATACCTAATAGGATAATCATTCTCTTACTACCATTAGTGAAGATTGATTAATCATGTCCAAGATATTCATGTCTCTTACTGGTTCTCTAACCAAAAGAGTCTATATTTATCCATCACATGGAAACTAGAAATGCTTTTCTCATGATTGATGCGAATTTGATTGTTTGAGTTATCTAATAACTTTTAGGTATCATATTATCTTATGCATATCGAATACCACAAGATAAACAAGGCATTGCCACAAAGATCATATCTTTAAGATTGAAAACTCAACTTTATTAATTGCCATCATTGTCATACAATATGCAAAATAAAGTGTTTCTATCTTTTGGCAATATATGAAATAGCAGTTCACAACTGTATTACATGCCTTGTAGGCTGAAAATAAACTAAAGTACTCTATCTATGGTGACAACACTTGCCCCAATTATGAGTGCCTTACACTTTACATCTTGGTATCATATACCTCAAAAAAGTGTTACAAGTTTACTTTCATGACACCTTCAAGTAGAGACATCAGTCTCCTCCTTCTTTTGTTCTTCCAGATAGAGAGGACAATTCCTTTTCCAATGTCCTGGCTTTTGACAATGGTGGCAATTTCCTTTCTTGGTCACGCCTCCCTTGGCCTTGAGAGCTGAAGACGTCTTGGGCTCCTGGCTAGCATCAGATCCTTTCTTAGCTTTGCCCTTGCCCTTGCGCTTGGACTTGCCCTTCTTGCATGTGATCACCATCACAGACTTAGGCTTGTCCTTCTTCATCTGTATCTCGGCTGTCCTCAACATGCCCAACAACTCCGACAGTGGCCTATCAAAGTTGTTCATGTTGTAGTTCATCACAATCTGACTGTAAGATTCTGGCAACGATTGTAGTATCACGTCAGTAGCCAACTCTTGGCTCAGTGGAAATCCCAGTCTCTACAAGTTCTCCACATACCCAATCATCTTGAGTGTGTGAGGACCAACTGGATCTCCTTCTGTCATGACACACTTGAACAACGCCCTAGAAACATTATATCTCTCTTGCCGTGCCTGATCCTCGTACATGTTCCTGAGATGCTGAATCATCTCAATGACACCCATGTTCTCATGCTGTCTTTGCAACTCATGGTTCATAGAACATAGCATCAATCACTTTGCATCAATGGCATCATCAGCATGCTTCTTGTAAGCATTCCTTTCTGCCTTTGGTGCATTAGGAGCGGGTTCCTCTAGAATTGGAGTATCCAGGACATAGAGCTTACACTCTTGAGTGAGAACAATTCTCAATGTCCGATACCAGTCGTGGAAGTTAGTCCCATTTAGCTTGTCCTTGTCAAGGACTGATCGCAAAGAAAAGTTGTTGTTGTTTGTTGCCATTTGAACTACAAAAGGAAAATATGCAATTTTAGTCCAAAACTCATTTTGACTTATTTGATTGATTTGAAAGTTTGACGATATAATTAGGCCTTTAATTAATTATCGCTCCCACTATTTTACTTCAAATTGATAGCCCTCACCATCAATTCGGAAGATTGCAGCGTACAACCTTCTAGTGGGCAAGATCCTGAAATCCTCTAAGTCATGAGTCAGCTAGGGCTGATCGCCCACAACTTAGATCTCTCAGGTAGGCAACTTTTGCCAATTGCATCATATTCAACTCTTGATAAGATGTCATATACAACTCTTTGCAATGATCATCTCCATGCCTCAAGGTACTAGATCCCATCTAGATCACCTTGTTAAGTCCGACCCAAAGCAAACACGATGAATATGCACCCTGCTAGGGCAGACCCACACATTCATCCTTCACGCTTCCACGAGATAGACGGTGCACCACGCTAGGGCGTGCCCACACTTGGTCGATCAAGCTTTTCACGTGTGTCGCATTTGGAAGGCATCTAAAACTTAATATTTTAATGAGGGATTTGGTTTTTATATACATATACATATCCAATCACCACAATATATAATACGTATCATATACATCCTATATCCCATAGAAAACATGCACAAACGATAAAAAGCGATGATTATGGCCATCCTAATGTGATTCCTTGAGCCAAGAGGAATCACAGTCATCTAGGTCAACATCACATGCAACCTGTACAAGATGAACATATGTGCCTTGCCATCCGAGTTGATCAACTCATCACATGAATGATCTGTACTCTCCAGCCGGTCGTCTGGGTGCCACCAGCCGATCGGTTGGCTCCTCCAACCGATCAGTTCGCCTGGACGTCGTGCATCTCATCATGTCCGCCACCCGCTTGTCACGCTCCTCGAACCGGTCATCAACCGATCGGTTCACTCCTTGAACCGATCGTCTGGAATGTCAACCGATCGGTTCATGCCTTGAACCGATTATCTCAGCTGTTATCTGGATGTCCGCCGGTCTTTGATACAATAGGAAATAAAAAATCTATTCTAATTTTACATTGCTTAAAAGGGAAACCCCGAGTTACATTCGGGGGGAGCAAAGGTAGGAAAGAATCTTGAATTATTTTGAGTTACATCAGGAATAGGGGAGGGAAGATCGGTGGGTAGACCGAGATGCAAGCAACCACACACAGATAGGGGTTTATAGGCCATAATCATGCTACACACATCCACCACAAAACTCGTTTAAGGGCGATGCGTATCGAGTGCATTAATAATACATATCATATATGTAATTGGGATTTGTGGATTTAGGATTGGACATGCATAAAGCCAATATTATTCGCATCGTATGCAATAAATAAAGGCGACAAACCAAAATCGATCATATCGATATTCCTAAAATATAGAGCAGTTGACGTGGCTCTGATACCACTGTTGAGTTTTAGGGGAGGCAGAGAAGGCAGCGGAAACAAAAATTTTCTCCCCCAAACCCATACCGAGGAAACGCATCAACGTCTATATAATAGGAAAGGGTGGTTTGTGGAATCATACCTTGTCCCAAGGCTTGCTTGGCGACAATACCTCGCGCTATGCGCGGTCTTCAACTCCGGTCTTGTATGGCGTCTGTGCAGCTCCTGGTCGCACCGGGACTGACGACTCCTCCTCTCATCGGGACTGTCGGGATTGACAGTTGTCCTCCTGAGCGGCAGAAACCTCCCGCCTCTGTAGTAGTCCACACGGACCACCTGGAACTCTACACTCCTTGTCCCACAAGGAAGTGGAAGGAGTCACACCCTCCTGTTGACGTACTAGTCACCAACACACTCTCCTGCCTCCAGTTGCAACTGCAGTTGTCTTTCCCTTGCTGCTCCTCCCTTTGTGGGAAGCACTTGCTCGGGCCCTCTCTCGGTTACCAAAACCAGAGAGAACGACAACTTTGCAGAGCAACTGGTTGCACTGAGTTGTACTTTTAGAATCCCCCTATACCCCTATATATATAGGAGGGTCATGGGACATGGTTCTCCATCTCGGGCAATGTGGGACTAAAAGCAGGAGTATAAGGGTTTGAGATTTTCCACAAAACAACCAACTCGCAACCTAAACCGATCGGTTGGAATACCAACCGATCGGTTGGGACCCATGAGCTGATCGGTTCACTTTTGAACCGGTCGGTTCATAGTCCTGATCAGTTTCCGATTGACTTTCCTTCTTTTGTTTCTAATTGGTATCGAATACCAATCCTTGTTCCAATCAAATTGGGCAAGTGAAATGCAAGGAAAATTCTCACCGACCTGACTTTCCCAACTTGCTCGGTTGCACCAGTTGAACCGATCGTTTCAACACTTGAACCGATCGTTTCAACACTTGAACCGATCGTTTCACTCTGACCATGAGCCGATCGACTCAACACTTGAGCCGACCGGTTCATCAACCTCATCCGACCGGTTCAACACTTGAACCGATCGGTTGGGAGTGCAGGTTGTGCAGAATCAGTCAATTGCGATTTCAATCAATCCGATACTCCAATCAATGCGTCCAACACCTTGAACCATATGATATTGAGCTATTGACTGATTGAGTGTTTAATTGAACTACTAAACTCCTTTAGTAATCAATATAAACATTGTTTTTGGACAAAACTCCTCTTCCAGGTTAAATCCTATGTGTGTGACCCTGGAGGTCCATTTCATGTTGGCAGTGAAAGTCCATAACACTTATGACTTCACAAGCAAAGAGCGGCGCCTAGTCACACATCAGTGCTACCCAAGTGAAAGTAGAAAGTTGGAGAACAACTTTCAATCCTACAATCCATGAATGGTGTTACAACGAATGTATAATTCCTTTATCACTGATATCCCGAATGAACTCGAGGCATGGAACAGTCATCCTGTCAACGTTCATTCACTTTCTTGATCTCAAAGTAGATTGAATGAGATATGTATGACATCAATATCACATAATGATTCACACATGCGTGTGCACGCCTATCTCAATCCTACTCATCAAGTGGCCTTGGATATCAAACTCCCTCAGGAGGGACAAATACCATATCTATCACTCACCCCTCAAAATCCTCATGTGTCAAAGCCACCCAATCATCACCTTTATAACAACCCATGTTTCAGGACTGCGTTTGATGATGTCAAAGTGTGCCCAACGACATGTGTTGAGTGTAGTGATTTTAGGTCAAAGAATCACACTCACCACCATCACTGTGAGTACTGACTGTGACTACCATGTCATGGTTCCATGTGTCAAACTCACGGTGGGTCTGTCCGGTATACTTGTTCTCTAACAAGTACCTATGTGTTTGGTTTGATATCTCTATATCATGACTAATGAGATTCTGTCATCAACCAACACCACAATCTAGTCTTGTGTGTCATTGCTATCTATCTACCTTCCACAATGACATCCGACTAGGGACATAACAAGAATGTACAAACTCTTAGCATCCGTATGATCTCATAGTTCAGGTCATGAACCTGAAGGCATACGTCATTGAGTACTATCATTCTCTAGACATTCAATCTGTTCTATCACTATCTCATATGACTGAACCAGAAAGAATTGGAAGCTTTCCTTTGATGTTTATCAAATCAATCTTAATGTATCCCACAAATCATCCCATGATTGGCTCTCAGGGCATACATTCCAACACTTAGATCTTGACTTATTGCTCATACTAATGGATTGTAGTTTTGAATTAAGTAACATCTACTAATTTGTTCATAGACATGCTCTAAAAGATGTTTAAAGTTGGATTTGGTCTAAGTGATTACCTTATTTTGATTGATTAGATTACTATCATAAACTGGATTTGAGTAGATGCTAGAACTATCTGCTAGACTTTTCAATATCTACAAGTTTCGTTTAAGTTCATTATACTTAATCTAATGTTGATGCATGTACTTAGCTTCAGTGGGAGGTATCCACTCATTGGAATCTGTATGAATCTCGTGAGGTTGTTTCATATGTTTTTAGGAATAATGCTATACAGTGGAGAGGTCATGCCAAAGATGATGTTAATAGAATAATCTATATAGATTAGAATGTCCCTATACTCTCCCTTTCCCGATATGGGTTGTAGATCGAGTTTGTTCTTTCATATTCATGTAACTGATGTAAATTGAATCACATATGAGCAATAAACCTTGATTATGGTTTTAACTGGAGTTGAATATGATTTGTGTTAATTATATATGTTGTCATTGAGTGAAATTGTTATGAGGTTTTATGAGAAAGAACAAGGGAAAATTTATTTGTGTTTTTCATATATTGTGTTAATCGTGTTTGCTGAGAATTAGTTTTTTTTGCTTCATACTCTGGGTTTAGGTTTCGGGTTTCTCTCTAATGATTCACATTATTGTTGATCAAAAGTGAGGTCCCCACAATTATATATGTCATAATTATATTTATAAAACAATGATAGTATATTTTTGAAACAACATGCTTTCTAAAAAATATTTGAGAAAAATATTTTTAGATATAATAAAATTTGCACCAGTTATGTATCAAAAAAGTTCTTGAGTCAATGAACCATAGGATCCATGATTTGGACACTTCAAGTTGCAGCCTCATCTCATATTAGAGTACACAAAGATGACACACTATACATGTAGTATGTTTTAGAACATGTTTCTTTTTACCTTTCTCAATAGAAAAATGCGTTTACATATATGTGTAAACATTCTTTTTTCCTCTCAACAATGCGATGCTAAATATGACTATCTAGTCTTAGAGTACACAATGATGACACATTTGAAGCCACATAATTAGTAAAAGATGGTGCAACACAATTTTTGGTTCTCATAACATCATCACAAAACTTCTACAACATTGAAGTATCAACATAACCTTGATCAAAATGACCTTCACCCCTTTTACTTTTAGTCTACTCAAGAACTTTGCCACTCCTCAAGACAATCATGATATTCATTTGCTCATGGGGAGGAGAAGGAGCTTGTGAAGTCTGTGGTGGAGGTCTTTGGTAAATTACTCTATGGGAACCTAAATAAATAACCTTATCTCCCCATCATCCTACTCCACTTCTTGTGGATTGACCCCTGAGTTGCATGTTCTATACTACATCCTGAACTTGTGGGCATGTGGATCCATGTAATAGAGTATGCTAATTAGGTAACAAAATTGTAAGCCTAGTGTAGGCGCATCATGCTTTCTAGTGCCATTGTTAGTGAGTGGCCTTTAGGACCTAGCTAGTAATTTCTTTTATACTTTTTATAGTATACCACATTGTTTCTATTCATTATTTTTTGTTAAACTTTTGCGTTTGTGATTCCTATGTTTATTATCTTTCTTGGTTGTGCCTTGTATAGGTGCCCATGTATGTTTGGTCGCCACTTCGTGTGACAACCCAACATCGAATCAAGCCAAATCACCACCAGTAATAGTTGCAGAATAAAAATTAACAACGGATTAACAAAACTCACTAAAACTTAAAACCATTTTGCAAAGAGATCCATTTCCAGGAAACTTCTTAAGTAAAGAACCAAAGTAATATATACATCGTGGTTCACATTGTACATACGTTGTACCATCTCATCTCGAGGATAACATATACAAGTTGCTTTGTCAAATCATATATTGAAGCAACATAAAACCTTGAGGCATACAAGCCAAAATCTCAGATCATTATAAAACCCTTACGTACTGACTCCAAGGACCTGAGAGTATAGAGATGACACATAGGACTTCTATCTACAAGACACGACAGACTATACACTCAACCTGAGCTGCTACTGCTGCCCCTCTTGTTGTTGTTCTCCCTCTACAATAAGGTCTCTACTTCCTCGTTCGCGTCCACCTAAAAATTGTGGATCCCACGGTGTGAGACAATTGTCCCAGCAAGAGATATAACTCTCAACCGACAATGTTATTATCACAAGTAAATAGTATAAAATTGAGCATAGGTTCTTTTATATTAATAAGTAAGATTAATCACTGTTTATAAGAAGAATAGAGAAATATCATCTTTTAAAGTAATGCAACTATCTATGATAGAGTAATAAATAATATATTCACTTTATAAGGAATATGAAGAACATGTATAACATCTATCCATTTAAGATGTATAAAAGAAGTGCACATCAACCAATGTTTTCCGTATTCGATCCTTAAGCAAATATGCAACACGTCTGATTACATATTTACAATCACACTTATGCCCTGAGGATATGAGGTATACTGCTCATGCTCCAACTGACCACTGCTTAGTCAAAATCGGTACCATACAAGGTCAATGGAAGAGCCGGCTGCCAAGACCTCACCCGTCTCTATCAGTACGAGACAACTGGTAGGCCATCTTATGTCAACTACAATTAGCTTACCAGGGTATACTGGTATCTTCGTTATAGAGCTACAACCGAAACATGCAATCTCTTCAGGGTGATTTCAATTATCTGTCCCCGGATTATAATAATAAGGAAGATTATACATCAATTCCTCATTTGGTCGAGAGACACACATATCAATTAATGAAGAAGAATTTACACATCAATTCCTCATTTGGCCAGGAGATTCACATATCAACCCTGATATAAAATAAATGAGGAAGGTGCTACATCAGTTGTCCATTAGGACATATGGATATATGTCATCCTTCACCCCGACATATTAAAAAATATGCTCTCTGAGTTAAACTCATTTGACCATTCAGTAAATTCTGACACTGAATGGATATATGGTCAGGGCAACTACATGATGAGATTCCATTTGATTAATTAGGTGCATTACAATATCTTTTAGCATCAACCAAGTTACAAACATGAATTATAACAGATGCTACAAAGAAAGGTGTAATACATTTATTAAGTACTTTCATGATCTTTGGAACACATTGAATGTATAACACTTGGGATCTCATTCCCTTATCATATTATTAGGGATTCTTCTCCCTTAGCATTATCATCATCATCATTACTAGACATGGGTATTCAAACCATTTGTTCATCTTTGAACATTGTCACCTCTCATCAGGTAACTGTTACCTCTAGGTCCTCAGACCAAGGTATACATAATACTTGTTGCACAAGTATTTCACATGGCTCACAAGGCCCATTTAAACATGTTGTAAGTTCTCACTAGGAAACATCTATATTTTTAGGTCATCAGACCTTATAAGCATTTTACTTGTTGTACAAGTATTTAACATGGCTCACAAGGCCCATTTAAATCTGTATTATATGAAACATCATAGCTCATACCTGGCTATGCTCATCATCTCATGATTCATGCATGGTTATCACTTCATGATAAAAACAATACCAAGTACATAACATCACCATGCAATACAATAGAAATACAACCTTCCCATTATTAGGGTTAGGGTTTCCCATTCTAACCGATTAAGGTTTCAAATTCATATCATCACTATGTGATACAAGAGAAATACGTCCTTCCCATTATTAGGGTTAGGGTTTCTCTTTCTGTCTGATTAGGGTTTGAAGTACATATCATCACCCTTTATTAGGGTTAGGGTTTTCCCCTATTCATCCAATTAGGGTTTTAAGATCATATAATCAAGAATCTAACCCTAACTCATACTCCACTCTTATTCAGAGTATCAATGTATTCTCATTACATGAATATCACACAAGTATGAGTTTGTCTCTCATCCTCACTAGGATGTTGATTACATCATACTTTATTAAGTTGGATCAACCCTTTCTTCAAGGTACATTGGCCTACTTAATCAAAGTGCATTAAACTCTTTACATCTTAATGTATCATTTGACATAGCACACTACATGTGTTACTCAACCAAGTATATTGGATTGAGGTGCTCCCACCATATTGGGCATATAGGTGTGTACTTGACACCATATCGTGCTTCCATATCATGCTTGAGGTGTATCCTCATCACCATATTGTGCTCCCATATCGGGTTTCTTTATCATTAGGGTTTGCATATCGGGTTAGACCCTTATGCTCATATTCCATCAAACCTTCATGGTATAATCCTACCCTTTATCATGTGATAAGATATAGGCCAGATATCAAGTTAGTCTACACCAAATTATATGTACAAACCAATAGGGGTTTGAAGTTCCAATGTAAATCAGGTTCCATATTATTATGTTGGGTTTCAACACCATATCAGTTTGAGGTATATACATGACACCATGTCATGCATAAGGTGTGTGCTTGACCCCATGTAGTGCACAAGGTGTATTCTTGACACCATATCATGCACAATGTATGTACTTCATCATCATATCGTGCATGAAACGTGTGTATGTGTCACTCATATCATCCATGAGGTATAAACTCATCACTATATCATGCTAGAGGTGTGTTCACATATCATATCTTTTTCATTACTTCAAGGTATCAACCTATCATTGGGTTGAGTGAATAGCTAGACAATTATTTGAGCCCTTCACAAACCATTGTACAAACAATAGGGGTGTGAGGTTCTAAGGTATATCGGTTTTCATATCATATTGAGTTCCATCACCATATCGGGTTAGAGGTGTGTGCTTCAACCTGATATCAGTTTATACCTTGATGATGTCATCATAATCAACCTCTAGACTCTTGTTCTTGCTGTTATAGTTCATGTAAAACAGTCCTAAATAACTTTTAGAACTCATAGGATCATCAATTATTCAAGAGAATTCGAAATTCAAAATAGATCAACAAGTATAACAGAATTGAAGGTGAATAATAACATAATTGGGTTCAAGTTATATAACCCACCTCAACAACAACTTCAAAGCTCCAAGCTCCAAAGATTCACGTTCCAAAGGTTTAAGATGATCTTCACAACTCCTCTATATGCAAAGAATCACCATGGATAAGTATTTGGTGAAGAAGAAGAGAAAGGAAGATCACAACCTTAGATCCATGCTTTAATCCAAGGTTTAAGATGATCATGGCTTCACCTTAGGGTTAAGGCTTGATATCCTTCTTATTCCTTAGCACAATGAACAATATCTCACTAATAATGCATGATATCCCTTCACTTGTGGCCGATATCCCTTCACTTGTGGCTAATATCACTTCACTATGGTCGATATCACTTGCTATGGTCGATATCACTTTGCTATGGCCGATATCACTTTGCTATGGCTGATACCAAGGCTCTATGAACGATACTCCTTCACTTATGCACGATACCTAGACACTATATATGATATCTAAGAGCAAGAGGGTGGTAAGATTCGAAAATTGTCACTAATAGGTGAAAGGAGTGGTATATATAGTTGAGGTTCATGAAAAAGAGTGTATATGAGGTGTCATCATTTTAAGCTACTGGGTGCCACGTGTCCATGCATGGTTGACATGTGTAAATGCATGCACTCATATTTATATTTACATGAAAAACACTTGAGGATAATCTAGGGATGAAATTTTGGCCATCACTTATCTTGTTGGATAAGATATATCAACTCAATCACCACTTTATTCACAACCCGATACAACTTTTCCAAGGAAAGTTGTAAGCCGATAAACTTCACCTCCTTGAGGTGCTTATCCCATAATGGCTTTTGCCAAGAGTTCACAAACATCTATGAGACTCCCTCTATGGCTCCTTGGCCGATAGGCACTCTCATATGAACTCTACAACCTGATACAACTCAAATTAGGGTTTCATATTCAACCCTTTCTTGGTCTTTTCATCACCAAGAGTACCATCACTCAAATATGATTCAAACCTGATGTATACTTCTTTATATATCCTCTAAATGATACATAGAGGAAGTAGGGACACTATAGAGGTGGTAATTTGCATATCAACCCTACATTTTGGGTAAATTACAATTTGTACCAAAATTGGTACGCAAGACACTTACATTATTCAAACAAGCTCAAACGTGGAACTTAGGATTTCCACAAGCCGCCCCTTAGCATCATTCTTTTTTATTATGATTCCAAAACACATGAGGTACATTTAACATGTGACATATTGCAATATAACCCCTCATCTTGGGTAAATTGCATTTTGGTCCAAAATAAGAGAACATTGCTCAAACATCATTCAAACAGGACCAAACTTGAAAAATAAGTTTGTCACCTGATAACAAAACACTTTAGAGAATTATATTTAAGTTCTAAGCAAATTATTTAGGCCAAAAAATAGGGTTAGCCCTAAACCCAGGTCAGGGATGTTATAAGTTATAAACCCCTAACAGGAATTTTGTCCCCAAAATCCCAGATGAAGGGAGACAATTGTTATTCATGCATCATATCATCAAGCCTCCACATAACATCTTGATCTCATGGAGATGCCATAGAACATTGACCAGCACAAAGTCCTTCCATTTAGGGTCATCATAGAATTTGTCATACAAGACACATACTCAACTTTCCTTTTCATTAATGACTATAGTGTCAATTTTGTGTCAGGTAACACTTTTTAAGTCAGAGAAGTACCATTCATACTTCGAATAATTCGGGTGTCAAACCTCCTTGATTTGTCACCTTCTCAACTTACATCTTTTATGTAATAAGATTTTTGACCTTAGGAGTCTTCCATACCCCTCACTTAGTTTAGCATTTCTCCTTCAAGGAGAGACCAGAGTTACATTTTGCCACCCATTTTGGGACTACAAGTCTTATTATAATTCTGTTGTGCCACTCGAATATGTTAACACAACACTAAACTTCCTTATAACTTGTACCAACTATCCTATTAGTTATTTATATTCTTGTCATAAGTAGAGGCTACTTATCAAAGAAGAACTCTCTTAGAGGTGACTCTAGATGTTATATGTATAAGATGCCTCAACAGATCTACATAGGGATATTCTAAGGAATTATATTTAGCTTGATAAGATTTTCCCAAGACGATTCTACAATTGTTCCTTCAATTAATACATATTTATCAATTCTATGTTTATGTAGAGCGTAAACCCCTAACATATGATATCCATACTATAGTATGTATCTAGACTAATATCAAAGTTGGCCCTTCTAGGTAACCAAACATTAATCATCTTATCAAGAGTCATATTCTCATTTTCTCATACCATTGAAAGTTCTTGGTTACTAGGATTCTTTACCTTGGTATCCGTTACATGTGCCAAAAACACATCTCATCCTCATCATTTCCATCTCTATATTGTTATTACCAAATCCAAACATATGATAGGACCTTTCTTTCACCTTGGAACATTACTTTCACATATGACTTTGTCTTGGAACCAAAATCCAAGACTAGCTGATACTTTTCAAAGTACCCATCTATAGATTACTTCTAATCCATGCACATCAAGTGTCATAAGACTTACTTGGTTGTCATGTCCTTGAAAGGAAACAACACAAGGAAACATATTTATTTTTATCACCCCATCATTATCTAGGGTTGTTTATTAAAGAAAAGAGATTATCACCTTTTTTGATGATTGCATGAACTTTCAACTATTCATCTGTCATTCAATCTTGTTTCATCTTAGGTTCCTTGCCATCAACATAGGAATTATAAAGATGATTACATGTCATCATTCCTTTCTTTTTTATTGTCTAATATGTTCATGAACATTTTCTGATTTTATCTACATTCATATCATGGAAAAGATCTTTACTTTTCACATATTCTTTATTGAACAAGGATCATCTCCATGGTTCCGTTTCTCTTATCATGAGGATTGTACTTTTTACTTTCTCGTACTCACAGACTGGTTTGAGATAAACTCAATTTCTATTTCATTGCAGTTAGGATGTGATTGAAATATCCATGCCATATTTTCAGTTTCATTTTACTCTTTAGATTGTCTTCAAATGACTACCTGATCAGAGTAAACAGAAAGATAGCAATCTAAGAGTCTCATACTTACCTTGCCTTCAATAGATGAATACCTGGCCAGGGTATACAAGTACTGATATTAGGTAGTATGCACCTTGTTTTATATCATACACTTTACTTTTCATATCATCCATATCATAGGACTTAGTATCCCTGGATTTCTCCAGGCATCTCTCTTACACCTCATCCACTTATATACATACAAAAGTAATTATAAAACATTTTAAAGATTACTGGATAGAATGTAAGTTCTCATCCTTTTTATCTCTTCCTTATGTCCTCATAGGACTAATCAAAGGAAGCTCAACAACAACTACTTTTCTTATAACTGATAGATAAAATCAGGAGAAGACATATCAGAATGAACAATTTCATCTGACCGATCTTGATTCATGGATCGATTACTACCTCTGGCTAATTCATTGCATAGAATCTTGTCGTTGCCTGTTTCCAATGACGTGCTCTATCATTTGGTGTAGATGGGCCTGCTTGGGATGCCTGTCCACGTCCTCATGTACCACTACTAAACTATTTCCTTTAAGAGACTTGTTGACTCTGCCTCGGTGGTTGGGTCATTCCCTCCTTTCTTTTTGGATAAAAGGATCTAACATGCACAACATGTCCACATCTAAAACATGTCTTATACACACTCCCTGGTCTTGTCGGCCTTATTACCAATGTAGAAGATAAATTAAGAGTTCTAACTAGTGGAACATTAGGTCCTTTTCTCTTTCTTGGTAGCCACTGTCCTGGTGCACTATGTGTTTGTTGCATTGGTGGCACCAAAAACTTCCCATTTTTAGAGTTACTAGGCATATGTTTCCAAGTTTGGATAGATTTTTTCTTAATTTCTACCTCATTATCCTTTACTAGATAGTCCCTTATAAAATGTCATTCTTGCCTACACTTGTAGCACACTCTAATCTTTTTGACATTTTCTACTGCTCCAACATAACTATGTTGATCAGAAATCCTATTAGAGCCCAAAATTTCATCATTGGGGACTAGTAATCTAGGTTGTATTGCTAGTATCTGATCCTCTATACTCGTCAATGTTGTCATAACCATTCTAATGAGAGCATTAAAAGTAGGATTCTCTATCATGGTTGGATCAACCTGGGGATTCTTAGGCAGTCATTCTTCTCTCACTTGATCCCTTGCACCTTCTCCTGGTGCAACAACATTTCTTTCAACAATGTGTTCCTCATATTCTCTAGACATTTTTAAGCTTTACTCTTTCTTCTGCATAAGCAGAAGTCACTATAAGATATACTGGAGGACACTAGAACAGACTCAACACCTTAGTCTTATGTCTCTGTAGACTCAGCAAACCTTAGGCTCTAATACCAAACTTTGTGACGATCCGACATCAAATCAAGCCAAATCGCCATAAGTAATAATTACAGAATAAACATTAACAGTGGATTAACAAAAATCACTAAAAATGAAAACCATTTTGTAAAGAGATCCATTTCCAAGAATCTTCTTAAGTAAAGAACCAAAGTAATATATACATCATGGTTCACATTGTACCATCTCATCTCGAGGATAACATATACCAGTTGCTTTGTCAAAACATATATTAAAGAAACATAAAACCTCAAGGCATACAAGACAAAATCTCAGATTGTTATAAAACCCTTACGTACTGACTCCAAGGACCTGAGAGTATAGAGATGACACATATGACTTCTATCTACAAGACACGACAGACAATGCACTCAACCTGAGCTGTTACTGCTAACCCTGTTGTTGTTGTTCTCCCTCTACAGTAAGGTCTCTACTTCCTCATCTGCGTCCACCTAAAAATTGTGGATACCACGGTGTGAGACAATTGTCCTAGTGAGTGATATAACACTCTGCCAACAATGTTATTATCACAGACAAACAATATAAAACTAAGAAGAGGTTCTTTTATATTAATAAGCAAGATTAATCATTGTTTATAAGAAGAATAGAGAAATCTCATCTTTTAAAGTAATCCAACTATCTATGATAGAGAAATAAATCATCTATTCACTTTATAAGGAATATGAAGAACATATATAACATCTATCCATTTAAGATGTGTAAAATAAGTGTACATCAGCCAATGTTTTCCGTATTCGATCCTTAAGCAAATACGCTACACGACTGATTACATATTTACAATCACACGTATGCCTTGAGGATCATTGCTTCACCTTAGGGTTAAGTCTTGAGATCCTTCTTGTTCCTTAGAATAATGCACAATATCTCACTACTCATGCATGATATCGCTTCACTTGTGGCCGATATCCCTTCACTTGTGGTCGATATCACTTCACTATGGCCTATATCACTTGCTATGTCCGATATCACTTGCTATGGCCGATATCACTTTGATATGGCCAACATCACTTTTCTATGGCCGATACCAAAGCTATATGAACGATAACCCTTCACTTATGCATGATACCAAGACACTATGCACGATATCTAAGAGCAAGAGGGTGGCAATCTTTGAAAAATTTCACTAATAGGTGAAAGGAGTGGTATATATAGTTGAGGTTCATGAAAAAGAGTATATATGAGGTGTCATCATTATAAGCTACTAGGTGCCACGTGTCCATGCATGGTTGACACATGTACATGGATGCACTCATATTTATCTTGACATGCAAAAAACTTTAGGATAATCTAGAGATGGAATTTTGGTCATCACTTATCCCGTTGGATAAGATATATCAAATCAATCACCACTTTATTCACAACCCGATATAACATTTCCAAGGGAAGTTGTAATCTGATACACTTCACCTACTTGAGGTACTTAGCCTATCATGGGTTAGTCCAAGAGTGCAAAAAATGATATGAGACTCTCTCTATGGCTCCTTGGCCGGTAGGCACTCTCATATGAACTCTACAACCTGATATAACTCAAATTAGGGTTTCATATTCAACCCTTTCTTGGTCTTTTCATCACCAAGAGTACCATCACTAAAATATGATTCAAACCTGATGTCTCCTTCTTTCTATCTCCTCTAAATGATACATAGATGGAGAAGGGACACTATAGAGGTGGTAATTTGCATATCAACCCTACATTTTGGGTAAATTACAATTTTACCAAAATGGGTACACAAGACACTAGTATTATTCAAACAAGCTCAAACTTGGAACTTAGGTTTTCTGCAAGACGCCCCTTAGAATCATTCTTTTTCTTATGATGCTAAAACATATGAGGTACATTTAACAAGTAACATATTGCAACATAGCCCCTCATCTTGGGTAAATTGCATTTTGGACCAAAATAAGAGAACATTGCTCAAACATCATTCAAACATGACCAAACTTGAAACATAAGTTTTGTCACCTGATAACAAAACACTTTATAGAATTATATTAAAGTTCAAAGCAACTTATTTAGTCCAAACAAATAGGTTTATCCCTAAACCCAGGTCATGGATGTTACACTTTGTGTCTATTGAATCTTCTTTAGGGATCCTAAAATAAGCAGGAGAAGGAAAATGAACATGCACATTCAAGTAGAAGAGAAAGCAATGGGGTACCATGAAGAAGAGCACCAAATTGATCCACCAATTCCACCTCCACCAAGGCCCCTACATGACTTCTTCATATCGGGCAACTACACCTCACCAATCACTACAAGAGTATAGCAGAGGCCGGGACAAGTAGTGTTCTCTATTTTTCCAGCTCTAGTGGGACTGCGACCTACCTTCTATGGGTTAGGGAATGAAAGCCTCTACAAGAAAATTGATAAATTCTTGGAGACTTGCTTTACACCCTAAATTTTGGGTACCACATATGACTCTATCTATCTAACCCTTTTTTCTTTCTCCTTGAAAGATAAATCCAAGGAGTGTTATTCTACAAACACTAAAGTGATGATGTGAGAGGTTTTGAAGACTCGCTCAAGAAATCCTATCTCATAGACAAATTCACTCAAATGAGAAGAATCATCACCTCCTTCATCCAATTGCATCTGAGAAATTTCTTGAAAATTAGGAGATATTCTAAAAGCTATTATGAGACTGCCCTCACCCATGAAGAACTCCCTACGAAAACTTGTACAATATTTCTATTATGGATTGTCTCAATTTGCTAAATGGCGGTAGATTGTTTTGTGGTGGTACATTCATGTTGAACCCCCTGGAGAATCATGGAGTTTGTTTGTATGTAAAGAAGTGTCATAATCTATAACTAATACTAGACAATTGGGTCTTCTATATATAAGAGACAAGGAGTACATGGGTAAATAGAAACAAGGACAAAATATAATGTGCCTAAGCCTAACTGATCAATTATACTGACACACCCCCTCAAGTTGGAGAGTAAAAATTATGAAGTCCCAGTTTGGTGTTCATATACTTGAAAAAAAAGGAGTAAGAGGCTTTATGAGAATATGTGTAATTTGATCTCCTTTTTGTATATGAGGGGTAATGATATTTTTAGCTTTAATCAGGTCTCGCACAAAGTGACAGTCGACTTCAATTTATTTTGTATGTTCATGAAAGTGCGAATTATTACCTATGTGAATAGAAGCTTGGTTATGGCAGTATAGAGTGACTAGAGTCTGAAAAGAGATTCCAAACTTGGTCAAAATGAACAAGACCCGCTATAGTTGATAACATGTGTGGGCCATAGCCCACTCTTTGACCTCGATGCTTGAACGAGCCACAACAACTTGTTTTTTACTCTCTAAAATAACATGATGAATCCCAATCATGATGCGAAAACCAAAGGTGGATCGATGATTATTGTCGATTGCCAAAGGCAAGCAAGTTTTAAATAATTAATTGTCTCAACTCGTCAATCACTCACAAGTATACATGATCAACTGTAGTTGAGGTTGAACTAAAGGGAGCTAGGATAGCTAGGTGCAAAACTATTAACTATCTACAATCTAGGTCGATTATAATAAGAAGGTTGGTTTTTTATCATACTAAATTACAAATATGAAACAAAGAAAATAAAAACTCTATTCACTTGAAGAAAGATTGGAACCAGGTCAAGAGAATCTTGGATATGGGATTTCACTTCAACATCATAACCCAATGAAGAACCATGAATTCCATTTTTACTAGTCAATCTTCAAAAAGGTAGGTTTTTTTTCATCTAATACATCTCCCAATGATATAGATAGTACTAACCCTATATAGCATTACCATGCATATACACGTATTTGAACTACAACCTAGAATCTTCAAATAGTCCTAGACATTCCCATGGTAAAGGATATGTTGTCAAAACAACTATTCCCTACCTCTTAATATTTCTTCCCAGAATATAATAAGAAGCATAAAGCATGTAAACACGATGGCCATCCATGCATACAAGAACATAAACACCATAACTCATTTTGAAATACAAGATTAAATAATACCAAATATGAAATTCGAGTTCACATGAGTCATGACATGGGAGCTATTCTCTCATGTCCAAGAAAAGGAGTTTATCCCCACTCATGGTGAGGAAATACATGCACAAATGATATGTCATTGAATGAAACATGAGTAGATAAAAAGGGATTACAAATAAATCTATAGGAGTGAAGAATAGAAGGAGATCTCTGACCAAGAGGTGGAGATCCATCTCTAGAAATGTTGCTTGCTTCAACAACCTTCTCTCTATAGATTTGGGAAGGAATATAGAAGTGAATGGAGTCAAGTATGGGTTCTATCATGAGACATTCTAGCTTTTTGTCAAAATCACCACTCCACAACTTCAACCTCATGTCTGGTCTCCAAACGCTCCAAATGATCAGTGATCTACTTTCCAAAAGGTGCGATTCGTCATGTATTATGAAATTAGCATTTATTTCTAGAACTGTACAGAAAATATGCTTCATACGACATGTGAGTAAGTTGACACAACGTGTGAGATCTAGTTTTAGCCTAAACGAGCCCACAATCGCAAGTGTTATAGCATATGGAATGGACACACGGTGTAAGGAACTTTTCTATCAAATTTTGATCTTTCTGCATTATGGCGTAAGATCTTTCCACACAACGTAAGGGAACTTTTCTCACAAGTCTACTGTCTGAGAGTTAAACACCATAAGGGAGGGTCCTTGCGTCGTGTAAAAGGTTGTCTACTAGATAATGAACTCCAAAATTTGGCAAACTCGGGAAATTCCAAATAGATTGGATTTTTGGCATTTTCCCTTTTTTTAAGTAGAATGTGGAGTACATACAATCCCAAACATGTCAAGAGTAAAATAAACAAGAAACAAACATTATAGCATGAATGAGAATGGAAATGTGATAAAAATGAATGAAATGTGCGATAAAAATGGTCAAAGATGCTATATGATTTATGCACATCAAATACCCCTAATATTGAACCATTGCTTGTCCTCAAGCACAACGAACCCGATAGGTGTCTAAAAATGAATATATGGGCACAAATCATATCCTCATGAGTAAGAACTATTATATCTCAAAATGGTTATTTTCATCATTTAGGTATGCAACCAAACATGAAATCAATTCTAACTCCCAAGATAAGATTTAAGTTCAAATAGACTTCAAATTGCTTTGAAGGAATCAAATAGAGAGAAATTAGTAGAAACAAGATGATGAAGCCAAAAATATAATGATCTTCCACAAAGCTCAATGAAATGAAATTGTCTATCTTCCTGTAAGGACATTGTTATTCAAGATTTTTTTCAATCAGATTTCATTATACGGTATTCGACTACTAATATAGGCTTACATGCACGTGGGATACCATTTGAGGATTAATTTCCCTCTTTCATATGTTATCCCCAACCTTCATTGGGTTGGTGGAAATGTGGGTGACTTAGCCATCTTTTATGGGGTTTGGATTTTTTTGATTGAAGATCAATTACCTCTTTTTATTAGATTTGAGCTCCACTCTGGAACCACATAGTCCTATGATAATTCACCCTTCATTATTTTGATCATGCATGAAGATTTTCATTTTGTAAGAATTTTTGAGTAGAGCAGTGAAAAATGCATTATAAGATTGGCACCATCATCTTTATTGTTATTGAATCCTCTAAAGTTGGAAAATTCAAGGCATTATGAACGATTACATGGTTTAAGAACATGAGTGAGAGAATTGTAAATCATGTTTATCCAAATACATAATATTGAGACGGACAACCAATAAATTCAAAAAATTTCAATTAGGATGATTTATGCCCAATTTGTCATCATATAGCCATGTTCTTTATGAAATTTGATGGTTCAAGAAGTAGGAAGAATTGATCAAAATTTTTCTCTCAATAATCATGCAAGGATGTGAGAAAAAATAAAAACAACAAACTAAATAATATAAGCAAATGACTTAAACAAATGACATGGAAAAGTAAAACTAGAACTATCATCCGGTTGTACCCTCCCTAAGCTTGAAACTTGCAGTGTCTGCACTGCTCATAACAAGCCTAAGAGTTGTACAACTGGGTACCTTAGGTTCTATTAGAAGGTGGGGTCAACTCCCATAAGGTCTTCATTCTTCTTCTTTAGTGTGATCACTCAAAAGGGAGGTCTAATTCTTTGATTTGAGGCTATAAATTGTTGCACTAAGGATTTGCGCCTCTTTGTCAATTTATTTTTGATTTGGAACAAAGATGTATGCTTATGATTTACAATAGTGATCTGGACATTGTTGTTGTTTCTCCCTTCATATTCTTCTTCAAGACAATAAGAATAGGATTCAAAGAGAATTTTCTCATCACCAAGCATTGTGTCAAAGATGTGTTGCAAGGGGGCATGTGGCTTGTTTGAATAATCATCAAGTGGAGCATTTGTTTCATATTTCTCTCTTTAAGCTTGAATTTTCATATGTTCATTGATGTCAACAGCTTCATCTAATGTCTTCTTTGATGGTGAAGGAGGTTCTCTGATAAAAACACCACTGCCAAAAGGTATCGTGTATGTTGGTGTAGAATCTATCTCTGGTTTAATAAGGAAGGGACTTGAATTTTTTGTTTGGTTGGAGAGTTCTTGTTAAGCAATTTGATTTTCCAACCTTTGTGCATGAGTGGTGACTTCATCTACCTTAGAAAAGAGGAAATGCACAACATCCTTCATAAACAACCTTTGACGATTGAACTCATCATTTTACTTCAATTGAGTTGAAACAAAATTTTCCAAGAGTGATTCCAAGTTGGGATTTTACTGTGGTTGTTGTTGTTGATGACTTTGGGCATTATTGTTTCCTATGACATCACTTTCTTCCATGGTTTCCTCCAATGGAAAGAAAGAATAACAACTTGAAGAAGATGCATGCTCAAGAGCTTCACTTGCTTCATAGTGCGAATTGATTGGAATAGTGGATGGAGTTTTTATGTATTCAAAGTTTTAGCACAAGGTGTTTAGCTTTGTTGCAATGAAATCTACTATACCAAAAGAGTGTATGCCAACTAGCTTCCTAGAAGCAATATAAGAGAAAGAAGTTTGATCGCTTGTTTCAATGATCCATTGGAAATGATTTATTTCCATGTCTTCTATGATAGCATAAGCTTCTCTGTAGGATTTGTTCATCAAAGATCCATTTTCATCTGCATCTATTGACATACTTGTGTTAACAAATAATCCATTATAAGAAAATTTGAATAAGTAACCAATTGCTGAGAACATGGTGAGGACAAAGGCGTTGGAGGTGATTGAATCTCTCCCATGCATCGTAGAGAGTGTCTCCATCCCCTTGAGAAAAATTAATGAGTTGGATCCTCAACTGTGTCATTTTGCTTGGTGGGAAGTACTTGGCTAAGAATACTTTGAGAAGCTCCTCCCAATTGTTGGGAGAATTCCTTGGAAAAGATGAGAGCCATGCCTTGGATCTATCCTTCAACGTGAATGAAAAAAAATAAGGTGAATCCCATCAGTAGGAATGCGATTTATCTTGAAGGTTCTCAAGTAATGGATAAATTCAGCTATATGAAATTGGGATCTTCCATATAAGTCCCTCCAAATCTATTCTGTTGCAACATTTGTAAAAAAATTATCTGCCTCGATTGGTGGGATATTAATAGCCCAATTGATGTTCATAGTAGAAGGAACAACAAAGTCTTTTAGGGGACGATCATCTTCCATTATTATTTAAACTTTTTGAGAAAGACACTCCAACATAGCTGGTGATGATGAATGTGATGAATGTTGTGATTCTTCCAAATCAGTTGATGTTCACTCCTTGCTTTTTGAAGATTAACATAAAATCCTACAAGTAAGCAAGGCGAGAGAAGCACAAATGAAAATGGAAGATACAAAATATAAAAATTGATAATGATGATGATAATAACTAAAGTGAAGGTGGAGATGTGGGTGTGATCTAGTCTCACTTACTAATTAACACTTTTATTCTAACTAATAATACCATTGATCCCTGACAATAGTACCAAAAATCTTGTTGTCGATTGCCAAAGGCAAGCAAATTTAGAATAATTAATTGTCTCAACTTATCAATCACCCACAAGTATACAAGATCGATTGTAGTTGAGGTTGAACAATAGGGAGCTAGGCCATCTAGGCACAAAACTATTCACTTTCTACAATCTAGATCAGTTATAGTATGAAGGTTGGTTTTTTTATGAAACTAAATTGCAAATGTGAAATAAAGAAAATAAAAGGACTAATCACTTGGTGAAATATTGAGTTAATGTCAAGAGAATCTTGGATATGGGATCCTTCCACATCATAACCAAATGAAGAACCACAAATTCCATTTTTACTAGTCAATCTTCACAAAGATAGGTTTTTGTCATTTAATACATCTTCTGATGATATAGATAGTCCTAAACCTATATAGAATTCCCATGCATATACATGGATTTGAACTACAACCTAGAATTTTCAGCATAATCCTAGCCATCCCCATGGTCAAGGATATGTTGTTAAAACTTATTCCCTATCTGTTAATATTTCTTCCCATAATATAATAAGAAGGATAAAGCATGTAAACATGATGGAAAACCATGCATATAAGATGATAAACACCATAGCTCATTTTGAAATAGGAGATCAACTAATACCAAAAATGAAATTCGAGTTCACATGAGTCATGACATGGGAGATACTCTCCCATGTTCAAGAAAAGGAGTTTACTTGCTCATGGTGAGGAACTATAGGAACAAATGATATGTCATTGAATGAAACATGAGTAGAGAAAAAGGGATAATAAATGAATTAATAGGAGTGAAGAATAGAAGGAGATCTCTGACCAGGAGGTGGAGATCCATCTCTGCCAATTCTCCTTGATTCAACAACCTTCTCTCTACAACTTTAGGAAGAAATAGAGAAGCGAAATGGAGTCAAGAATGTGTCTTTAACAAGATACCCTAGATTTTTCTCCAAAATCACCACTCTACAACTCCAACATGGTCTTTGTTCTCCAAACACTCCAAATGATCTTTGATCTGCTTTCCAAGGGGTGTGGTTTGTTATGTATTACTAAATTAGAGTTTATTTCTAAAATTGTATAGACGATATGCTTCAAATGGCGTGTCCGTAAGTTGACACGGCGTGTGAGATCCAATTTTATCTTCATTCAGCCCACGAACGCAACTGTTACAGCATGTGGAATAGACACATAGTGTAAGGGAACTTTCCTATCTAATTCTGATCTTTTTGCTTTATGGCGTAAGATATTTTCACATGGTGTAAGGGAACTTTGTTGACAAGTCTTCTCTCTGAGAGTTACACACCGTAAGGGAGGGTCCTTATGCCGTGTAAATAGTTGTCTGCTGAGCAATGAACTTTAGAATTTTGGGGAACTCAGGAAAAGCCAAATAGATTAGATTTTAGGTATTTTCCCTTATTTTTTAGTAGAATATGGAGTACCTACAATTCAAAACATGTCAAGAGTAAAAACAACAAGAAACAAACATTCTAGCATGAAAGGGAATGGAAATGTGATAAAAATGAGTGAAATGTGTGATAAAAATGGTTACATATGTGATATGATTGGTACACATCAATGATCTTGAGAATCATCTACCCTACCCAAAAATTGAAATTGTCTTGGTACTAGGACATATGTAGGAAAATCCTCATCCTGGAACTCCTTTGAGATACTAAAGAATGTCTTGAACACTACTCCAATGAGCCTCGAGTGGTGCACTCATATGCTGACTGACTATCTTGACAACATAGGTGGTGTCATGTCATGTTATTGTCAAGTAGATTAACTTCCCAACAAGAAGATGATATTTTTTGGGGTCATCAAAGAGTTCCCCCTCATGCGGGAGCTTGGTGTGATAGTCCATCAGAGTTGAGACATGTTGAGATTCTATCATGCTGGCCGCCTGAAGTAAGTCCAAGACATAACGTTTCTGAAACATGATGGTTCCTGTAGCTGAGCGAAGGACTTATATGCAAAGAAAGTACCATAGATTGCCTAAGTCCTTTGTGTGGAAGTGTGTTTTTAAGGACTATTTTATTTGAGAAATGCCCACTTTATAATTTGTGGTGATCACTATATCATCAACAAAAATAGAAAGTAGGATATGTCCTTTGGATGATTTTGAAAAGAAAAGAGAATGATTTGTAGTCGATCTTTGAAAGCCAAGTTTCTTAAAAATGGTGCTTAATTTATTGAACCGGGCCTGCAAAGATTGCTTAAGGCCATATAGTGAACATCAAAGGTGGAAAAATTTGAGCAAAGATTCTCCCTCAACAACAAAGCCGAGAGGTTGATGCACGTGAATTTCTTCCAATAGGTCACCATGAAGAAAGATATTACTTATATCAAGCTGAAATATGGGACAATTGAAATGAGATGCCAAAGAGACTAGAATGTGAATAGAGGCCATCTTGTGATTGGATAAAATATCTCAAATTAATCCACATCAAATGTTTGGGTGAATTCTTTTGCAACTAGCCTTGCCTTGAGACACTTGATAGAACCATCAGAATGATGCTTGATAGAAAAAACCCATCAACGCCCGACACTATTTTGGTCAAGTGGTGGTGTAACAAGATACCATTGATTATTGACATTACGAACCTTCATCTCCTTTATCATGGTTAATTCCAACCAGGATGTCATAGGGCATCAATTGGATTTTTGGGAATATATATTGTGTACAAGGTTGCGGCAAACTTTGAGGCACCATAAGAGAGAAGGGCTAGACAACATGTGTTAGAAATTGAATGCTTGATAGCTTAGGAGCATGTACCTTTTCTCAGTGCCACTAGTAGATCAGATTGATATGGAACTAATGATGAAGGGGAAGGAGCAGCCTGGGATTTTTCTTCCATGCGTTGGTTTAAAGGTTCTGTTGAGGGTGGATGTGAGTGGATGAATGGATTAGGAAGCAATACCATTGAGTCATAATGAGTTAAGGATGAAGAGGGTGGTGGAAAGAAGAGTTCATATTCATGGAAATTGACATCCATAGAGATATGAACTCTTCCTGAGGTATGGTCAAGACACTTGTACCCTTTTTGAGAGAAGATGTAGCCAAGAAACACCATTTGAATAGCTTGGGGTGAGAGTTTTTCAGCCTTAGGATCGAAATTATGTACAAAGGTGGCACAACCAAAAACCTGAGGAGGTAAAGAAAATAGTGTATATTGTGGAAAGACAACAAAACATGTATTTTTTTTATTTCAGAACCAAAAAAGGTTGGCGCTTGATGAGAAAACATGAAGTAAGAACCACATCCAACTAGAACTATCTTGGGACATTAGGGTGAATGAGAAGAGAGCATGTAATGTCAAGAAGATGAAAATTTTCACACTTAATGATGCCATTTTGTTGGGGAGAATTAGCACAAGACCGTTGATAAATAATTCCAACATCTTGGTAAAAATAGTAAATAACGTTTTGTGTATATTCAAGAGCATTATCGATATGAAGGATTTTAAAGGATGTAGAGAAGTGCATAGAAATCTTTGAGTGAAACCTGTTAATTAATGAAAAAACTTCATCACAAGTTTGAAGAAGGTATAGCCATGTCATTCTAGAAAAACCATCCACAAATGTAAGAAAATATTTGAATCCATGATAATTGGTATTTCAAAAAGGACCACAAACATGACTATGTACTAATTCAAACATTTTGGATGATTGTTTAGTTGTACGATCCGGGAAGGATACAAGATGGTGTTTCCTTAGCTGACAAGCCTTACATAAAATAGATGAATAGGAAGAAACATAATTATTTAAGAATTTAAGCTTTTATAAGGGTAGATGTCTAAGTCAGATATGTATTGTAGTGCAGTGGAAGCAAGAAGGACATGCATCAGACTTGGTGGTGGTGCTGAGAAGTAATACAGATCACCAATACACACTCCCTACCCAATCATCTTCAATTTCCTACAATATTGTAGACAAAACTAGATGGACCAAAGGTCACAAAGCATCAAGGAGAATCAATAATTTTAGCAACCGATATGAGATTATATGGGAAGTTAGACACAAAGTGGATGATGCATAGTTTAAGTGTAGAAGAAAGAGGAATAGCGTCACAACGAGTGACTCATTTTATTGACCCATCTGCCATAGTAACTAAGGGGTGCTGAATAAAAGAGACAGAGGTAGTAAGAAGATAGGGCATACCCATCATATGTTTAGTCACCCTTGAGTCCACATTCTAATTAGAATTGTAGCAAGCACATATGGCCCAAAAGTACTTGAGGAGCATTAGCTAGATTAGATGAACAAGAGGTAGTAGGAAGATCACCAATGCACCACTCAGAGGGTATAGAGGTTGTCATGTTATTGTGAAGGGGAGAATCCCCATAATACTATGCATCTTGGAGAAGGTGTTTGTTCTCCTCATTCGACATTAAGACATGAGAAGTTTGATAAATTTCCTATGGTGGAGTCAGTGTACAACTAGGTGGTCGGGTAGATAGTTGACCAACATGGGATGGTTCTTGGGTGACATGGACAAAGCCTCTACCACATCCTCTCACATAGTGGGCTGGATAGCCATGCTATGAATGTCATACATCTTTAGTGTGGCCTAACTTGCCACAATAAGTGCACTTTGGTCATTTTCCTTGTCCACGACTATGACCTCTGGCCGCTGCATCCATTTCCAATGGAAGTTTAGATGCAACAGTGGGAGCGATGAAAGGAGTAAGCATCTCAGACTGGGCCAAGAGTGCATATGCCTGGTCCGTAGATGGAAGGGTTGCACCAACCAAGAGAAGTTGTTGAATAGTTGAAAAATGAGAATGAAGCCCATTGAGGAAGCACCCAGTGAGGAGAGTTTCCCTCTCTTTAGTAAACTCAGTAGAGGTAGTTGGAGAGAAGAAGTTTAGCTAGCTTGATAGAACCTTTATTACATCATAGTACTTTGAAAAAGGGATGACCACCTTGCTTCTCATAGAAGATCTTTTCCAAGGTGTGGTATATGTGCAAGAAGCTATCCTCCTATGTGAATAATTGCTTTATTTCATCCCACAATGTCTTGGCACACTTGTTTGCATGTACTTGACAACAACTTCAAGCTCCATGCATCCCCAAATCTAGGAGAGAACCTGGTTGTTGCTTGTAGTCTAGGTGGTATCGGACATGGAAGGGGAATCCTCAGTGATAACTTGAGTTTACCTCAAGATTCAAGAAATGTTTGAACATCATTCATCCATAGCAAAAAATTGTCATCATTGAGTTTTACAATAGTAATATTGGGTATTTCATTATAGATAGTGGTAGGTGTTGGTTTGGTAGTATCGCCCATTATACGACAATGATAGTACTAAAATAAAGAGCATGACACAAATAGAAAGTAAAAGGTATCAATATCTAGAACGATACAAACAACAGAATGGAAATACTATTAAAATGATAACTCGGTACAAAAAGGAGTAGCACTACCAGAATGAAACTCAATAGGAAGAAAACAATACTAAAAAAATGAATCTTGGTAGAAAGAGGAGTAGCTCTACCGGATTGGATATGGGTAGGAAAATAGAAAACACTACCATCATATTAATGGCACAGTAGGATCGATGAACATACAATCCCCAAATTTTAAGAAAAGCTCTTAGGCATGTGGATTAGAGTAACCACACGGAGAGGGAAAAAAGGTAAAGCTTTTCCCCTTTTGTTTTGGTGCTTTATAAATCAACACATGGTTTTTGTCTCGCTTTTTGCATGATTTTTTTGGCTAAAATAAGCTTCTTTCCTAGTGATTTAGGAAGAAGAGATCACCAACTCACCATCATGTAAAAGGGGATGGGTTGTGGCTCCTTCATCAGCTCATTCATCAACTCACGATCATGCAACTTAGAGATGACATTGTTGCTCCTTCACAACTCACAGAAATGAATCAGAAATGAAGCTCATGATCATGCACAATATGAAGTGGGAACTAACAACTTGTCTACATGACACAACACAGTGGAATCACATGTTTGCAGTAGACACCAAGAAGGGAGGAAGGAAAGAGGGAGTGGAAAATAAGGGGTGGGGAGGATTCGGGCTAAGTTACTGCTATGATACCATGTGTAAATAAGTGATTTATTCAGTAAGTAATACTACAGAATTGGGTCTCCTATATTTAGGATCCACATAGTACATGGGCTAAGAAGATTCAAGGGAAAAATACAATGAGCCCAGTCCCAACGAATCAATTATACTAATAGTTTGAGAACTTGGTTGAAAATTCAAGGCATGGAGAATCAAGTGGATCCAATGATTATGATAGGAACCTTGGTGCTTCCCCACCTACACCACCATTGTCTTCATCAAATAAAATAAAATACATAAATGATGAAAACCCTTTTTAACATGATGAATTTAATGAAAAGCCTAGTGGGAGGTTCCTCCAACCATTAGGTACAATCTATTGAGTCCCTTGAGGAAGTGGTGAAGGCCATGAAGTCTTTTGCGGACCGCAACAACCATGATTCTATGTCCCAATTATACACTCACAAATGTAGAAATCAGCCCAAATTCTCATGGAAGAAACTGTTGGGTTTTAGGGGAGACAGAGAAGGCAGCGGAAACAAAAATTTTCTCCCCAAACCCATACCGAGGAAACGCGTCAACGTCTATATAATAGGAAAGGATGGTTTGTGGAATCATACCTTGTCCCGAGGCTTGCTCGGCGACAATACCTCGCGCAATGCGCGGTCTTCAACTCCGGTCTTGGACGGTGTCTGTGTAGCTCCTGGTCGCACCGGGACTGACGACTCCTCCTCCTACCAGACTGTCGGATGACAGTTGTCCTCCTAAGAGGCAGTGTCCTCCCGCCTCTGTAGTAGTCCACACGGACCACCTGGAACTCCACTCTCCTTGTCCCACAAGGAAGTGGAAGGAGTCGCACCCTCCTGTTGACGTACTAGTCGCCAACACACTCTCCTGCTACCAGTTGCAACTGCAGTTGTCCTTCCCTTGCTGCACCTCCCTTTTGCGGGAAGCACTTGCTCGGGATCTCTCACGGTTACCAAAACCAGAGAGAACGATAACTTCGCAAAGCAACCGGCTTGCATTGAGTTGTACTTTGAGAAGCCCCCAATACCCCTATATATATAGGCGGGTCATGGGACAGGGTTCTCTGTGCCCGGCAATACAGGACTAAAGCAGGAGTAGAAGGGTTCGATAATTTTCCACAAAAAGCAACCGGTTCGCAACTTGAAATGATCGGTTCACAACTGAACTGATCGGTTCGGCCATTGAGCCGATCGGTTGGACCTGAGCCGATCGTTTGGGGCACTCCAACCGATCGGTTGGTGCCCTGAACCGATCGGTTCATGGTCCTAATCTGGCTCAAAAAGACTTTCCTTGTTTCGTTCTTAATTGGTATCGAATACCAATGTTATTCCCAATCAAATTGGGCAATTTGAAACCAAAGGAAAATTCTTGCCGACATGACTTTCCCAACTGGTCGGTTGCACCAGTTGAGCCGATCGGTTCAACCCTTGAACCGGTCGTTTCAACCTGGGCATGAGCCGATCGGCCTGGACACTCCAGCCAACCGGTTCAGCACCTCAGCTGACCGGTTCATCACATGAGCAGATCGGTTGGGAGCACAGGTTGGGCAAAATCAGTCAATTGCGATTTCAATCAATCCGATACTCCAATCAATGCGTCCAACACCTTGAACCATATGATATTTAGCTATCGACTGATTGAGTGTTTAATTGAACTACTAAACTCCTTTAGTAATCAATCTAAACATTGCTTGTGGACAAAACTCCTCTTCCAGGTTAAATCCTATGTGTGTGACCCTGCAGGACCATTTCACGTTGGCAGTGAAAGTCCATAACACTTATGCCTTCACAAGCAAAGAGCGGTGCCTAGTCACACATTAGTGCTACCCAAGTGAAAGTAGAAAGTTGGAGAACAACTTTCATCCTACAATCCGTGAACGGTGTTACAGTGAATGTATAATTCCTTTGTCACTGATATCCCGAATGAACTCAAGGCATGGAACATTCATCCTGTCAACGTTCATTCACTTTCTTGATCTCAGAGTAGATTGAAGGAGATATGTATGACATCAATATCACATACAGATTCACACATGCGTGCGCACGCCTATCTCAATCCTACTCATCAAGTGGCCTTGGATATCAAACTCCCTCAGGAGGGACAAATCCCATATCTATCACTCACCCCTCAAAAGCCCCATGTGTCAAAGCCACCCAATCATCACCTTTATAACAACCCATGTTTCAGGACTGCGTTTGATGATGTCAAAGTGTGCCCAACGACATGTGTTGAGTGCAGTGATTTCAGGTCTAAGAATCACACTCACCACCATCACTGTGAGTACTGACTGTGACTACCATCTTATGGTTCCATGTGTCAAACTCACGGTGGGTCTGTCCGGTACACTTGTTCTCTAACAAGTACCTATGTGTTTGGTTTGATATCTATATATCATGACTAATGAGATTCTGTCATCAACCAACACCACAATCCAGTCTTGTGTGTCATTGCTGTCTATCTACCTTCCACAATGACATACGACTAGGGACATAACAAGAATGTACAAACTCTTAGCATCCGTATGATCTCATCGTTCAGGTCCTTAACCTGAAAGCATACGTCATTGAGTACTGTCATTCTCTAGACATTCAATCTGTTTTATCACTATCTCATATGACTGAACCAGAATGAATTGGAAGCTTGCCTTTGATGTTTATCAAATCAATCTTAATGTATCCCACCAATCATCCCATGATTGGCTCTCAGGGCATACATACCAACAGACTCCCACTTGCACTGCGAGCCAATCACTCTTGAATCATATTCATAGTGATCTTCAAACATGTCCCACATGTCACTGTGCTCTAGTGCCAACATAGTGAGTAATGGCAACACCTTGCCAAAGTCAGTATAAATCGCATGTCTCTCATCTCTTCGCTGTACGTCGCACGTATGAGATGGAGTTGCCGTAATATGCGATCTAGTATTCCATTTCTAACCTTTAGCCACATTGCATGATCAAGGATTCCAGACTTGTCATCAATGAGTGGAATATCTATAAGTTCATCTCATGAACTTCCAGATCCATATAGTATCTACTGCTATTCTCTAACACATAGATACCCGGCATTTCCTTTTAAATAGTTTTATTGGAACATTTCCAATTATCAACCAACTTTCACTTTTATACATCCTATGTATATTTTGCGATTAATTTTCTGTCCTTTCGGAAGTTCGCATCAATGTAACTCTTTACATCAAACTCTTCCTTATCTCCATGGAACTAGTACTTCATAAGTACTTATCAAGTTCTCATGGTATTCCAGTAACCCTTACTGGAAGTAGACAGACATCCACTCGTCATGTCCCACATACGAGTTATCAGGATGATCACATCATATTGTCATGTCATACATACAAAATGATGAATGCATTTTATTCTTGCCATGTCATACATGCAAGACAATGGGATGATTACATACATGATAGATCCATATCTATTCTTAGTGTTCCCATTCTTCATAAGAATTGGACACTTGGCCTTGGGATGCTAACTCCATGTAGCATGGACAAGTTTTCTCCCACTGAATCTGTGCATACTGAACACTCCAGTACAAATTGCCAATGTATGCTCTCTCTTTCCAGGTCAAGAGATTTGTCGAGAACTATCTCTATAGATCTCTATTCCTATCATATAGGAAACATCTCTATCTTCCTTAAAGATAATTTCCACTTTTGGATTTCCATTCTAGAACATTTCCATTTCACATCAATATGTGGAATGTGAATACGCTCCCACTAAATCACAGATCCCTTCTTTATCTTTGACATATCAGTCAAACCCTTTGACTATATCATCAAAGTAAAGATCCAATTCTGAGTTGCTTGTACTCAATCAATCACATTGATTAGTCCATTTTAACTTATAGACTTCATTTACATTAGTGTATTCATAAACCTTATAGGTTGTGTCACGTACACATCCTGATTTTATTCCTCAAAGGAATGCAGTTTTAGTATCCATATGCCAAATGTCTTAGTCATTAAGTTGCAATCAACAAGCATCATCCTTCTCAAAATGCTATCCATGTGTCTTAACACTTAAGACTTATTTGCACTTATGGATATGATCCAATGAGTACTACCATCAAGGTCATACCTTATGGTTCACACGGATGTCATTTAGGATGTAATGGTTTTATACCATAACTCAAAATCTGATTCCTCATATTCATCTAGATAGTTGACTCATCATATGAACAACTCGTCACATAGATAATTGAGGTGTATCTGTCAAGAATATAAGAATTCACAACCCTTGTGATTCTTAATTTCCTTTATTAGTGTGGGGTATTCTTTTATTAAGAAGAATTCAGTTATTCGATAATCATTCTCTAACTCCTTAGAGTATGATTCCTTCTTGATTTAGACATCACTATGCCTTAATCATGAGTTCACTATGATACACTATCATAATCACTCATAAGGATCTCAAACATTTGGTCCAAGTATTTCATTCATTGATCTCATCAAGAATTAATACTTTACCAAATTTTTACTTCATCTATGACAATCTTGAACACTTCAAGATGTTCATATTGGTATTTCTCTAAACACCATTTGAAGTATTAGCATTTACTCCAATAGGTTTGTAAATACATCACATGTATTATACCTAATAGGATAATCATTCTCCCACTACCATTAGTGAAGATTGATTAATCATGTACAAGAGATTCATGTCTCTTACTGGTTCTCTAACCAAAAGAGTCTAGATTTATCCATCATATGGAAACTAGAAATGAATTTCTCATGATTGATGCTAATTTGATCGTTTGAGTTATCAATAACTTTAGGTATCATTTTATCTTATGCATACCATGTATCACAAGATAAACAAGGCATTGCCACAAAGATCATATCTTTAAGATCGAAACATCAACTTTATTAATTGCCATCATTGTCATACAATATGCAATAATAAAGTGTTTCTATCTATTGGCAATATATGAAATAGAAGTTCTCAACTCTATTTCATGCCCTTTAGGCTGAAATAAACTGAAAGATACTCCTATCTATGGCAGCAACACTTGCTCCAATGATTGGTACTTCTTTCTTGGTCCTTTCACAAAGGCCATCACTTCTTTGCGGATATTGCATATCATATATGACATATCCATATCTTGGTATCATATACCTCGGATAAAGAAGCGGTTCATTTCATGATACCTTAGGTGGAGATCTCCATCCCCTCCTTCATCTTCTTTTGTTCTTCCAGATATAGAGGGCAGTTCCCTCATACACCCTTTTCCCATGTGCCTTGAGGCTGAAGACGGCTTGGATTGCTGGCTAGCATCAGAACACTTCTTAGCTTTGCCCTTGCCCTTGCCCTTAAGACTTACCTTTTCTTTGATCACATCAAAGACTATGGTTTGTCTTTATTCATCTTTGCCTCTACTATCCTCAACATGTCCAACAACTCTGTCAACGCTTGTCAAAGTTGTTCATGTTGTAGCTTATCATGAATTGTATGATTCTCACAACATTTGCAGTATCATACCAATAGCCAACTCTTGGCTCAGAGGGAATCCTTCTTAATCACATTTTCCACATACCCAATCACATTGAGTGTGTGAATACCTTACTGGATCTCCTTCTGTCATGACATACTAGGACAGTATCTTGGAGACATCATATGTCTCATGTTGTCTCTGCAACTCATAGTTCAGAGAACACAACATCAAGCACTCCTCATCAATGTCATCCTCAGTATGCTTCCATAAGCATACTTTCAGCCATTGATGTGGTGGGATCGAGTTCATCAGGTTCTGGTATAACTAGGAGTTAGAGCTTTCACTCTTTGATTGAGAACACTTCTCATCATCATCCTAACCAGTCGTGGAATTATTCCCATTTAATTTGTTGGTCTCAAAGACCGATCGCAAATAAAGTGATTTGTTGATTAACCATTTATTTTAACAAAAGGAAATATATGCAATTTTAGTCCAAAACTCTTTTGACTTGTTTGATTGATTTGAAAAGTTGACGATAAAATTAGGCCTTTAATTAATTATCACTCCCACTATTTTATTTCAAATTGATAGCCCTCACCATCAATTCGGAAGATTGCAGCGTACAACCTTCTAGTGGGCAAGATCCTGAAATCCTCTAAGCCATGGACCAGCTAGGGCTGTCACCCACAACATAGATCTCTCAGGTAGGCAACTTTTGCCAATTGCATCATATGAAACTCTTGATAAGATGTCATATACAACTCCTTGCAATGATCATCTCCATGCCTCAAGGTACTAGATCCCATCTAGATCACCTTGTTAAGTCCGACCCAAAGCAAACACGATGAACATGCACCCTGCGAGGGCAGACCCACACATTCATCCTTCACGCTTCCACGAGGTAGACGGTGCACCACGCTAGGGCGTGCCCACACTTGGTCGAACAAGTTTTTCACGTGTGTCGCATTTGTAAGGCATCTAAAACTTAATATTTTAATGAGGGATTTGGTTTTATATACATATACATATCCAATCACCACAATACATAGTACGTATCATATACATGCTATATCCCACATAAAACATGCACAAACGATAAAAAGCGATGATTATGGCCATCCTAATGTGATTCCTCGAGCCAAGAGGAATCACGGTCATCTAGGTCTACATCACATGCAACCTGTACAAGATGAACATCTGTGTCTTGCCATCCGAGTTGATCAACTCATCACATGAATGATATGTACTCTCCAGCCGGTCGTCTGGGTGCCACCAGCCGATCGGTTGGCTCCTCCAACCGATCGGTTCGCCTGGACGTCGTGCATCTCGTCATGTCCGCCACCCGCTCGTCTCGCTCCTCGAACCGGTCATCAACCGATCGGTTCACTCCTTGAACCGACCGTCTGGAACGTCAACCGATCGGTTCACGCCTTGAACTGATCGTTTCAGCTGTCGTCTTGATGTCCGCCGGTCTTCGACATAACAGGAAATAAAATCTATCCTAATTATTACATTGCTTTAAAAGGGAAACCCCGAGTTACATTCGGGGGGAGCAAAGGTAGGAAAGAATCTCGAATTATTTCGAGTTACATCAGGAATAAGAGAGGGAAGATCGGTGCGCAGACCGAGATGCAAGCAACCACAAACAACCACACACAGATAGGGGTTTATAGGCCATAATCACGCTACACATATCCACCACAAAACTCGTTTAAGGGCGACGCGTATCGAGTGCATTAATAATACATATCATATATGTAATTTGGGATTTGTGGATTTAGGATTGGACATGCATAAAGCCGATATTATTCGCATCGTATGCAATAAATAAAGGCGACAAACCAAAATCGATCATATCGATATTCCTAAAATATAGAGCAGTTGACGTGGCTCTGATACCACTGTTGGGTTTTAGGGGAGACAGAGAAGGCAGCGGAAACAAAAAATTTCTCCCCAAACCCATACCGAGGAAACGCGTCAACGTCTATATAATAGGAAAAGATGGTTTGTGGAATCATGCCTTGTCCCGAGGCTTGCTCGGCGACAATACCTCGCGCAATGCGCGGTTTTCAACTCCGGTCTTGGACGGTGTCTGTGCAGCTCCTGGTCGCACCGGGACTGACGACTCCTCCTCCTACCGGACTGTCGGATGACAGTTGTCCTCCTAAGCGGCAGTGTCCTCCCGCCTCTGTAGTAGTCCACACGGACCACCTGGAACTCCACTCTCCTTGTCCCACAAGGAAGTGGAAGGAGTCGCACCCTCTTGTTGACGTACTAGTCGCCAACACACTCTCCTGCTACCAGTTGCAACTGCAGTTGTCCTTCCCTTGCTGCACCTCCCTTTTGCGGGAAGCACTTGCTCGGGATCTCTCACGGTTACCAAAACCAGAGAGAACGACAACTTCACAAAGAAATCGGCTTGCATTGAGTTGTACTTTGAGAAGCCCCCAATACCCCTATATATATAGGTGGGTCATGGGACAGGGTTCTCTGTGCCCAGAAATACGGGACTAAAGCAGAAGTAGAAGGGTTCGAGAATTTTCCACAAAAAGCAACCGGTTCGCAACTTGAAATGATCGGTTCACAACTGAACCGATCGGTTCGGCCATTGAGCCGATCAGTTGGACCTGAGCCGATCGTTTGGGGCACTCCAACCGATCGGTTGGTGCCCTGAACCGATCGGTTCATGGTCCTAATCCGGATCAAAAAGACTTTCCTTGTTTCGTTCTTAATTGGTATCGAATACCAATGTTATTCCCAATCGAATTGGGCAATTTGAAACCAAAGGAAAATTCTTGCCGACATGACTTTCCCAACTGGTCGGTTGCACCAGTTGAGCCGATCGGTTCAACCCTTGAACCGGTCGTTTCAACCTGGGCATGAGCCGATCGGCCTGGACACTCCAGCCGACCGGTTCAGCACCTCAGCCGACCGGTTCATCACATGAGCCGATCGGTTGGGAGCACAGGTTGGGCAAAATCAGTCAATTGCGATTTCAATCAATCCGATACTCCAATCAATGCGTCCAACACCTTGAACCATATGATATTGAGCTATTGACTGATTGAGTGTTTAATTGAACTACTAAACTCCTTTAGTAATCAATCTAAACATTGCTTGTGGACAAAACTCCTCTTCCAGGTTAAATCCTATGTGTGTGACCCTGCAGGTCCATTTCACGTTGGCAGTGAAAGTCCATAACACTAATGACTTCACAAGCAAAGAGCGGTGCCTAGTCACACATCAGTGCTACCCAAGTGAAAGTAGAAAGTTGGAGAACAACTTTCATCCTACAATCCGTGAATGGTGTTACAGTGAATGTATAATTCCTTTGTCACTGATATCCCGAATGAACTCAAGGCATGGAACAGTCATCCTGTCAACGTTCATTCACTTTCTTGATCTCAGAGCAGATTGAAGGAGATATGTATGACATCAATATCACATACAGATTCACACATGTGTGCGCATGCCTATCTCAATCCTACTCATCAAGTGGCCTTGGATATCAAACTCCCTCAGGAGGGACAAATCCCATATCTATCACTCACCCCTCAAAAGCCCCATGTGTCAAAGCCACCCAATCATCACCTTTATAACAACCCATGTTTTAGGACTACGTTTGATGATGTCAAAGTGTGCCCAATGACATGTGTTGAGTGCAGTGATTTCAGGTCTAAGAATCACACTCACCACCATCACTGTGAGTACTGACTGTGACTACCATCTTATGGTTCCATGTGTCAAACTCACGGTGGGTCTGTCCGGTACACTTGTTCTCTAACAAGTACCTATGTGTTTGGTTTGATATCTATATATCATGACTAATGAGATTCTATCATCAACCAACACCACAATCCAGTCTTGTGTGTCATTGCTGTCTATCTACCTTCCACAATGACATCTGACTAGGGACATAACAAGAATGTACAAACTCTTAGCATCCGTATGATCTCATCGTTCAGGTCCTTAACCTGAAAGCATACGTCATTGAGTATTGTCATTATCTAGACATTCAATCAGTTTTATCACTATCTCATATGACTGAACCAGAATGAATTGGAAGCTTGCCTTTGATGTTTATCAAATCAATCTTAATGTATCCCACCAATAATCCCATGATTGGCTCTCAGGGCATACATACCAACAGAAACAAGGCGATGATGTACAAAAGAAACTACGGCAAAATCAAGGACAAAGATACAATTCAAGGTTTGATAAGTTTTTGGAAGATTTAGGATCCCATATGGAGTAAAGAAAGATATTTACTCTCATGGACAAACCATTGATAGGTTTGGATAAAGGGTAGATTAACTAGCCTTGAGACATGATTTTTATGAGTAGGGAAGGCTTCCTTCCAAAACCTTGATGAACACAAACAATGAAAATGGAAAAATGGTAGCCACTCAAGAATCCTATGGACCACTACATATGCAAGTGTTGCTTAGTAAAAACCAACTTGACATGATGAGATCCACTACTTTTGTGAAGTTGATAATGATGCCTCACCAAACTGTAGAAATGATGCTTTTAGAGGATTTGATAGAAAGATATATTGATGATGATAGATTCATGATATCTCTAGGGATTAAGGCTAGTGTGACTATTGAGGATGTTGTAATGATACTAGGTTTACCAAATAATGGTATAAAAATTGTGCCAAGGAAAAAGTCCCAAATTGCAAAAAGAGTTTGGGAACATATGTTTCTTGGGAGAAAAGGTGAGGATGAAAATAGGGAAAATGTTAAGGCAAAAAGTAAGAAATATGAGTTGCATAAGTACATCTTGGGGAATCTGTGTCAGGAATTTGCAATCAATGATGTGGAAGAAAATTACTAGAACATGTGTAGAGCATGGATGTTGTACTTGTTGGCAACATTCCTGTTACTAGACACAAGTTACTATGCCCCTCATTTTTTGCTCCACTACTTGGATGATGTAACTACAACAAGGTATAGAAATTGGGCTAAGTTAGTCCACAGTCACATTTTCAAGAAGTTGAAATAACTAAGAAAAAATCTGAGAAGGAGGAGGAGAGGGGAGATCAGTAGAAGCACATTCTATAGCATTGGATGTGTTATGTGCCTCAGTGTAAGTAAACTGTTTCATCTTCTATTATTTAGTGAACTATTATATATGAAGATTTCAATGGTAAAGGCTACTTTTCATATATATGCAGGTCTGTGCTTTTGAGATTATAGGTATAGTAAAGCCAACATTTAAGGAAGCACAAGGATAAATAAATGAGCTACTTCTATTAAAATAACAAGGATCTCACAAGTTTGTAAAATGGTAAGCCTGAATGTCATTGAAGAGTATGACACTATAAATGTATATAGAATATATATGATACATTATATCATTTGTCATGATTAATTTGCACATGTCTTGACAATGATGAACCATGATGATAAATAGGACTCAGAAGCTACAAAAACAATCAAAGAAATACCATACTCCCTAGTAGAAAATTTTGCAAAGAGCAAGGAGCTGTCTAGTAAGGTAGCTACAACAGTTGGCATGAGTAAAAGAGTCTCTGATAGATTGGATTACATAGTCCAAATTTTGGAGGTTAAACTCACACTTCAAAGGGAAGTCTACAATCAAATAGTACTAGAAACATTTTATTCTTCAAGAGAAAAAATGAGAGATTGAGAGAAACCTGTATGAAGTTGAAGAGGTAAATAGAAGGTACAAGAAAGAAATTTAAGTTGATAGGCATCTAGTAGATGCAAACATATTCGGTCCAAATTTTAGTGAGAATGCAAGGTGGAGTTCAGTAGATATCAATGATGTCTAAAAGAGGATAAAGGAGTTGAGAAAATATTTGGTAAATATAGACTATCGTGAGACACATGGGGATGACCGTTTGAATAAGGTGTAATGAAATATGGTGATTCAATTACTAAATCAACAAGAAATGATGATGATAAGGAAGAAACACCAACAAAAGGTGTTGAAGAATTGGAGTTCACGAAGAGGACAAGAAAACTTCTGTTCAAGAGGAAATTGGTTGAAGAAAAGGAAAATCTAGATTTATCTACAACATAAGAAGATGAGAAAGGTGCAGTAGATTCCCAACCTTCACAAGATGTTCCAAAATATGCTCATACTGGAGGAAAAGTTCTAGAAGAAGAAGATTAAGGTGAAAAAAAATATGTAATGACAGATGTATACATTGAAGATGCAATGAAAGAAGTTGAGAAAAATGGTACAAAAATGAAGATGAAATACATTCTGATGAAGGTAAGAAGAAAATGTCTGAAGTATTGAGAAATAAATAGGGGAAACTAAAGAAGGATATTGGAAGAATTGCAGAAAATATCAAAATAAGGAGGCATTCACCAGTAAGGGTAAAACATATTTGATTGTTGAAATTTTAGGCATTTGAAATTAGTTTAGGTAAGTTACTAACAAAAGTTACACTTCAATTACAGCGAAAAAAACTCCACGTTCATAGACTAGAGAATTTCAAGACAAAGGAGATGAAATAGGATTTACAATATTTCATTCAATACATAGATAAAATCTAAGGAATTACTTTTTTGTACTGCTAGTTTAAAAAATAACAATAGACATTATACTTACTTTTTAAATGTAATATTAATATCCACAATTAGATACCAACTACAATAATTACTTATTAGAGACAATAGTATCATTTAGTATACATTTTTCGCTCTATTTAAATATTGTATATAACATCTTTTGTATGTAATTTTTGGAAAAAATAAACAATGCATAGGTCTACCAGAGAATGGAATCCTAAAAAAGATACTTGGTACATAGGAAAGGACCTATAAACACTATTATTTCAAGACAAAATGATGCAACCACCTGTAGGAACTAAAGTATTACACTTTTATCATTTTACTATGGATTTCTAACTAAGGAGTCTTGTGACAACATCAATTTTCTCTCTTTGATTTTACCCTTCGTATCACTAATCATGACCCAAACTCACTCAATTGAGTTTAGTTTCATAGTTGGATGTGATGCAATGCTCTAATAGAGTCACTTTGATTTTGTATTTCAAGATGTGACTTTACTTTGCACGGTTGACCTATGTCACATGCATTAGTGCATCATGATTTTGTCTTTAATGTCGATCCTCATCATGATGCTCTCTTATCTCTCTATAGTACATAAAGTTGTACATGATTAAAATACCAATCTAATGACTCAAGAATCACCCAAATTGTACCTTTATAGCCCGAGTTATGAGTTTTTGAAGGTTGTCTTAAACTATTCTTGATTGAATTGATTTATATGGCAAATGAGTCTTATTGGGCTCAAATTTTAGATCCGCGACCCATCTACCCAGTTCATTCATTCTCCCCCTTTCGCTTTGGGAAAGAACTCCTTGGATGGAGGGTCATCTCCCTTCCCCAACCAGATTGAGAAACACGCTTTGGAGCGCTTGGATGGACAAACCAACCTAAAAAACCTAAACAGTTGTTCCTTTTATACCCCATCCTTCTTTTGCCCTTCTTCTTTTCACTAGTTTTCTCCAGCCGCCAACTCCCTCTATTCTTTACCTTATGTAACTGGTGCCCAATAGGTCACCTACTCAACCACCATTCCTTGCCACCTTGGAGATGCGTGAGGGTTGTTGATGAGATTTAAGAGTAGCAGGGCCTCTAACAGGGCACCTTGGACTTCCCATGCTTGAACCGGCCATGCCTTGAGCGGCTGTAGCTGCTTCGACCATTGGCAAGCAAAGTTGGTTCATCCCCTATTTGTTATCTATTCCCACAGAAGGGATGAAGTGGTCGCATGAAGCAACCGCAGGAGACAACCCAAAGGTAGGCAGGGACCCCTCAGTAGCGGTAGGAGGTGCTTCTATGCGGTTCTTGGCTAGAGGAGATGGCTAAGGGAGCGACCCAGAGAGGTGGCCAATGGGTGTGGTTAGATCCAACCCAACCACACTGCAGTGATGGGCAACCAGAAGAGGGAGCGACATGAGCCGCCAGATCGCCTGGATCACCCTTCTAGGGTTGGGATCCCTCCATGATACTATTTCCTTATAGTTATGATGCAAATATTAAAAAAACAATATCTCCTTGATCCTAAGGCCAAATATAGAAAAATTATATATCAATTTGATCAACTTGAAGAGACCTATGATTTGAGATTAGTTACAGGCCCTAATTTTACTACTTGTTCTCAAGTTTCTCAAAATTACTATCTTTAGTTATTTTGATCACTTTTAATGCATCACTATGATAAATCTTGAACCTCTAGTGATCACACACCCTCCTAATCATGGAGTCAGCAACCCTTGTGCATCTTTGAACTAAATGAGGGTCCTAATAATGGAGTCAACAACCCTTGTGAATATCCTTAATTGCATTTTGTGACTTGAATTGAATGTAAATGGTGAGATTTGTTCCTCTTTGCTTTCATGCCTCTGAATGACATCTCAACCTCTCAAAAATTGAAATCAGTAGCCTTGTGACATACATGACTCTAAGATCATCCCTAAGGCACTCTTGACTATGTTTGTTCTATATGAACCCTAATGCACGAAATATCCCTTTTGGTGATGTATGCTTATAATGTAGAAACCTTGGTCTTCTAAGACCTCATACCCTCTTAGATCATTGAAAACAATATCCCTATGATGTTGGAACATACTAATGTTCATGATCCCCCTATTTTATGTTATGACGTTACTTGTGACTTTAAGTCCACTAATAATGACATAGAGTGACACCATTGGCATGGTTCTATAATTTTATGCCCCAAATGTGATATGACTCTTGATCTTATGTCTTCCCCTCCCAAATCAGGAAGTATCCTCTGTTGTGATTGTCTTGATGTGGATGTCCCATAAAATATCTATGTTGGACCCTAATGATACAAGTATTGTTTGTTAGATCTTGCATGTATGTTGATGTGTTGATACCAAGTAATACCTTGATGCCTTGATCCTAGGAGACATCCATTTATCTTGGAATGTGTTTCTTATGACCTTAGGCTTATGATCTAAACCATCTATGATGTTTGGTTCTCATGTTTTGATGGATTATGATCATGGCTTCTCTATTATGAGCCTTACGACCTAGTTATGTACATGAGTAACACAAATCTCATTATGACCATATGAAACCTCAAAATGACATGAGACTTAAACCCCAACTTCGTGATGAACTCTATAGAAATAAAAGATCATCTAATGTACTAATAAACAACTTGTAACCTAACTTGGATAGAACCCTAAAATGAAGCTAAATAGGGTTAATGATGAGAATCTAATGCATGTATGCAATCTTGTGCTTGGCTAGGTGTTGCTTGAGATCTAGATGGTCAAGGATGAGTAAGTTATGAAATATTTGAATTAAGTACAAGCTTTAAATAAGTATATGACTATGGCTTTCTTGCTTGAAATCTGATACATATGTCTTCTTATTTACTAGCTCAAATATTTTCATGTAGTATTCTAGTATTGTACTTGATGTTTGTCTCATATCGTTGTTTTGTAACTTGCAAACATAATATAGAAACTCCATTATATGAACCTCATACACCTGCATGAAGTTTTGGGGTAAGGACATGAGGATGGGCGTCCTACTTGAGTTATCAAGATAGGGAGGATCATTGATAAAAGGGTTAGCAAATCTTGAGCACCCTAATAAACTCTTACAGTGAGAAGCATCCATAAAAGGCCTTATGAATACACTTATGAATACATGATATTGATGAATGCACGAAATGATGGTATAATTGGAGTGAAATGACATAAAACATGGGCTCTCGTTTTGCTAAATATTTAACTTGTTTATTCTTGTTTTTTTACTTCTGCACATCTTTTCAAATTATGTAAAGCTTATGTATATGTATCTTTTAGCCCTATACTCGACACCTTGTGTGCTTGACCTGCCCTGTTTCATGTATTTTATAGGTTCAAAGATGACTAGAAGTTGATGGGATCAGTGAGCTATGTCAGGTGTACTTGTTGTAGATCCCTAGTATACATGAGAAGGCTTGCAAAATTGTACTCTTGAACATGTAATTGAAAGCTTGTAAACCACAATAGTCACTGGAACTTGCTTGGAACAATTTTTTGAGATGGGGTATGCATGTATTGAAATTCAATGTTGGGGATATCCATTTCTAAAAAAGAAGTCATTAGATGGATAAAATAAAACAAACAATGTTAATACATTATTGAATGAAATGGTGTAGGTTACATTGTACTTAATAATGTTTGGTTTTTCTTGTAGGTGAGCTTCGTTTATTAGTTTATGTAGGTAGTGCTAGAGTTTGGAAGTCAATTGTCTCAATGGATAATTGACGACACTGAAGGCCCTCAATAAGAACATGATGGCATTAATTGTGGAGTATTTGTTAAGAAGTATCTTAAATGTTTAGTAAATGGGAAAGAGATGAACTTCATAAGCAAAGACATCCCTACAATGAGGGTAGAGATATTCCAAGGAATGATGAAGATGGGATTACTACAAATAATTATAGAACATGCTATTGATCGAGAAGACAAAAAGGAGGATAAGGTGATAAGAAAATGAAGACAAGTTCGAGGATAACATGCCAAGCATGAATACATGGCTTGTATCAGTTAATCCAACTATTACAAAATAATGTTGTAAAATAATATAAATTTGAAATGATGCTTGTGAAGAGGTGTATCTAAACTCAGAACATACATTTAGAATCTGAATTACATTTTGTAATGGTTTACGGTGTTACTTTGATGCAGTGATCAAATTCATATGTATAAACCTGTTATGGTAGCAATGCACAATATTTTTATATGGATATCAACTTAGATGCCTGTGAAGATATTTTTGTGCTGCTATAACAATAACTTGTTTGGAGAGAACATAATTTTGTTTGGTTTTATGTTTATGCTATTTTTGTATTGCTGATTATGGTAAATTTTCTGGGTTGTGTTACTTTGATGCTTTTTGTGTGATGATTGGACATGTTAGTTTGATGCCATTTACATGGTTATGTAACTTAAGATAGTTGGTGTTGATTCACATGAGAATTAATGTGTATGCCATGATATATAACAAGTCATATAAAATCTAAAAGATAATGATTGTGGTTAGGTATGAGGTGCTCGTTCTAGCTATATAGTAAATTTGTGAACTGAAAAATAACTTGTGAACCGAAGAGTAACTATGTGAATTTTCAAGTAGCTATGTGAACTAAAAAGTAACTATGTGAACTGAAAAGTAATTATTAAATGTATAAAGTAACTTTGGGCCCAGAAAAGTAACAAAAGGTTCCAGAATGTAACTACAAGGGACTCTTAATGAGAATGAAAGTATTTGAACATAAGATTATACAGATGTTGTTTTATTGTAGCTAAAGTAGCAAAGTATGATCTTTACAACTATAAAGTAAATTTGTGAACTGAAAAACAACTATGTGAAAGGAAAAGTTACTATGTGAAGTTACAAGTAACTACGTGAACTCAAAATTAGTTGTGTGAACTAAGAAGTGACCATTGGACATATAAAGTAACTTTGGGTCCAAAAAAGTAACGTAGGGTTCCAGAATGTAACTTCAAGGTATGGTTAATGAGAATGAAACTGTCTAAACATAATGTTACACAGTTGTTGTCTTACTGCTCCTAAATAAAAAAGTATGATCACTCTAACTATAAGTAACTATCTGAACATAAAACACATTATATGAATTACCAAGTAACCATTTGAACTAAAAAGTAATTGCTAAACTTATAAAGTAAGCGTTGGACATATAAAGTAACTATTGGACATATAAAGTTGATGGTTGGTCCATTATGTAACTTTAAGAAATAAAAAAAAAACTCTCAATAAAAAAGTAACTACGACGCCCCACGCCACAAAAAATGAGATAACTCTGAAATAAACTTGGAACACAAAGTAAACAATCCACAAGATTAAAACAAAACTCTATAGCGGATTACTAAAAAATACTAAAATTAAAACCAATCACAATAGGAACCGACATTAGGAAACTTATTACATCAGGGTCCAAAAACTTGCCATCTGAATTATATATCATAAAACATTATTATTTACAACATGTCCATAAAGGACTACCTATCACATGTGATGTATGTTCATTTACATAGACATGTACAACAACCAACTTTATACAACAAGAGCGCATAAAACAAAAACTCATATCGATAACACCATCAAGGAACATACATAACTCCACCAAGACCTGAGAATACAGTGAAAACTCTAGGACATTAACAACAAAGGATGACAAGCAACATCCCCAACCTTAGCTGCTATTGTCCTTCTTGCTACTGCTCAGCCTCTGCTGCACAATCTCTACCTCCTCGTGCATGTCCACCTAAAATAGGTTGTAACCCACGGGGTGAGATTCCATATATCTATGGGAGATATAACTCTTCGCTAACACTATTATTAGCACATATAAGGTAAATAAAGAACAAAAAGTAAAGCTACAATTACAGCAAGCAGATAATCATTCCTAATCAGCATAAGAAATTGCAATTGGATTGCAGAACATCTTATCATCATAAAAGACATATGAAGAACATGCATGTTTACTACTAGCTATACTGTACAAAAACAAGTGAGGCCTCATCCAATGTTTTCATATTTGATCCTAAGCAAGTACACCACATGGCTGTTTACGTAATTTATTATGCCCCGAAGATTTGAGTCGTACCACCCAAATCCAACTGACCACTACTAAGTAGAAATAAGTGCCATACAAGGTCTATGAAAGAGCTGAAATCCATGACCTCACCAAACCTCGTGGTCAGTACACAAGACACAATAGAGACATTCCAGTCAAGTACAACCTGTGACATATAGTCAATCAGTGAAAGTACTAGCCCACCTTGGTACATGTCACGACGCTAGTGAAATTGAGCTATGGGCCGCAGCCATACTCTTGCCAGGGTATGGCCCACAACTACTCATGTAAAACCACATAATCAACATATCACTGAGTTATGGCCCACAACTGCACTCCTACTAGGGTATGGCCCACATCCAATCTTGTGAATGCATATACTCAATAGTATATGACTCCAACTTCCTCTAAGGGAAAGCATGTTTCACCATCCAACAAGTGCTGACCCTGAGATGGATCTATGGCACAGGGCAGAACTTCATGTTTAGATTCCACTAGAATAGTTAAGTCCATTTAAATGCCTTTTATATCGATCAAGTTATAATGTATAAAATCATAATAAACTGTACAAAGATAAGGGCATTGTACACTTTGGAAAATATAAATGTATAGGGTGTGAACTTGTCACACTATCATGACATGATGCATGTATCACTTCAATTCATAACATCATCAATACTGAAGTCACACTCAATGGGATATCAATCCCTTAACTCATCATTCATGTATCACAAGTGTTTCAACATGCCTCTTGAAGTCTCATATTCAACATGTATCATGTTTAATCACCATAAAATACACTAGCTCTGATTATCAAGCTCATAACACATGCATTGTTAAGAGTTCATAAACAAGAAAGAGATAACTACATAACATCATAACCATTCCATGAGAGAGAACAATAGGTAAGCCTCATTACACATTACTAGGGTTAGGGTTTCTTCTTAGCCGATTAGAGTTTTCAGGACTAGATTCAACCATCAACCCCAGAACCATCACCCTACATCATCTTGGAGTGTATGATGATTAGGAAACATCATTGAAGTAGATTCGATAACATTATAAACAACATTATATACATAGCTTATATATCATTCATATATGAATGTCATTAAGTATTCATATGTGCTTCCCATCCACCTACCATCACCCTATGTTGACCCCATAACCACATAGGCCACGACCACCCATCATGATCCATGTCATGAATGCAACACTCAGTTGTCTTGACCATCCACCTACATGTCTCAACCTCTTCCCTCTAAGTCATGTCGCACCCGTGACACTTAGGGTTAGGGTTCCATAAAATATCTCAACCATGGTGTCTCCACCTCAACATGTCTCGATCTCAAGGGTGTCTCACCTAAAAGATATCAATGTCAAGACCATGAAGAGGAAAGTTGATGACTACACCAAGATGTACCATCTAGGTCTCAAAATAGAACTTAAACCAAGGGAAGAACCATGGTCACCAAGAAGGAAAACTCAAGCAACTGATCACCAAACCCTAAAGCATAGGTCAAGAAATCACCAAGGAAGATCGTCTTCCAAGGAAGGGAAAATCATGCTCAAAGGTAACCAAGACTGAACCTAAAATCTATCCAACTTCTAGGTATATGAACACCATGCATGGAAGAAAGGTCACGTGCAAAACTCAGAGAAGAACCTCCACAACACATCACCTACTAAATCAGGTACACATATATTAGGGTTTCAAATTTCTGCCAAACCAAGAAAGGTATCTCTACCAAACAAACTCTAGAGATTACCACTAAGTACATGCATGATGAGGAAGCAATATAGAGAGAGAAGACAGTAGTAAAATGCATAAAGAAGTGCAATAATAGATTAGGTTTAGTGTTATATAACCTGCCTTAAGATGATCACCACCAAGAGCTCCAAGCACATGATACAAGGGTTGAAGAAGCTTCACCAAAAGCTCCACACTCGGCCAGAAGAGCACATCAAGAAGAAGAAGACACCAAGGTCAAAGCTATTCCAAGGAAAGAAGTAAAGAAGCTTTTGGAAGAACTAAAAGAGAAAGGGAGAAAAGAGGAGAAATCCTCTTCATACTTGGGTCTATCTTGTCAAAACATGGTCTATGACCCTTAAGATGATGGGTTTCTATCCCAAAATGACCACCATGGAAGAACCATGGTTTAAGGCCAAGAAAAGAGAGGAAGGTAAAGGTAGGAGATCAAAAGAAACATCAATTTAGAAGACAAACACTTACCAGGGATGGAAGATGTGCTCGGATCACCACCAACACCACATGCAAGAGGAGATTGATCCCCCAAGCTCCAAGGACGAACCCCCTTGCTACACCAAGCTCTAAGAACAAGCAAAGAAGGAAGAAGATAGATGGCCAAAAAGGGTTGCAAGAAAGAAGATATAAGGGGTTATATAGATTGAAGATGAGAGAGAGAGCAAGGGGTGAGGTGTCAACATACTAAGGGACCCAAGGGACACTTGTCCTCACAAAAGACCAGCATGTACCCACATGCAACCACTTAAGAATGACATGAATTATATGGTGATACACTCTAGGTAGTGTCTCGACCACCATGGAATACCACATGGTCACGGTCGCGACCCACCTATGTTGCATCATCCATGGTCTATACACCACCTATCACCATCTCTTCTTAGTCGAGACAAGGCAACTCCACAAAACCTAGGTCAAGACAACCCAAGCTAGGTCTACCATCTCGACCCAAGACCACCCTAGACTACCTAGGTCATGGTCTAAACACCTAGAGGAGGTTGACTGTGACATCCTCCAAAGACAACTTGGGTCATGACCCAAGGTGGAGACAACACAACAACACACATGGTCAAGGCACTCAACACTCACATCAACCTTAATCACCACCTAGGGTGATACTACTCAGCCAAGGATCAAACAAGGTGCCCTTTCTATTTTCTCTAGAGAGAGGGAACACTCTAGAGGTGATAAATTCGACATCAACCCTCAACATTGGGTTAATTGCAATTTGCACCAAAACTAACATAGAAAGCACAAACTTCATACAAACAAGCTCAAACATGATACTTAAGATCTCCTAACTGCCCAAAAATTAGAAAACACATGCTCTTAATAGATCCTCCAAGGTCTGAATGCCCCTTTTCAATTGACCATCTATCTATGGGTGGAAGGCAGTGCTAAACCTCAACTGCATACCCAAAGTTGTGTATAGTCGCTCCCAAAAGAGACTCATGATCTGGGGACCTTAGTTAGACATGATGGTAGTTGGGACACCATGGAAGCACACTATCTCATCAGTATAGATCTGCGAAAGCTTCTCAGCTGGTATACATCATCATCACAGGAAGGAAATGCTCTGACTTGGTCAACCTATCAAAAATCACCCAAATGGAATCATGACCCTTGGTTGTCCTAGGCAGATCAACCATAAAGTCCATAGTCACATGATCCCATTTACACTTTGGAATTGGTAACAGTTGCAACATCCTTGTAGGCTTCTGATGTGTGACTTTAACATGCTTACACACAGCTCATCTCACAATGAATTCAGCCAAATCCTTCTTCAAGGTAGGTCACCAATACATGTCCTTTAGGTTATGATACATCTTGGTACTACCTGGGTGCATAGCATACATAGATGAGTGAGACTCCTCCAACACCATCCTCCTTAGATCATCAAAATCAGTAACCACTATTCTACCATGATAACAAACCGTCCCATCGTCTGACTCGTGGAAGCCATCATGCGTCACACTGCCAAACTCTGATCTAATCTACTTTATCATAGTATCGACCTGATGTGCCTCTCTAATTTGTTGTCTCAGTGTGGGCTTCACCTGCAAGTGTGCCAACAAACTTGCTAGCATCGACACCTCCAACCATACATTCATCTGATGTAGGGAGATCAACATGTCTCACTTGTGGCACACCAAAGAGCTCAAGTGGGCTCTATCCATAGGAAAAGATAAAGACTTCCTGCTCAACGCATCTGCCGCAACATTAGCCTTCCTTAGATGGTAATCAATCATGCAGTCATCATCCTTGATTAAATGTATCTAGCGCCATTGTCTCATGTTCAGCTCCTATTGTGAGAATATGTACTTTAGGTTCTTGTAATCCGTGAAGATCTGACACTCCTCTCCATGAAGGTATTACCCCTAGATCTTCAAAGCATGGACCACAACAACTAACTCTTGGTCATAGGTCGATTAGTTATCCTCGTGTTTATTAAGTTGTCGAGAAGTAAAAGAAACCATTTATTTGTCCTGCATCAGCACATAACCTAAACTATTCCTTGATGCATCGTAGAACATTATGCATCCTTTCCCCTACTCAGGCAAGACCAACATCGGTGCACTTGTCAACTTCTCCTTCAATGTCTGAAAAGCATGTTGACATTTATTATCCCAGACGAACGACATGTCCTTCCTTGTCAACTTTGTTAGGGAAAAAGTGATGACACTAAAGTTCTTGATGAATGTCATATAATAGACCGCCAAACCCAAAAAACTACGCATTTCTATCGGTGTCCTTAGTTGCTCCCACTCTGTCATAGACTCAACCTTCTTGGGATCTACACAAACTCCTTCAACAGATATGACATTCCCCAGGAAAACTACCTCCTTCAACCAGAACTCACACTTGTTGAACTTGGCGTATACCTGATGCTTCCTTAACATGATCAACACCTAAAAAAGATTTTTCTCATGTTGCTGACTCTCACGACTATATATCAGGATGTGATCTATGAAGACCACCACAAAATGATCAAGAAACAGCGGGAACACTCTATTCATCAAGTCCATGAACGCTCCTGGTGCATTGGTCAACCCAAATGGCATAGCCACGAACTCATAGTGACCATACCTCGTTCTAAAAGACAACTTAGGTATGTAATCCTCCTTGATCCTCAACTAGTGATATCCTAACCTCAGGTCTATCTTTGAGAACACTATTGCGTTATGCAACTGGTCAAACAGATCATCTATCCTTGGTAAGATACCTATTCTTTATCGTCACCTTGTTCAACTGACTATAGTCTATACAAAGCCTCATGGACCTGTCCTTATTCTTCACAAACAACACCAAAGTACCCCACGACGATGTACTTGGCCTGATAAAACCTTTATCAAGTAGATCTTGCAACTATCTCTTCAACTTTGCCAACTCTACTGGAGCCATCATGTATGGTTTCTGAGCTATCGGCTGTGTTCTTGGGACTAGATTGATCTCCAAAGTCAATCTTTTATGGTGGGGGAACTCTGGGGAACTCCTTAGGAAACACGTCCTCAAACTCCTTGAAAACTGGTACCTTCTACTAGGACTCCTTCCCTCAGTATCCAACACATGTTCCAAGAACGCCTCACAACCCTGTCTGAACAACTTTCCTACTACCATCACCGACACCAGACACATCAGAAGGATCTTCCTATCCCCTTGAACGATCTACATCTCATCACCATCTACAAACATCACCTACTTGGAATCACAATCCAAGTCCACTCTATAATTCTCCAAGGTGTCCATTAAAAGGATTACATCAAATCCATGCATATCAAGAGGTATGAGATCCACTTGTATGTTGTGCCCTTAGAAAGAAAGGACACACCTCCTACAACACTACGGAACCGACTAATGGGGTTTCTAACAACAAACTATCTCTCCTATGACTAACAAACAAAATACAATTGTAAAGCACTTCACGTGTGACAAAAGATTGTGTTGCACCCAGGTCAACCAAAATAGATATGAAGCAAGAAGAAGACAAATCAAAATGAAATAACTCCATCTGACATGTTACTACTTGCGGGTTGACCACCACCTTCGACTGACTCATGGCATATAATCTAGCCATTGCCTACCGTCTCCCCCATCCTCTACCTCCTTGAGCAGATGATTTGGCCTGTGACATTTGCCCACATCCTCATCCTCCTGTACCACTGAACTGTTTCCTCTATGATCCCTACTGGCTTAGCCTCAGTTGCTAGGTCACCTCATCATCTCTCACTAGGCACTCCCGCCTTAGGTGTCCTACCTGCCCACACTTGTGGCAAGCTCTTGTAACATCCCTGACTTGGGTTAAGGCCTAACCCTAGAAGTTTTTTTTAAGTAAGTCATTTAGATTCTTGTCTTTATCTTTTGAAAAGTATTTAAGACTAAAAAAGAGCTTATATTTCAATTTTGGTCCCATTTGAATAATGTTGAAACATTATTTCTATATGTTTTGGACTATGATGCAATTTACCCAATTTAAGGGGTTACCTTGCAAATGTTACATGATAAATGTTCCTCAAGTGTTATATCATCATAAGAATGAGAATGATGTTGAGGTATGGCTTCCACAAGCCTAAGTTCCAAAAAGGAGCTTGTTTGAGTAATGTTTGTGCATTGAATGCTAGTTTTGGAGTAATTTGCAAATTACCCAAAATATAGGGTTGAACATGTAAAATACCACTTCAAGAATGTCCCTACTGTTTCTTGGTATCATTTAGAGAAAATAAAAATAAAGGGGTGTATTGTTTGAACTATTTTTAAGGAGAGATAATCTTGATAATAAAATAATCAAGATTTAAGCATAATTGAAACCCTAATTTAATTTGTAGCAAAAATAAATATATTAATTGAAGTGCCCATCAACTAAAAAGGCTTTGGTTGAAATCCTATAGTGCAAGGACATTCAAATTCCTTGAGTTTCACCGAAATATCCTAAGTAGGTGATGAAACCCACTCACATTTGTTAATTAAAAAGTAATGTCCACTAAAAATAGATAATAGTATTATATTAATTAAGGTGCTTAAGTGGATTGCTTTTAATTCAAGGATAAACGAGAGGATATTGAGGATGAAAGGAGTTGGCTTCGGAGTCAAGGAAGGGAGGGGGCATGTGGCAAAGAAAGTGGATAGATTTTCTTATACTTTCTCTCTCCTAGAGAATCAATTACACATATTCAATTTTCTTCTTACTTGAAAGGCCATTTTGCAAACCACTTTCTTTCCTTTGCTTTGGCCGATGAAAAAGGAGCTTAGGAGTAGGAGGAAAACGTTCCCCAAGCTTAAGCTAAGCTCCATGATCATCTTCAACCTTGAATTGATGTTTGAAATCAGATTTCAACATTGATTTTCTTCTCTTTTCCAACCAATGCTCAACCTTGGCCATTTTTGCATCTAGAAAGTTGGAAACGAGCCTTGGATAGTTGAAGGAGCTTATTTCACCATTAGATACGTGAATCTTGAAGCTTTGAAGCTACTTTGAAGGCGGGTTATATAACTTGAACCCATCAATGTTATTATTGATTTCAATTTCTCATCATATGTTGATCCTTTATTTCTTCTTGAATAATTGATGAATTTATCACATATATGGTAGTAGAAATTGGAGGTCTGAAGCTTGATGATGATGACATCATCTTAGCACACACCTCAAGAATACTAGAGCAAATGGTTTTTAATTTTGGGGTCAAACAGTTTCAAACCGTTAGAGACCAAACGGTCTCAAACCGTTTGGTGACTAAACAGTTTCAAAACTGTTAGAGGGCAAACGATTTCAAACTGTTAGAGGTTAAATGGTTTCAAGAATGTATAAAGGTGTGATGGTTTCAACCTGATTTAATCCACATGGTCTTAACCTTGGATGGCCTAACAATTAGAACTCAATTGATTTTAAAACCCTAGCTTAATTGAGGACAAAACCCTAATTTAGGGCTAAATAGTTTCAAGTTGTTGTGACCAAATGGTCTCAGACCGTTTGAGGACCAATCAGTCTCAAACCATTTGAGGACCAAACTGTCTCAAACCGTTCAGGGTTAATTAATATTCAAATCAAACGGTCTCAAACCGTTTAGGGATTAAACATTTTCAAAATTGATAAGGTCAAACAGTTTCAAAACCGATTGAAGATTTTGATCAAGGCCGTTTAAGGTCTAACGGTCTTCAAATCATTTGATGAGGAAGTGATCCAGACCGTTTAAGGTCTAACGGTCTTCAAACCATTTTATGAGAAAAAGGTCAAGACCATTTAAGGTCTAACGATCTTCATACCGTTTAGGGATTTTGAGACCAAGACCGTTTCATGGTCTAACGGTCTCAAACCGTTTAAGGATGTTGAGACCAAGACCGTTTAAGATCTAATGGTCTTCAAATCATTTGATGAGCAAGTAATCAAGACCGTTTGAGGGTCTAACGGTCTTCAAAACCGTTTGGTGAGTAAAGGGCTCAAGACCGTTTGAGGGTCTAACAGTCTTGAAATCGTTTGAGGTTTTAGACCAAGACCGTTTAAGGTCTAACAGTCTTAAAGATCATTTGGAGGTCTAGTAATTTCAAGACCGTTTGGAGGTGTAGCAATTTCAAGACCGTTTGAAGGTCCAAGACCGTTTGAAGGTCTAATTGATTCAAACTATGTAAATACCAATAACCCCTTAATTTGTTGAAGAATATCTCAAGAATGATTTCAATGGAAGTACTTATAAAGTACTTAGGTGATTAATACAATGAGAGTGATTATCATTTGATGCCTATGAAAGTAATTAATTCAATACACCATGATAAGCATAGGTGTATGTACTTAATTGATAAAGATGGGAAAACCTAACCCTAATTTTTGGGCTATGGGTTGAGAAACCCTAATTTTAGGTAATGCTACATGAAACCCTAATATGGGATAATGTTACATGAAACCATAATATGGGATAATGCTACATGAAACACTAAAATGGGATAATGCTACATGAAACCCAAATATAGGATAATGTTACATGAAACCCTAATATGGGATAATGTTACATGAAACCCTAATATGGGATAATGTTACATGAAACCCTAATATGGGATAATGTTACATGAAACCCTAATACAGGATGATGTTATGTGAAATCCTAATACAAGGTGATGCTATGTGAAACCCTAATATAGGGTGATGATATGTGAAAACCCTAATTGATAAAAATGGGAAACTCTAACCCTAATAAGGGAATAGTGATGTTATCCTTTTATTTTATAATGTTGATGTGTAATTGATATGGTTATTATCAAGTATACTAACCATGCATGTATCATGAGATGATAAAAGGATAACTAGGTATGAGATATGATGGTAATGGGCCTTGTGAGCCATTACTTTATTTGTTGCCTAGTAACAGGTGACAAGAAGTTGAATATGCCTGGTGAACTATGTGAAATGCTTGTGTAACAAGTATCCTGAATACCTTGGTCAGATGACCTGAAGGTAATAGTTACTTGATAAGTGGTAACCATGTTCAATGATGAACCAAGGGTTTGAATACCCAGATCCAACAAATATGATGATGATGATGTTGAGCGATGTGAATTCCCAGCAATGAGACAAGGAATTGAGATCTGAATGCTTTATAAAGTTTTGAAAAGTACGTGAAAGGAGTATTGTGTCTTTGTAGAAATTGTCATAATAATTCTTGTTTAAAACTTGACTGATGCTAAAAGAATATGGTAATATACTTAAATAATCAAGTGGAATATTAACATGTAGAGCCATGGCCATATATCCATCATCGTCAGTAGCTGGTGATGGTGAAACGGGTTTACTTGCTGGTTAATCTGGAGCATATGTTGTTGAATATGTGAGGTTACTCCTAGCCGAAAATAGGAGGATTAGAGTGAAACTTCGGTTGTAGACTCAAGATATGAATAAGAGCATGGTGAACAGGCCCATGGCTCAATGTGATGGAGCATGAATGCGTTCATGGCTCAGAGAGAACAGTGAATTGTCCTTTGTCTTAGATTTACTAGCGTCGGGACCTGTACTAAGGCGGGCTAGAGGTTGGGTAGCCTATTAGATCTAACCCTATGACCGACGTCACTTAAGCAAGAGACTGCAGTCATGCTTGTGGTCTCGCACTAACCGAGACGGATGAAATCGAGGAGTCTGGCTCTTCCTTTGATCTTGTATGGTACTGACTTTGGGTTTCACAACTGAAGGTTGGATTTGAGCGGTACGGCTCACTTCCTTAGGGCATAAGAATGATTGTAAAATGTAATCAACCATGCAGAATATTTTCTTAAGTATAAATCACGGAAATCATTGGTTGATGTTACATTGTTTATTGTATCTTGAAGTAGATAAACATTATACATGTTCTTCATATTCCTTATTAAAATGAATAAATGATATTGCTCTATTCTGCTTAATAATGATTTAATCTTACTGTTCTACAAAGATTCCTCTGTACAATTTATTACTATTTATCTGCAATAATAATGTTTCTGGTGGAGAGTTATATCTCTCGCTGGGACAATTTCAATTGTCTCTCCCCCGTGGGATCCAACCTTTTTAGGTGTACGAGGACGACGAGGTAGAAACCCTACATCAAGGGAAGGACATCAACATCAGGGACAGTAGTAACATCTCAGGTGGAGATACTGACTGTCGTGTCTTGTAAATATGAGTCCTATGAGTCGTCTCCGTACTCTCAGGTCCTAGGAGTCAATAGTTAGTGTTTTAATGATTGATCTGAGATTTTGGCATTGAATGTCTCGAGGTTTTATGTTGCTTATGTGTAGATTTAACAGAGCAATTGTTGTATGTAATCCTCGGGAAGAGAAGGTACATGGTATGTAATTTGTGGAATAGAATGTGTATATAATATTTTGGTTCTTGATATAAGAGTTTCTTGGAAATGTATCTCTTTGCAAATGGTTTTAATTTTTAGTGATTTTTAGTAATCCACTTCTAATGTTTAATTCTGCATTAATCAGTAACGGTTTTATTGTCGGGTCATGTCAAGTTTAGTGGTATCAGAGCTCTAGGTTCGCTGAGTCTACAGAGACATAGGATTAAGGTTGTTGAGTCTGTTCTAGTGTCTTTCAGTTTATCTGATAGTGACTTCTGCTCGCAGGAGAAGAAGTAAAGCTTGAAGATGGCTAGATCACACGAAGAACATGCTACTGAAAGCAGTGTTGCTACACCAGGAGGAGGTGCAAGGGATCATAATAGGGAAGAACCAGTACTTGAACATCCTCAGTTTGACCAAGCTACACTAGAAAACCCAACTTTTCGTGCTCAGTTTGGCAAGTTTATGGCAACAATGATACATATGGCGGATAGGATTCCACCACCAGAACCTAGGGCACCAGCTTACAATGAGGGACATGGAACTGGCAAGACTTTTGAAAGGCTTCGCTGGGTAGGAGCCACTGAATATGCTGGTACAGCTGACCTAGCAGATGCAGACTTGTGGCTGACTGAGCTAGAAAAGGCCTTCAGAATTCTTAATATCCCAGAAGCTGAGAAGGTTAGACATGCGGTATACCTATTGAAGGGGAGTGTTGGCCATTGGTGGGCCATAGAAGAAGGCAAGAGGCTATGTGTTGAAGTCGAATGGGAAGAATTCCGACGTGAATATGTTAGTAGATATTTTCCCAAGATTTACCTAGATGAGAAGATCACTCAGTTTGAATGAATAAGGCAAGGACCAATGAACATTAGTGAGTATGAAGCTAAATTCATGGAGCTTCTATGGTTCTGTCTGCATATGGCTGCTACAGATGAGGAGAGAATTCGACATTTTGAGAAGGGTTTAAACACTGATTCAACCACACCAGTATCTGCTCTAGAGAATAGAGAGAGGTTTGCCACTTTTGTGGAGTCAGTTAGGCAGATAGAAAGGTCTGTGACTGAGAAGCGTCAGGCTAACAGTAAGAAGGTGTATACACAGTTCCAAGGACAGAGGTCCGAGAGTTTTAAGAAACCAAGATTTTCTGCACCAACAGCACCACCAAGGTTTAATATGCAAACACAGTAGACATCCAACAAGGGTAGAGGTCATAGTTTACCACCACAGGGAGCCCACAATTCAGTATCAATGTCAGTAACAGGACCTCTTAGACCACAATGGGAGAACAAAGTTTGTTACAAATGTGGGAAGATGGGACATCTGATGAAAGATTGTCTAGTTAGAGACATGAGTGTAACCCAGCCACCAAGGTAGAGTCAACAAGACTCTTAGAAATGACATTTTAGCAGTGGTACTTGAGGATGTGGATAGGCATCCCAAGATGGCTCATCTACATCCAACAACAGGGAAAGTGGTCGACAACCAACAACAACAAGATTCTATGCTATGAATCATTCAGAAACAGTGGTCAAACCACGAGTTGTGATAGGTCAGATGAAATTATTTCATTCTGATATGTTTTCATCCTATTTTGTATCTGTTTTGATTGATCTGGGTGCTACACATTCCTTTATCACTCGAGAAGTGATTCATGACTGCAATATGACTGTTAGTCATAGAGCATATAATATGTTATTAGAAACTCTATTAGTTGGATCTGTAGTGCTGCGGGAGGTATGTTCTCCCTGTGTTCTTTCTTTTTCATAACATAGTATTTAGGTGGATCTTATACCACTTGAGATGCATGGGTTCAACATAATCCTTGGGATGGACACCCTAGAAAAGTATAAGGTTGTCTTGGATTGTGGTTCCAAGAAGGCTATGTTCACAGACAATGGTGTTACATGGATCTTTTAGGGGGACAGAAAGATTCTTCCAACCCGCCTAGTGTTATCTATGGTAGCTGAGAAGTTGATGAGACAAGGATGCTTCACATTCTTGACACATGTGATAGATACCAGAGCAGAGAGTCCTAATCTTTCTGATGTTTTGGTTGTTAGGGAGTTTGAGGATGTGTTTCTTGAGGAACTTCCAGGTGTTCCTCCACCCCGAGAGATTGATTTCAAGATTAATCTAATCCTAGGTATACAACCAATAGCTCAAACACCTTATAGAATGGCACATGCTGAGATGACAGAACTCAAGAAATAGTTACAAGAGTTACTTGAAAAGGGTTTTATTCGACCGAGTACTTCACCATGGGGTGCTCCAGTTCTTTTTGTTAAAAAGAAAGACAGGTCTATGCGATTATGCATCGACTATAGACAACTAAACAAAGTAACCATAAAGAATAAATATCCTCTGCCAAGGATAGATGACTTGTTTGACCAGTTGCATGGTGCAACTATCTTCTCTTAAATAGATCTGAGGTCAGGATAACATCAACTACATATCAAGGAGAGTGACATACCTAAATCAGCCTTCAGAACAAGGTATGGTCACTATGAGTTTATAGTTATGTCATTTGGACTAACTAATGCACCAGCTGTATTTATGGAACTCATGAATAGAATCTTCTGACCATTCATTGATCAATTCATAGTAGTTTTTATAGATGACATCTTGGTTTATAGTAGAGATGCTCAACAACATGAGCAACACCTTCGTCAGGCCCTGACTTTACTGAGAAAGCACAAGCTATATGCTAAATTCAGTAAGTGTGAATTCTAGTTATTAGAAGTGTCTTTTCTTGGATACGTAGTATCTGCCTCAGGTATCCGTGTTGATCCTAAAAAGTTAGAATCTATCTTGGAGTGGGAACAACCGAAGACACCAATGGAGATACACAGTTTTCTAGGATTGGTAGGCTACTATAGGAGATTCATTAAGAACTTCAGTTCTATAGCTTTACCCCTAACCAAGTTGACTAGGAAAGAGGTTCCTTTTATCTGGAATGACAAGTGTCAACATTCATTTCAGTTGTTGAAAGAAAGGTTGACCAGTGCATCTGTGTTAGTGTTACCTGAGCAGGGAAAGGGGTATATTGTTTTCTGTGATGCTTCTAAGAATGGTCTAGGATGTGTGTTGATGTAGGATAAACAAGTGATTTCTTTTGCTTCTCGACAACTTAAGAAACACGAGGAAAATTATCCAACACATGATCTAGAATTAGCTACAGTGGTTCATGCGTTGAAGATCTGGAGACATTGTCTCTATGGAGAGACATTCCAGATTTTCACGGACCATAAGAACCTAAAATACATCTTTTCACAGCATGAGTTGAACATGAGACAACGCCGCTGGATGGAGTTAATCAAGGACTACAATTGTACAATTGATTATCATCCAGGAAAGGCTAATGTAGTGGCTGATGCACTAAGTAGAAAATCATCATCACCAGCCATGGACAAGGCACAGTTGAACTCTTTAGTATGCTTTAAATGAGACATGTTTGTATCTTTGAGGCAAAACAATGTACATATTAAAGTGTCCTGGTTAGCTGGACTATTAGCTGAGATGCATATAAAACCTACTCTGAAACAACAGATCAAAGAGGCACAACAAGTTGATGCTGTGATTCAACAGATTAGGTCAGAGTATGGTAGTGAGAAATGGGATGGGTTTCATGAGTCAGATGAGGAGGTAGTCTGTTACCATGGTAGGATGGTAGTACCTGATGCCAATGACCTAAGAAAATTAGTCTTGGAGGAAGCTCATTCATCTATGTATGTAATGCATCCAGGGAGCACCAAAATGTATCATAACTTGAAAGATATGTATTGGTGGCCTGGTTTGAAGAAAGATGTAGCTGAGTTTGTTATGTGGTGTCCAGTATGTCAGCATGTTAAAGAAAAACATCAGAAACCCATAGGAACAATGCAACCCTTACCTATATCACAATGGAAATGGGATCGTGTAACCATGGACTTTGTGGTTGGTTTACCCAGAATAGCCAAAAGTCATGATTCCATTTGGGTGATAGTTGATAGGTTGAATAAATCAACACATTTTATTCCTGTTAAAACAACCTATACTGCTGAGAAACTTGCACATATCTATATAGATGAGATAGTGCGTTTGCATGGGGTTTCAGCTACAATTGTTTCTGATAGAGGTCCCCAGTTCATGAGTCATTTTTGGGAACAACTACATAAAGATTTGGGTATGCAGTTTAGGTTTAGTACCACCTTTCACCCACAGACAGATGGACAATCTAAGAGGACTATACAAACTTTGGAAGATTTACTTAGGGCATGTGTCCTTCAGTTTGTAGGAAGTTGGGATATACACTTGAGCTTAATAGAATTTGCTTACAACAATAATTATCAGTACAATATTGATATGGCACCATATGAAGCATTATATGGTAGACGTTGTAGATCTCCATTATGCTGGTATGAAACAGGGGAATACCAACTTTTGGGTCCTGAAGTAGTGCAACAGACAACTGAGAAGATTAAAGTAATACAACAATAGTTGAAGGCTGCACAGGATAGACAAATATCATACACTGATAAATGACAGAGACCTTTAGAATTCCAAGTTGGAGATAGGGTATATCTCAAAGTCTCACCTTGGAAAGGTGTTCTTAGATTTAGAAAGAAGGGTAAGTTAGCTCCTAGATTTATGGGGCCTTATCCAATCACTGAACGGATTGGGAAGGTAGCCTATAAGTTGGAGTTGCCACCTGAACTACACAGATTGCATCAAGTATTCCATATATCCATGCTGAGAAAGTGTCACCCCGACACAGAGTTAGTTTTTCAACCTATGGAGGTAGAATTAAATGAAGATATATCTTATGTAGAAGGACCAGTGTTGATTCTGGATAGGAGAATCAAAAAGTTGAAAAAGAAAGACATAGTTCTTGTGAAAGTTCTCTGGCATCATCGTGGCGTTGAAGAAGCTACATGGGAGCTGGAGGAAAAGATGAGGAGGAAGTACCCTTCTCTTTTCTCTTGATGATTTCGGGGACAAAATCCCTATTAGGGGTGGATAATTGTAACATCCTGATGGAGCTTCCACTTGTGTGGAGTTGCGTGCACCACTAAAAATCCTAAAGATATTGAGTCTTTAGGTTTAGCCATCCTTATACTAGATTAAAACTCCACCCACATATGCTAGGATACGTGGAAGTCTTATCATAGTATAGTTAAGGGTCGAATCCACATGACAACGGTCTTGTTAAAATCAACAAGATGGAAAACATTAGAATTTCATTTAACTCCTAAATAGTTGGTATTTAGATCAAAGAGTTGGTTTGGTTATTTAAACTAAGTGCAAGTAAAGTAAAAGAAAGAAAGTAAATTTTTAGGTTGTAAGCAATGTTAAGAAACCACTAGGATGTGATCGACTTTCACAACAAGTACACATGGATCAAAACATACATCACAAAAACTTGGCTTGCAAAGAAAAGAGTCTAAACAGTTAGTATCCTTGTAGGTTTAGTTTCCTTTCAGATAGCTAACTACGAGGAGAGAGGAAGTGTTGCAATGCCATCCATCCCCAGATGAATGATCACTTACTTTGCATCACTTCCCTCACAAAGTATGTTCCTCGACTTGTCAAGGTTGACCTTCATACGTAAACTGATTCCATTTCATAGTATGAAGGTACAACATTGGAGGTGAGTTTACTCCACTTCTTGAGAAATGCTCCTAGATACCGAACCAAATGTATGGTGACTACACACAATCTGGAACCAACAAACAGTCGATTTTCGAATCTAGAAGTACAAACATAGACAATTTGCACTAAAAGATAAAAGATAACACAAGTTGGTGATCAAGCAACTAGCATTCATTAAACGATTGATGTTAAACTGGAAAGATAGTGTTTTTCTATTGCAAATTCAAGAATTACAATGCATGAAATGAAAACATGGGTAGCGGGGCTACTCCCCGCACCCTAGTGTATAAGACTACTCGCTCATGGCAAGGACAAAGAAGGAGGCGAGAAGAGAGAAAGAATGTCATCTCCACGAAGGAGGGAGGAAGGTCGACCCCTTGGAGAGAGAGAGTAATAATCTTCACACTTCATAGGTTGCTTGATGATGAATCCTCCTCTTCCCACCTTCTTTGGTGATGAGAGAGAAAGTAGCTTTTTGATGGAGTGTGGGTCTTAGACCGGCAGCCTCGGGGTAGTGGATGAAGGATGGAACAACTCTGGAACAACAGAGGCAGCCTTTGGATGTCTGAAATTTTTTTTGTGAGGACGCTTTGGGTCTTATTTATAGGCTTTGAGTGAAGTCCAAATGGTTTAGGCAGTTTTGGGCCCAAATGGTCTTGAAAACCGTTTGGGTTCTGAGACCATTTCGACTCTCTCGGTTTCGAAATCGTTTGGACTCTCCCAATTTGGAAACCGTTTGAGTCCTTGCGGTCTTGAAACTGTTTGCCTTTATTCGGTTTTTGGACCATGTAACTTTATGCAGTCTTGGGACCGATTGATCTCCATTCGGTCTTGGGACCGTTTGGCTTTATACGGTCTTGGGACCGTTTGGTTTCATTCGGTCTTGGGACCGTTTGGTGTCCATTCGGTCTTGGGACCGTTTGGTGTCCGTTCGGTCTTGGGACCGTTTGGTGTCCATTTGGCCTTGGGACCATTTGGTGTCCATTCGGTCTTGGGACCATTTGGAGCTTTTGTAGTTTTTTTGTACTTTTCTGTAATAAATAAAAGGGGAAAAGTTAGGCTAATGACATATTTACAAAAGAGTGGAAAATTAAAGATTATGTCTAATTTATTTAAGAAAGAGTATGGAAAACTAAGAAAAACCAATAAGATAACATCACAAAATGGGAGGTTATCACCCCCCTAACTTAGAGTCTAGCTTGTCCTCAAGCTAGATAGAGCTAAGGCATGTAGTGGTGAGGCGATATTATTTAGTTAAGATTTCCATACTCTTGCTTCAATTCTAAACCAGAGATCTCCTAAGGTCATATTGGAGCTTTTGCTTGCCCTAACTCTTTCAGGTGTTGAGAGTTTCTTGGATCTCAGGTTTCTTCCATATCATGTAGCTCGCGTTGGGGCCACCACTTTTTTTTTCGATTTTATTCTGTGCATGCCGTCGACTCTAATCAGTTTTATACTTCTCTGAAAATCCTGTCGGAAGCTAGAGTGGGTATGAAGGTTGGCTAAAGGTTGTTGTGTAACTCCCCCTTCAAATGGGGGAGGGTTTTTCTATGCGTTTAGGATCTCACTACCGGGCACGATACATCTGCCTTTGTGAGGGAAGCTGAATGTACCGACCGAGTGAGTCCTTTATCAGCCTTTTCATATATTTGGATACCTTAGGGTCTCACTACCAGGCACGACACATATGCCTTTGTCAGGGCAGCTGAATGTACCAGCTGGGCAAGAACTTTATTGGCTCTTCATATAGGTCCTTCTACGTGGCACAATTCTCATATTTTTATTCAACACTCTAGATTTTATTCATAAACTCACATGCTTAGGATTTGGGATTTTAGGGGTTTTGATTGGGCGGCCAAGCCTCTTTTATTGAAGAGAAGAAAGCTATTCTTAGAGTTTCTCGACATGCACTTATTTGGTTTCTACTTGGTGGTCCACTTGTGAGGTTTCTTGATTTGGATGTCACCTGATATCCCTCCCATCCTTGAGAGTGTTTGGCTTGATTTGGCCCTGATGTTGACCTATAGAGAGTCAGATGTAGAATTGAAGCAAAGGCATGAAAATCTAGTGTGAAGGTAATTTATTGATTCACCATTGCATGCCTATATGCTATTATTATTGCTTTTGAGGACTAACTGGATTCTAAATTTAGCTAGGGATGACCTTTTCTAAGAGGGATGTTATTCTTATGTGCATGATTTATTTTAATAGAGGAATTACTTAAAACAAAATCTAAATGTGCAAAGAAAGCTAAAGATTTTGTATAGAATTGAAAGAGAAGGTAGAGAGAGAAGGTTTTTTTAAAATGATACCTCACCCTTGTCTAGTGTACTCCCCCCCAGCTTATCACTCACTTTTTTCTCAGAGTGTCAAAGTGATAGGTTGAGAAGTACAAGGACAAGGGCATTAGGCTTCTGTTAGTCCTTTGTTAGCTCCATGTGTTCCGAGAAGATTAGCTGCGAACTTTCCACGTCGAGCATGGTAATCCACATCTGTCATGTCCTCTACTGGTCGTCCAAGGACCGTGATGGTGTATATGTAGTAGAGGATGTGGAAACCACAGTCGTTTGATTCCCGGAGCTACTGGGGACATTTGTGGTAGAAGGTTGGGAGATGGAAGTGTTCTTTATCGTACGCCCTTGTGTGCTTGATTAAGAGATCGTGTAGGTTGTCAACACACTCCTTTGACACCTCCTCCATTGGTGTGTTAGCTGTCACAACATACTACCTCTGATTTGCATCAAACTGGCTATCAGAACTATTGTAGATGATAGTTGTTCTGTCGTAAAGGTTTGTTGCCAGTAGCATCCAGTGCTCTGAGTGAAGGAAAGGAAGCATAATGAACTTTGGAGTCGTATGTTGGAGGAGATAAATGAGTTCCTCAGTTTTTCTGAAGTTCTTTAGCTTTAGGAGATCATCCTTTGTATATGCAGATGCCATATAGGTCGTAGGGTGATTCTGTCCGAGGAGATATTGATAGGCAGTCATTAAACTCATGGATAGAGACCCTTTGAATTGTATAGTTTCACACATCACATCTACCATAACCAGAATGACTCTGGCTAGAAAAATGAGATCATCTTTCTCGGCATAAAGCCTAGACATGATGAGCTGAAGTTCATTGTCAGACAGACTTTTGTAGGTTGTAAGGTCAAAATTAGGGAACGTTGGTTTAATGGCAGACATGGGCACCTTTTGTGAAGATGGTTTGTTGATGGTGGCCCCTTTTAGCAATTTGGTGTCCCCTTTATCATCCGCCAAATCAAATGAGTAAGGGTCCCATTGTTTCTTCTCGGGGACCTTGGCGGGTTGTTGTTTTCCAACTCCTTTATTGTTTGCCAGAATGGCTGTTTTTGAGGATGTTGGATGGTCGAGTAGAGGTAGTGAGGAACATCGTCAGGCGCCATAGTTGGGTCCTTAAAGAACATTCTGTCACATATTATCTCCATGGTGTAACGTCCTCGGAGAGAATGAAAATCCTCAGTGGCTAGCTCAGTGAAAGGGATTTGTTGATTGAGCGCTTGGATATGGCGTATAGTGTAGAAAGTGCAATCCCCAGATCCTTCTTGTGTTTGGTCTTGTGGGTTTATGATTTGGAACCAGGGTTGGTTCCAACCATTTTGTAGGGATGGGCATGCAGCCCAGATTAGTTTCAAAAGCTGGAAAGGGATGCATCTTGCCTCCCCGACTCCTAGACCAGCAAAATTGATGATTCCGGCTCGAAGCTCACTGGCACAAAAATTGTACACCTTGGCGTCACGAGCCTTGGTGTCAACAATCATGAGAAGCCAGTGGCTGGAAACTTGGAAAGGTACCGTGATGTATCGTACCTTCCGTGCGATCCCCCTACGCAGCTGCTCGATAGATGTGTTATGTAAATACATGTACAACAGACTTAGAGCGAAGGTAGGTGAAGCATTGAATATTGGTTGCTGCCTTTTTGAGCTTTTGTAAACTTCTATAGCATTGGCAAGGAGGACATGGAAGATCGCCATCTTCACTGTTGATTGGGGTCGAAGGATGAGGTAGAAATCTTCACATGTCATCTTGTGCAAAGTCTTTGTGTTTGTGTAAAGGATGTCCCCTCCTTCTTTGGCATCATCTACAATAGTGTTCAGGATGAAGATGTCCTGAACATCTAGTATAGAGATGGCCACCAAGTCTAGATCTTGCATCTTGTGAGGTAGAGGTGGCAGCGGGGGAAGCTCCTGTAGGGGTGGGAGAGAAGTCTGCTCCCAGTCGTCCGTATAACGTTGCAGATATTCGTCTTTGTCTGAATCAGAGTCAGAGTCGAGTTTATCATCTGTATGTAGACTCACTCTGTCTGACTCTTCTTGTTCTTGGGGTGAAGGCACTGATTGTTCTGGTGCGTAGAATTGTTGAGTTGTTTTTGCTAGTGGACTAGTGCTGGTTCCCAACATGCATTGATGGAACTCAGCAAAAGCAACTTCTTTTGCAACTTCCCCCAATGATCCCATGGCAGAGTAGTTAAGGAACTGATCCCCATATGACATGTTAGCATTGTCATTATGTGTAGGTGAGTTGGGATCGTGTCCACCGTCGTGGTGGTCTTTGTCATCCTTCTTCTTTGAAGGTTCTGCTCCTTGGCTTGTACCCTCCCCAGCATGTCCTGGGTCATCAGGTTTATCGTCTGAGGAGGAGGTATCATTGTTGGAATATGCGGAGGAGTCGGAATCATCTTCTTCTTCATCTTCATCTTCGTCATCTTCTTCCTTTTCAGCCGCCTTATCTTTTAGATTCTTCTGTGAAGTCTTTTTGCACTGCCGATGGATTGATTGTAACTCATCAAAAGCCACTTGCACATGCTAATGCATCTCAAGCAGTGCATCGTGGGTTTCCTTGAGATCAGAGTATCGCCCCTCGGCAGAGAGAAGTCGCGCAGAAATATCTGTGACTTGAGCTCGAAGTTGATTGATGTCATTGTTTGATGACTCCTCCTGGCGGCAATTTAGTTGTGCTAGGATGTTGGTGACGTCATCCAAGCGCATGCTTAAAGTAGTTTGTTTCTTCTTAAGTTCGCGAAGGGTCTCTAGCAAGGGTTGAGTTTGCGTTGAGACCCTGTCGACTTACTTGGCCAACATTTCTTGCTGGCTTTTCACCTCAAGCACCAACTTTGGCAAATGTTGTAGGCGGTTGTCGATGTGTTCGACTTGCGTAGCTGCTACTTCGTGCCTTTGGTTGATGCTTGAGAGGATTCTAGGTAAGGCGTGGTTATTCTCATCAATCTTGGTGACTTGTTTGGAGAGATCATGCACACAAGAAAAAATAGTTTGCATAATGTTAGAAGGGTCAGTGAGGAGGTTTCAGATGGCGTCAAATTGACGTCTGAATTCTTCACCGATGTGTGTAAAAGGGACCCCAGAAAAGGATGGGTGGGATGGTTGGGGTCAAGGTGGATGGGTGGTAGTGCCTTGTGAAAAAGACATTGTTGATGGTCCTGCGAACTATGTGGTGACTGTAGATGGAGTCACCAGCGGTGTCAGGGAGGTGGCAGATGGGAAGGTTGGTGACATTCCTGGTGAGAATGGTGGGACCGAGAATGTCAAGGGTAAAACTATGGAAATGGATGCGAAGGAGGTGAAATCGGGCGTTGAGGTGGAGAAAGGGGTGCCTGAAGGGGAAAAAAATGAGGTTGAAGATGTGGGTGGAGGAGTGGATGTGGGGAAAGGAATTCTTAGTGGAATTATTGTGGAGACTGGTGGGAGGGTGGTGGATTGTGGAATGGTGGAGGATGGTAGCGTGGTGGGGGTGGTGGAGGAGGTAAGCTCAACATTTAGACTCTTGATGAAGGAGTCTAATGATGAGGTGGGGATGAGCTCTTTAGGAAGAGGAGGTTCAACTTCTAGGTTTGGTCATGATGTCGGTGTCCCCGACAACTAATGTGCTTGCAAACGCCCTTTTGATGGTCATTTTACAGGTATTTTCATTATTTTAGCTGTCGGGGCGGTGATACTGTGCTATGTCTGCCCCGCCTTGGTTTTCTTCTATTTTTTTTTTTGACCGAAGCTAGAAGAGTTGCAAGATCCTCTTCAGAGAAGAGTAACTTTTCCTTGTCATAGTTTTCCATCTCCGGGAGTGGTAGAAGAATCCTTGATGATTTAACTGCAGGACAGAAGATGTAGTGCATCTTTGCATCCTTCTCCTTAATGATGTATGAGTTCTTTAGAGTTTTCTCATTGGTAAGGATGTCACCCTTGATTTCTGCACATCAGGGTAGTAGTCTGTCCATCTTGAGATATTTTAGGATGGATGTTATGTGTCCACCCATACAGATTTCTTTGCTTAGGGCATAAGCAGAAAGCTTTAGTTGCCTATGCCATCCAATGTTGATTGGCATCCCATGTAAGACAGACCAGAGGATAAACAGATCAGAAATAAGAACATTCCTAGCCTCTGTCCTTCGGAAAAGCACACCTGTGAGAATTTTGTGAAGCGTGTGCAACATCCCAGACTGAATATTTTAGGCCTTGCAGGACTTCGCGTCAAAGTTTGGGATCCCTGTCAGGGATTTCCAGAAGTTGTGTCTGTTAAATTGGGAGTTGTCTATGCCAACCTGTTTAGCTCTTGGCAGGTGCTCTGGGTTGTCAATAAAGATATCATTTAGCAAGTTTTCCGTAATGACAACCTCATTTCCAAAGAGATTGGTGACTATCCTGTGGTCACCTTCGTCCCTTGCTCTATCCAAAATGTCTACATATTCTTTGTTGAGATGCGTGAAGAATTCTGTAGTGGGCTCGACATAAGATATTTTAGGGATGAAGCAGAGCCGAGACAGATTGGCGTTGTCGAGTAGGGTGAGGATTCTGTCGTATATTCCCATCTTGATTAGTATGCTTGAACAAACATACTTTGTTGGTTTCAAAGTTTTGTCGATGGATGGGAGGGTGTAGATGAATAGGTTTTCTGGTGGTGGTGTTGTAGTGGTGATGGTGGGGAAGATAGGAGCATTGGTGGTAGCGGGAGTGGTAGTAGTGGTTAATGGGATGTATCCTGCCTGGGTTTGTTCCCTAGCAGTAGTGGGGTGGACCTGCTTCCTTGCCCGTTTCTTCGTAGGTTGTTCTTTGGAAGTTTGATGGGCCTTCCTTTTCCCTTTGGACTTTGTAGTTGGGGATTCATCCTCGGAATTTGGCTCGTATTCTGATCCTTCATCACTCGAAGAAGATTCTTCTATATCTTCGACAGGCTCCTCAGATAAGCACTTGTTGAGGTGGCCAATTTCGTGCATGACCATGAACAGGTTGACTTTCGGTGGGACCTATCCAGTATTGATGTAGATGTCGACGATATTCTGGAGCTTGCAGCGGTCTTCTATCAGTTGCTCTCTTATCCAGAAAGGAGCGTCAGCGGTTCCGGTAGCTTCTTTTGCGGGTGATGCCATATTTGAAAAATTAACAAAGAAGATCATGTGTTAAAAGGAGTTGAATTTGCAAAGATAGCGAGTTTATTAAAAAGGAAAAGTGACATTATGTATGTGTTAATGTTTTTTAGGTTTTAGTGGATCCAAATAGTTTCAAGACCATTTGGCTCCAAACGGTTTCAAGAATATTTGGCTCCAAACGGTCGAAACCACGAGGAAGGTGGAACGCCGAGGGCACAGCGGTCGATGGTGGAAAAGCATTAGCGGCGACGATAGTGATAGCAGCAGTGATAGCGAAAATGAGGCAGACGCAAAACGCCTTGGCGTGTTGGAGATGTTGGTGACTGTAATGGACTACCTTGGTGTGAGAAGGTGGTGCTGACGATGACACAACAGGTGATGATGGTAAAGGGGAGAGGAATAGTGATTATGAAGTGTGGTGATGGTGCAGAAGTAGGTATCGAGGAAGCAACGTCGGTGAAGATGGCTGAACGAATAGGGGTTGTGTGAGCGAGGGTGCGCGGGAGCAGGGAAGCTGGAGAGATGGAAAATTGCTTGCACTCGAGTTTAGAAAAGTAGAGATTCTAGAAGAAGAAAAAGGAAGGGGTGGGGTTATATTTATAGGATTTTGGGGGTGACGATACAAATTCCCAGGGTTAACGGTTTCGAGACCGTTTGGCTCCAAATGGTTTTGAGACCATTTGGCTCCAAACGGTTTTGAGACCATTTGGGATCCAAACAGTTTTGAGACCGTTTGGGCTCCAAACGGTTTCCAGACCGATTAGGAGAAGATGGTTTAGGTTTATGATTTTTATATTTTTTGTTTGTTTTGGTTGTTTATGTGAATTTTTATATTTTCATATTAAAGATGATAAAACTACGATAAATAATTAAATGACTAATTAACTGAACTAGGAAGAAAATAAAATGAAAAAATGATACTCAGATCTTGGGTTGCCTCCCAAGTAGCGCCTTGGTTTTGCGTCACTGGCTCGACAAAGTTTTGATTTTATTATGGTGATGATGTGGGGTCTCAGATCTCAATAGTTTGTCTCAAAATTTTGTCAGCTGGAGTATAGTATTTCTTCACTCTATGGCCATTGACTGTCCTCTCTCCTCCATTGTCGTCAACAATTATGATGGCTCCAGTCGGATATATGTGCTTGATGATAAAAGGCCCGAACCACTTTGTATGAAGTTTCCCGGGGAACATTTTGAGTCTGGAGTTGAAAAGAAGGACTTTGTCTCCAATAGCGATGTCTTTTCTTTTGAGATGACCATCGTGCCACATCTTGGTTTGTTCTTTGTAGATCCTGGCACTTTGGTATTCAGTCATTCTGAGCTCCTCAAGTTCTTGCAATTGGAGTTTTCTGTATTCGCCAGTGCTTTTAAAGTCAAAGTTCAATTGTTTAATGGCCCACCAGGCCTTATGTTCCAGTTCAACTGGAAGATGACATGATTTCCCATATACTAGACAAAACGAGGTTGTTCCAATCAGTGTTTTATAAACTGTGCGGTAAGCCCTAAGGGCATAGGGAAGCTTGGTGGACCAATCGGTACGATGTCTGTTGACAGTTTTCTCTAAAATTGCTTTCAGTTGTCTGTTCAAAACTTCAACTTGACCACTAGTTTGTGGATGGTAAGGTGTGGCGACCTTATGGTTGACTCTATATTTTTTTAGGAGGGCTTCGAAGCTTCTTTCCAGAAAATGGGTCCCTCCGTCGAATATGATGGTTTGGGGGACTCCGAATCTGGGGAAAATTATATCTTTGAACATCTTGATGACTGGCTTTGAATCGCTAGAAACGGTGGGTATGGCTTCTACCAATTTTGAGACATAATCCACAACGACCAATATGTAAGAAAATTCATAGGATGAGGGGAAGGGACCCATGGTCTATTCCCCAAACATCAAAAAGTTCGATTTCTTGCCACAAAGTGAGAAGCATTTCATTCCTTTTAGTTATACCGCCAGAAAGCTGACATTTATTGCACGATCTTACAAAATCATAGGAATCTCTTGCTATTGTAGGCCAAACGAAACCCGATTGTAGAACTTTTAAAGCGGTCTTTTTTGAACTCATGTGTCCCCCAGTGGGGCCAGAATGACAATGCTCTAAGATAGGAGTGATTTCTTCTTCTGGTATGCAGCGACGGAAAAGTCCATCTACACATAGCCGAAAAAGATAGGTTCGTACCATTAGTGTTGTTTAACGTCATGGTGAAATTTCTTTTTAGCGTGGTGAGAGGTGGATGGATGGATGATTCCTGTAGCTAGATAGTTCACTATGTCAGCATACAAGGGGAATCTGGTGGAAACTTTCATAAGCTGGTCATCAGGGAGGGAGTCTCAGATAGGTACATTGTCATTGTCTTGATATTCGATGCGACTTAGGTGGTCAACGATGACATTTTCCACTCCACTCTTATATTTTATTTCAAGATCAAATTCTTACAACATTAATACCCAGTGGATGAGTCTGGGTTTTGCATCCTGTTTCTGAATAAGGTATTTGATGGCAGAGTGGTCTGTATATACTATGACTTTTGATCCAATTAGATAGGAACGCACTTTTTCAAAAGCGTAGATGACGGCTAAGAATTCCTTTTTAGTAGTGGTATAATTCTTTTGTGCCTCATCTAACGTCTTGGATGCATAGTATATTACATATGGCTTTTTGTCTATTCTCTGGCCCAACACAACCCCTATGGCATAGTCTCTAGCGTCACACATTATTCCAAATAGTTGTGACCAGTCAGGTGCTCTTAGAATGGGTGTTGAGATTAGAACATTCTTCAAAGTTGTAAAGCTGTGCAGGCATTCCTAGTTAAAGTTGAAATCAACATCCTTGGTCAATAGGTACGTCATAGGTTTTTCTATTTTTGAGAAGTCTTTGATAAATCTTTGGTAGAACCCGGCATGACCCAGAAAGGCTCGCACTCCCCTTATGTCTTTGGGTGGTGACAACTTTGAGATGACATCAATTTTTGCCTTGTCTACTTCGATTCCTCTTTCGCTTACTCGATGTCCGAGGACAACACCTTCGGTCACCATAAAGTGACATTCTCCCCAGTTTAGGATAAGGTTTGTTTCCTCACATCTCTGTAGGACTTTACTTAGGTTGAGCAGACAGTTTTCAAAAAAATCCCCATATACTGAAAAGTCATCCATAAACACTTCCATAAATGTTTCAGTTAGTCCTGCAAAGATAGCAGTCATGCACCTTTGGATGGTTGTGGGTGCATTGCATAGCCCGAAAGGCATCCTTCTGAAGGCATATGTTCCGAAAGGACAAGTAAATGCCATTTTTTCTTGGTCTTCAGGGTGAATTGGGATTTGGTAGAACCCAAAATATCCATCGAGGTAGTTGAAAAACTTTTAGTGGGCTAACCGCTCAAGGACTTCGTCAAGGAAGGGTAAGGGAAAATGGTCTTTCCTTGTTGATTTGTTCAGTTTTTTGTAATCTATGCACATTCTCCAACCAGTAACGGTCCTTGTAGGTACTAGTTCATTCTTATCATTTAAGACAACAGTGGTCCCCCCCCCCATTTTAGGGACTACTTGGATAGGACTAACCCACTGGGAGTCAAAACTTGGATAGATAATACCCGCTTTCAGGAGTTTAAGAACTTTGAGGCGAACTACCTCTTTCAGATTTGGGTTTAGTTTTCTCTGGTGCTCCCTCGAGGGTTTGAATTCTTGTATCATAGGTAATTTATGCATGCACAGAGCTAGGTTAATGCCTGTTAGGTCAGTCATCTTGTACTCAATTGTTTTCTTGTGCTTCCTTAATTCAGTAAGAAGTCTCTCTTCCTGATCGTCAACTAGAGAAGAGCTAATGATTACTAGACATAGCTTTTCTTCATCGAGGAAGACATGTTTGAGCCCAGCTGGTAGAGTTTTCATTTCTGGGGCTTTGGGTACTTCCGTTGTCTCTAATACGTAGATGGATTTTAGTTCTTCAAAAGTAGCTTTAGGGGCTTTTTCAGCCTGCTCCAAGTATTGGCATTGCTGAACTAACTCATTGGTTGAAAATTCAGCTTCCGAATTTATCAAAGCGTCCTCTAGGGCATCTGTTGGTTCTAGATTTGCTTGCTTGAGTTGAGACATTTTATCGATAGCTTCAAGCAGAAAAACCTCTTCATGGATATTTGGGCTCTTCAGGCTGTTGAAAACCCTGAACTAAACAATTTCTTTACCTAGCCTCAAGGTAATTGTGCTAGCCTCGACATCAATTAATGCTCTAGCCGTAGCGAGGAAGGGTCTTCCGAATATTATCGGGTACCTTAGGTCTTCTTTTATATCCATGATGATGAAATCAAAGGGACATAAGAGTCCCTCCCTACTCTTACGGGAATATCTTCAATGATTCCCAGGGGTGAAGTAATGGTGGAATCGGCAAGCTGGATGGTCATTGTTGTAGGCAACAACTATGTAAACCCCAATCTTTTGCACATGGAAAATGGCATAATTGATATGTTGGTGTAACCAACCGAAATCTCCTATGTACCTCTTTGTACTCTTTTCTATAAGCTTTGATCTTCATTTTCATTCCATTTGTCCTTGGTTTTGATTTAAAAGAAATTAAGAAGGTTATTGGTTAAATGTTTCCCATAGATTCTTATTTTAAGGTTGCATGCACAAATGCCTTAGTTAGAATTAGACAATGGGCCTAAAGTGCAAATTCACATTAAGTAATAAAAAGAGTAAAATAATTCGTCCTAGAATCTTCTAGTGTTTCCTAGAATATAAGAAATAAGAAGAAAATCCGAATGTTATAAAAGAAAGAAGATAAATATAATAAGTAAAGGAAATATGAGAATTTATGAGTAAAGGAGATAATTACAAGGATTTTTGCAACAAATATGGTAATCTGAAACCATCATGATAATTTGATAGTTTAATTCGTTTCCTTGGGCAAAGAGTAACTTAAGGGTCAAGTATTATTTAAAATGAAAATATTAATAACATTATCGATAGAATATAGGAAATATGCCAATAAAAAGAAATAAAATACTTAATGTTCTCAAATCAGGAAAATTACTCCAAATTCGTATTCTAAACATAAAAATAAGCCTCTGTGCAAATTTGCAACTAATTTGGATAATATATGAATAATAAGAAAAATAGGAGAGAGAAAGTGTGTAGAATGTTCTAATTAATTTAATAAATATAAAGATAATGTCAACTTGTGAAGATAATTGCAAAATCGTGTTCCAAACCTTTTGGGAGACTTATGGGTGAAGTTACATTAATTTTAGATAATGTTATCACCTCTTTTGAGGGAGGAAAGAGAAAATGACATATTAATTATTTCACCTAATAAACTTTCTCAAAATGAAAAACTAACTCCATATTTGGATTCTACGTGTCGAAATAAGTCAGAATATAAATTTTCATAATTTTTGGGCAACGTTTGAGCCTCCAAAAGAAGAAAGAGAAAACATTTAAAATCTAATAGTTTTAATCGACTTTTGCTCAGGGATATTTCCCTGATCTAATGCGAGATCGGACGGTCCAGGTTGATTAGTGGACCCGTGTCCACCGATCCGACGACGCACGGTCATCTTCTACCTTGAGTCGGATTAGGCAACAGATAGGATTTTTCGTTTTCTTAAAATCGCAATAACTTGAGATTTACTCAACGATTTTCCTTGATTTTTGTTGCGTTGGATTCCTTGCAAGATTTTGCACAGGATTATCCCAAACTTTTCGAGCTTTGACGCATATTTGGGAAACGCCCAAAGTAGCCGCCGGCCACTTCCCCTTGCTCCTACCCACATCCTAGTCTAGGGTTCCTTGCCTATAAATAACTCAACCCTTGCGACCGCCATCACCTTAGCAACCTGTTCGTACCTCCAATTTGGATTTTCGTGGACGTTTCGACCCCCGACGAGCAGCCGAAGGTCCCTAGCTTGCGGCGCTTCTCCCTCTCTTTTCCAGCCACCTCGGTTCGAATCAAAGGTACCATTGAGTTCGTCTCGTCCTTCTCTTTCTTTCGACTATCTAAACGCAGGTTTTCGTCGAGTATAGCGATTTTGCCCAAATCGGCCAAGCAAGCCTGCTCGCGCGCGACGAGGGTCGGCCGAGGTTGATGATGACGCGTAAATGACTATTTTGCCCCTCCGGTTTCTTCTCCTTTCGTTTTCTCGCCTAGGACACGACAATCCTTTACCCCTGTTTAACCGCCGGGTCGCTCGACCGGTTGTGAGAGGCCCTGAGACGCGGGTCGCCGCTCTCAGTCGCCCGCGACCGCTCGATGCGGTTGGCTTTGCCTACGTGGCAAGCTTCCATTGGTCGGAGTAAAATAATTTTTATAAATTATTCCGTTGGTCAAAAATAATAAATAAATAGTGTTTTGAAATCAGGAAAACGAGATGTATTTAATATAAATGTTTTTGAGATTTGGTTTTGAGTTTTTCGAAAAGGTGTTTTTAAAATCGATTTAATTAACTTAAAAATCCCTAAAATTAACCCTAAACATCTATATTTCCAAAATATACAATATTATATGTTATTTTGATCAGGAAAACCTAACTAAGACGATTATGAGGTTTTTGAAGTCTGAATCGAGAGTTTGTGCAAAAAGTTAGTAAATTAGGGTTTTCAATCTTTTAAATGAATACATGTAATTCTAATATATATATAATGATGTAATAGGAAGTTTGGGTTTATAGTTCATGTGAAGAGTTGAAAAAGGGAAACTTAGGACACCTGTGACCAAGGTATGTGTTTAGTATGAGTTTGATTGTGCATCTACCTATCAGTTGGGAAATACTTAATCCAATACCTAAATTTCTTCTATGAGGTTTAACTTGATCTAAACCATTGAATTCTTGAAACCTAAATGTCTTATTTGCCTCAAAAGTAGATGTAGTATTCTCTTGTTTGGGTATTCATACCCCATTGCCATGATATATATTCTTTTGCTTAAATCTTGCCATAAATCTTTTGTTAGCATGAAATTAAATGTTCTATTTAAATTTTAAGTAGTGGTACTTATGTACAACCACCTATAGAGGGCATGTATAAAATCGCCCTAGGGGAATGTTTATTATTCTCCCCATTAAAAATTGTAGGTGATTTGGAAATGTTTATAATTCGCCCTCACCTAAGGTTAGAGGTCCGGTAGGTGCCTCAACCCGACTTAGTTAGATAGACATATTAATTAACATGCTAAACCCTTTATTTCTTTTTGTTAATGGCAAGTCCTCTTATGAAAACCTCATACTTTTTGATATCTTCTTACACAAAATATCTAGCCTAAATTTACTTGTTACAACTTTCTTTTCCTTTGATAGATTATTAGTGTAACACATACTTTTCTTGTTTTCCCTCTTGTTGGGTGACTTCCCAACCACCCAGGTGTTGGAGCTGTACAAGGTGAAGGAAGGGCTTGAAGAAAGAATCCTTGCTGAGATCGTTTGCTTGACAAGAAGGATGGCTAGGTTGCTATAGCTAGATCCTCTATTCTATCTTATCTTTTCTTTTAGAAAGCAATGATGTAATAAACTATAAAGCCATTAGAAGGCTTGTTATTTCCTTCTTTCCGCTGCTATTGACATTTTACGATGTATCTGGAATCATGCTTATTTATTTGGAATATTATGCATTCATCCTCAAAAGTCTAAATTTTTGTTAAAAATTGTGGATGTTTGTATTTCCTTTAAATTTTAGTAGAGAGGTGATCTCGTCTCTTTACAGCATGGTATCAGAGCCTTTGGGCGACTATTAGGGCATGCAGTTGAGGCAAGGGTGTCTAGAAAGGATCAGGGCATGGGGGCTGATAAGATTTTCCTCCGACCCACTAGCTTGGCATACGGGGACTCCCGTGCCCATATGATCCGGCCTGGCCTGCGCCGATACGAACTGCCCAAAGTAGTATGCTTTTAGGCAATAGCATTCTAGTTATCCTTTTCTCATCTCTATTTCTTTTCCCTCTCATCTATGATTCTTTACTCCTGAAAATTTAATATGATAACCCTAATTTCAGGAGAGGTGACCTATTTGACAACTCAAACCAGGAGTCCAACGCTAACAACCTCGACACTCCTGCGACTCCTGCTATTACCCAACCAACCTCTGGTGTACCTGCCTTCACACATGAGCAGGAGCTGGCGATGCTGCGACAGCTGTTGTCCTCCACCATGATGGGACAACTCAACACCATTGCTGCTGTTGCCGCCAAGCCGAGGGAGTTCACCCTCACTGACTTCATCAAGATGCAGCCACCCTACTTCAAGGGTGAGAGTGAGCCTAACATGGTGGACAAAGATGATGACTGGGTGTTGGCCCTGGATCGGACCTTCGAGGGTATGGCTTGCCCTCCTCACCAGAAGGTTCGGTTTGCGACGTACGTGCTAGATGGACCGGCGCGTGTTTGGTGGAATGGAGTTTCCCGCACACAAGACACCTCCTCCATGGAGTGGACTCAGTTCCTGAAGCTGTTCAGAGAGAAGTACATCTGTCCTGCGTTCCTGAGGAAGAAGGAGGCTGAGTTTTACAGTCTCAAGCAAGGAAGCATGAGCGTGGCTGACTACGTTCAGAAGTTTCTGCTGTTGGAACGTTACGCCACCGACCTTGGAGCTGACAGAAGAGCAACCTTGTTCTTAGAGGGCCTGAACTACCATGTTGGTCGAAGCCTCGTTCAACAGCTGCCACTCACGTTTCAACAGATGGTGGACAAGGCTCTCGCCATCGAGTCTTATCCGGGATTCCAGTCTTCTAGTAGCTTCAACAACAATAAAAGGAAGAATCCGAACCAACATGAGAACCGTAATCGTGATCGCTGCAACAGATGCAATCGCTACCATCCTCCTGGAAGATGTCCCGCCAACAATGCACCTGCTCGTGTTGGCAACCGACCTCCACCAACCTGCCATGAGTGTGGCCAGGTTGGGCACATCCGACCCAACTGCTCTCGTTTCCAGCAAGGGCAAAATCATGCTTAGCAGCCACAACAGCCGAGACAGAACCCTCCACCGCGGAATAACAACAACAACCAGAACCCGAGACATCCACCAGCTGAGAGGCGGAATGGGAGAGTGTTTGCTCTCAATGCTGAAGAAGATGGTGAAGGCAATGAAGTGATTGAAGGTACACTACACCTCAATTTGCATCCTTTAAAAGCTCTGTTTGATTCTGGTTCCTCCAATACCTTCATATCTAGACAGTTTGCCTCTATGCTTGAAATCGAATCTGAGTTTATGGATCATGTGTTAGATGTAAAAACTCCTAGTGGTAAAATCTGCTCCTCGTACCTCCAAACTCCTACCTTGAACCTCTGTGTATCCAAAATAACATTTCCTATAGTGTTCGTCTTTCTTGATATGACCGTCTTTGACATCATCCTGGGTATGGATTGGTTAAAGAAGTATAAAGCTGTTCTGTTCTGTGAGGAATCCAAGGTTAGTCTGTTTCATCCTGATGAAGGAAGAGTGTGCGTCAAGGGCAAGAAGCGAGGAGAGTGACAGTTCGTCATCTCTGCCATCAAAGCTGAAAAGCTTGTCTCACAAGGGTGTAGAGCCTTCCTAGCCTCCATTGTTCTCGATGCTACACCTCCTGCCCTAGATCATGTTGATGTGGTGAAGGACTTCCCAGATGTCTTTCCTGAGGAGTTACCCGGGTTGCCACCAAATCGCGAGGTGGAATTCTCCATCGAGCTCATACCTGGAACTTCACCGATATTGAAGCCACCTTACCGCTTGGCTCCTGCTGAGCTGGCGGAGTGGAAGAAGCAGCTTGAAGAGCTATTGACATGGGTTTCATTCGCCCCAGTGTTCCCCTTGGGGAGCCCCTGTCTTGTTCGTGAAGAAGAAAGATGGATCCTTGCGGATGTGTATGGATTACCGCATGCTCAACCAGGTGACAGTGAAGAATCGTTATCCGTTGCCACGCATCGACGACCTATTCGATCAGCTGAAGTCAGCCACCGTGTTCTCCAAGATGGATCTGCGAAGTGGCTACTACCAGATGCGTGTAAAGGATGATGATGTTCCGAAGACAGCGTTCAGAACTCGCTATGGGCATTATGAATTTATGGTCATGCCTTTTGGTTTGAAAAATGCCCATGATGCGTTTATGGACCTGATGAACCGAGTATTCCGCCCATACCTCGACAAGTTTGTAGTGGTGTTTATTGATGATGTTTTGGTTTATTCCGAGACGTTGGATCAACATCGCGAGCACCTGCGGATTGTACTCAACACATTGCGAGAAAATCAATTGTATGCAAAATTCTCAAAATGTGAGTTCTGGATAAAGGAAGTGATGTTTCTTGGTCACGTGATTTCTGCCGGCCATATAGCTGTTGATCCTGCAAAGGTAGAAGCTGTGACAAAGTGGAATGCTCCGAGAAACCCGTCAAAAATCCGTAGTTTCCTTGGTCTAGCTTGTTACTATCGGAAGTTTATCAAAGGGTTTTCTGAGTTGGCTTTACCTTTGACCAAGCTGACTCGGAAGGAGGTCAAGTTCTCATGGACCCCTGAATGTGAGGACAATTTTCAGAAGTTGAAGATGAGTCTGACTTCTGCTCCAGTGCTTGCTTTGCCTGTTGAGGGCATACCCTATGTCATCTACACTGATGCATCCCGACAAGGCTTAGGGTGTGTTCTGATGCAGGACGGAAAGGTGATCGCCTATGCTTCTCGACAGTTGAAACCTAATGAAGCTAATTGGCCTACGCATGATTTAGAGCTGGCTGCCATAGTTCATGCTTTGAAGATCTGGCGACACTACCTCTATGGAGAAAAGTTTGAAGTCTTTTCTGATCACAAGAGTTTGAGATATCTGTTGACTCAGAAGGATCTGAACTTGCGACAGCGTAGGTGGATGGAATATCTTAAAGATTACAATTTCACCATCACCTATCATCCTGGTAAAGCAAATGTCGTAGCTGATGCTTTAAGTCGCAAGAAGGATGTTGTTTGTGCTGCTCTGGGATGTTCTGTGTGGGAAAACCTTGAACTTGTGGCCAGTTGGAGACCTCAGCTTGTCGATTCAGAGGAAGAAGATAAGTTGTGTGTTCATATGGCCAGTTTGACTGTTACACCAACCTGGATCTCAGAAGTCGTGTCTGCACAGTTGGAGAGTTCCGAGCTTGAAGAGTTGAAAGCTTTATCTGAGAAACCGCAATCTGACTTCTCTGTCAGAGTGGATGGTGCTATCCGCTTCAGACAAAGGTTGTGGATACCTAATGTTGGTGATCTGAGACAGAAGGTTCTGAGTGAAGCTCATGGTTCCAAGTACACTATTCACCCTGGCACAACCAAGATGTACAAGGACCTACAGCGAAGCTTCTGGTGGAAGAACATGAAGAATGATATAGCTTTGTTCGTGGCGAAGTGCTTGACATGTCAGCAAGTCAAGATTGAACATCAACGACCTGGTGGTCTTCTTCATCCTCTTGAGATTCCAGAATGGAAGTGGGAGAAGATCACAATGGACTTTGTTACTGGTTTCCCCAAGTCCAAGAGAGGTTATGATGCTGTTTGGGTGGTGATTGATCGGCTTACAAAATCTGCTCATTTCTTGCCTTTCAAAACCACATATAAAGTTGCTGAGATGGCTCAGTTGTATGTGGAGTGGATAGTTCGTCTGCATGGTGTCCCTGCTGTGATAGTTTCTGATCGAGACCCGAAATTCACTTCTCATTAATGGGGTCAGATTCAGGAAGAGATGGGTACTGATATGACTTTCAACACTGCTTACCACCCGCAAACTGATGGTCAGTCCGAGAGAACAGTTCGTATTCTAGAGGACTTGCTACGTGCTTGTGTGATGGATTGGGGTGGTGCTTGGGATCGGTATCTACCATTAGCAGAGTTTTCTTACAACAATAGCTACCAAGCCAGTATTGGTATGCCACCTTTTGAAGCTCTCTATGGTAGACCTTGTCGTTCACCTTTGCACTGGGATGATGTTGGTGAACGTTCCCTAGTGAAGACTGATGACATACAAATGAAGCTTGAGAAGATACAGTTGATAAAGAAACGGATGAAAGCTGCTCAAGACAGACAGAAGATGTATGCTGATAAGAAGAGGTCTGATGTAAGCTTCTTAGTGGGAGACTATGCTTTTCTAAAGATCAAGCCTATACGCTCTATTGCAAGATCTAAAGTAAAAGGCAAATTGAGTCCTCGCTATGTTGGACCATTTGAGATCTTAGATAAAGTGGGGGATTGTGCTTATCGTCTAGCTTTGCCTCCTGCTTATGATAAGATTCACAATGTGTTCCATGTTTCTGTGTTGAGGAAGTACGTTAAGGATCCGTCGCATGCGCTCACCATCGAACCTGTGGAGATTAATGAGAATATGACTTATGAAGAACTACCTGTGAAGATCCTTGACTCCCGAGTAAAGCAGCTGAAGAATAAGGAGATAGAGTTAGTGAAGGTTTTGTGGAGATATCATGGATTAGAAGAAACCACTTGAGAGTTGAGAGATGAGATGTTGCGTACTCACCCTTCCCTCTTTGTATGAGATTTCGGGGACGAAATCCTTTTTAAGGGGTGGAGTGTTGTAACATACTGAAATCTCCTATGTACCTCTTTGTACTCTTTTCTATAAGCTTTGATCTTCATTTTCATTCCATTTGTCCTTGGTTTTGATTTAAAAGAAATTAAGAAGGTTATTGGTTAACTGTTTCCCATAGATTCTTATTTTAAGGTTGCATGCACAAATGCCTTAGTTAGAATTAGACAATGGGCCTAAAGTGCAAATTCACATTAAGTAATAAAAAGAGTAAAATAATTCGTCCTAGAATCTTCTAGTGTTTCCTAGAATATAAGAAATAAGAAGAAAATCTGAATGTTATAAAAGAAAGAAGATAAATATAATAAGTAAAGGAAATATGAGAATTTATGAGTAAAGGAGATAATTACAAGGATTTTTGCAACAAATATGGTAATCTGAAACCATCATGATAATTTGATAGTTTAATTCGTTTCCTTGGGCAAAGAGTAACTTAAGGGTCAAGTATTATTTAAAATGAAAATATTAATAACATTATCGATAGAATATAAGAAATATGCCAATAAAAAGAAATAAAATACTTAATGTTCTCAAATCAGGAAAATTACTTCAAATTCGTATTCTAAACATAAAAATAAGCCTCTGTGCAAATTTGCAACTAATTTGGATAATATAAGAATAATAAGAAAAATAGGAGAGAGAAAGTGTGTAGAATGTTCTAATTAATTTAATAAATATAAAGATAATGTCAACTTGTGAAGATAATTGCAAAATCGTGTTCCAAACCTTTTGGGAGACTTATGGGTGAAGTTACATTAATTTTAGATAATGTTATCACCTCTTTTGAGGGAGGAAAGAGAAAATGACATATTAATTATTTCACCTAATAAACTTTCTCAAAATGAAAAACTAACTCCATATTTGGATTCTACGCATCGAAATAAGTCAGAATATAAATTTTCATAATTTTTGGGCAACGTTTGAGCCTCCAAAAGAAGAAAGAGAAAAACATTTAAAATCTAATAGTTTTAATCGACTTTTGCTCAGGGATATTTCCCTGATCTAATGCGAGATCGGACGGTCCAGGTTGATTAGTGGACCCGTGTCCACCGATCCGACGACGCACGGTCGTCTTCTACCTTGAGTCGGATTAGGCAACAGATAGGATTTTTCATTTTCTTAAAATCGCAATAACTTGAGATTTACTCAACGATTTTCCTTGATTTTTGTTGCGTTGGATTCCTTGCGAGATTTCGCACAGGATTATCCCAAACTTTTTGAGCTTTGAAGCGTATTTGGGAAACGCCCAAAGTAGCCGCCGGCCACTTCCCCTTGCTCCTACCCACATCCTAGTCTAGGGTTCCTTGCCTATAAATAACTCAACCCTTGTGACAGCCATCACCTTAGCAACCTGTTCGTACCTCCAATTTGGATTTTCGTGGACGTTTCGACCCCCGACGAGCAGCCGAAGGTCCCTAGCTTGCGGCGCTTCTCCCTCTCTTTTCCGGCCACCTCGGTTCGAATCAAAGGTACCATTGAGTTCGTCTCGTCCTTCTCTTTCTTTCGACTATCTAAACGCAAGTTTTCGTCGAGTATAGCGATTTTGCCCAAATCGGCCGAGCAAGCCTGCTCGCGCGCGACGAGGGTCGGCCGAGGTTGATGACGACGCGCAAATGACTATTTTGCCCCTCCGGTTTCTTCTCCTTTCGTTTTCTCGCCTAGGACACGACGGTCCTTTACCCGTGTTTAACCGCCGGGTCGCTCGACCGGTTGCGAGAGGCCCTGAGACGCGGGTCGCCGCTCTCAGTCGCCCGCGACCGCTCAATGCGGTTGGCTTTGCCTACGTGGCAAGCTGTCATTGGTCGGAGTAAAATAATTTTTATAAATTACTCTGTTGGTCAAAAATAATAAATAAATAATGTTTTGAAATCAGGAAAACGAGATCTATTTAATAAAAATGTTTTTGCGATTTGGTTTTGAGTTTTTCGAAAAGGTGTTTTTAAAATCGATTTAATTACTTAAAAATCCCTAAAATTAACCCCAAACATCTATATTTCCAAAATATACAATATTATATGTTATTTTGATCAGGAAAACCTAACTAAGACGATTATGAGGTTTTTGAAGTCTGAATCGAGAGTTTGTGCAAAAAGTTAGTAAATTAGGGTTTTCAATCTTTTAAATGAATACATGTAATTCTAATATATATATATAATGATGTAATAGGAAGTTTGGGTTTATAGTTCGTGTGAAGAGTTGAAAAAGGGAAACTTAGGACACCTGTGGCCAAGGTATGTGTTTAGTATGAGTTTGATTGTGAATCTACCTATCAGTTGGGAAATACTTAATCCAATACCTAAATTTCTTCTATGAGGTTTAACTTGATCTAAACCATTGAATTCTTGAAACCTAAATGTCTTATTTGCCTCAAAAGTAGATGTAGTATTCTCTTGTTTGGGTATTCATACCCCACTTCCATGATATATATTCTTTTGCTTAAATCTTGCCATAAATCTTTTGTTAGCATGAAATTAAATGTTCTATTTAAATTTTAAGTAGTGGTACTTATGTACAACCACCCATAGAGGGCATGTATAAAATCGCCCTAGGGGAATGTTTATTATTCTCCCCATTAAAAATTGTAGGTGATTTGGAAATGTTTATAATTCTTCCCTCACCTAAGGTTAGAGGTCCGATAGGTGCCTCAAACCTACTTAGTTAGATAGACATATTAATTAACATGCTAAACCCTTTATTTCTTTTTGTTAATGGCAAGTCCTCTTATGAAAACCTCATACTTTTTGATATCTTCTTACACAAAATATCTAGCCTAAATTTACTTGTTACAACTTTCTTTTCCTTTGATAGATTATTAGTGTAACACATACTTTTCTTGTTTTCCCTCTTGCTGGGTGACTTCCCAACCACCCAGGTGTTGGAGCTGTACAAGGTGAAGGAAGGGCTTGAAGAAAGAATCCTTACTGAGATCATTTGCTTGACAAGAAGGATGGCTAGGTTGCTATAGCTAGATCCTCTATTCTATCTTATCTTTTCTTTTAGAAAGCAATGATGTAATAAACTATAAAGCCATTAGAAGGCTTGTTATTTCCTTCTTTCCGCTGCTATTGACATTTTACGATGTATCTGGAATCATGCTTATTTATTTGGAATATTATGCATTCATCCTCAAAAGTCTAAATTTTTGTTAAAAATTGTGGATGTTTGTATTTCCTTTAAATTTTAGTAGAGAGGTGATCTCGCCTCTTTACAGTTGGCTCCTAAGTCGGCCAATCCCTTATTACAAGAAGTGTTCCCAATAGAGCATTATATGCCAAAAGAGCCATGGTCCTTCTATTTTTTTAGCATTTTATTCAAAATGATATCAGAGGTGGTCTGGGCTAGCTTGACAGTTTCATGCTCCTCTGTCATATATTTCTTTGACAGCAAGGTCTTCAGGTATTTGGACCAGGCTGGGATTTCAGATAACGCATCGAGGAAGGGAATATCAACATAGAGTTTCTTCATTACCTCTTTGAATTTCTGGAATCTAGAGTCTAGTCTGGTTTCCTTTAGTCTGCCAGGATAAGGTATCCTTGGCTTGTATTGTGGAACCTCTGGTTCTTTGGGACCTTGTTCCTTTCCCTTCCTTTCTTCAGCTTCATGACCTGATTTTTCTGTTGGGATGATTTCAGTTATATTCCTGTCTTCTTGATTAACTGAGATGGGTTCACTAAGAGTACGACCAGACCTTGTTGTGACACCATTTAATTGTTCTAGTCGATGTTGATCATGTCTTGGATTTGCTTCTCGCTGGCCAGTGAAAGTGCCCACTGGAGGTTTTAGCTGAGCTACTATTTGTGCTAACTGAGTTTCCACAGCTTTTTGCTGGGCTTGCTGATTAGCTAGCATGGTTTGTTGTGATTGTAGAATTTGCCTTATCAAGGATAGTTCATCAGTCTGCTGTGGTGGGGCATTCTTCTGTTGAAATTGAGTAAGTTGTTGTTGCCCTTGAGGTGGTTGTTGTTGAGGTGCTGGCAGCTGAGGTGGCTGAGGCTGTTGTAGTTGAGTTTTTTGTAATTGCGGGTGCAGAGGAGGGTGAGTAAATTGATAATATGCAGAGGAATTTCTTTGGTAGTTGGATCTCTGAAAATTGTTACTAAGGTTCCCACTTGTGTCTGATGATGTGGGTTAGCAGTTCCTGTAGGATTTCCATATTGAAAACCAGGATGATTTCTCGGTTGATTTGGGTTGTAGTAAGCTTATCCTGGTATGGAATGAATGGAATTTACTTATTCTGGCATCTGATCTTCAGGGTGTTCAATGATCGGCTCATACTGTGGTTGGGGTGGTTGTAAATCCATCATCACATTATATAGGAGACTGCATGACAATGTGGGATGATCAGACGCGTGACAGGCCTCACAAGTTCCCATGGATGCTTCAGCTTGTTGGGGGTTCTTTTTTCTATCATAATCCTGAAATGATGCTTTGAGGGCTTGTTGTTTGTTGGCTATAGTCTTTAGAGCTTTGACTATGGCTTTCATTTCCATAGATTCTTCAGCTTTACAAACCTTCAGAACTCCTCCTATGGTCGCCCTCCCCCAATTGGATTGATTTTCCGCTCTGAAGGTGATGATTCTCCAAGCGTCTTCATGGTTCTGTCTCATAAAGTTTCCCCCAGATGAGGAATCCAAGAACTTTTTAATTTCATCACTTACTCCCCTATAAAAAGTTTCTATGAGTTGATTTTGCGAGATTCCATGGTGAGGGCATTTCCTCAAAAGTTCTTTGAACCTTTCCCATGAGTTAGCCAGTGACTCTTCTGGTAGTTGAAGGAATTGGTTGATTTGTCCTCTGATTTGGTAGGTTAGTGAAGGGGGGAAGAATTTCTCCAAGAACTTATCTTCTAAAGGAGCCCATGTGGTGATTGGCTCTTCGTCCAAAGAATTGTACCAGCTTAGTGCTCTTCTAGACAAGGTGAAATTGAAGAGTCTCAGCATAACTGCATCCATGGTTGTTCCAGCTTGCGGTATCAGCCTGCAAAGAGCTTTGAACTTCTTAAAATGGTCCATATAGTCATCTCCGACACTTCCTGAGAATGACATGCCTTACATTATTTGGATCCATTGTGTCCTAATATCAAAATTAGGAGTGTCAATGAGTGGAGGTTGGATTGGATGGTTGTCTTCATAGTTCTTGGGAATGGCGTAGTCCCAAAGTTGCTTGCTTCTTACCAACAGTTGAGTAGGGGCTTTGGCAGCTTGATTTTTAGCACGGATGCAGGCTTGCTCTTCAGCCCGTACTTCAGCCTGAACTAAAATCGTTACTGAATAATGCGGAATTAAACATTAGCAGCAGATTACTGAAAATCACTAAAAATTAAAACTATTTGCAAAGAGATCCATTTCCAAGAAACATTTCACCCCATCACAATTTTAGTGTCAGCCCGTATGATGATGATATCATCTTAGCACAAAATGCAAGAATACTAGAAAAAATAGTTTTTAGTTTTGGGGTCAAACAGTTTCAAACAGTTAGAGACCAAACGGTCTCAAGCCGTTTGGTGACTAAACGGTTTCAAAACCGTTAGAGGGCAAATGGTTTCAAACCGTTAGAGGTTAAATGGTTTCAAGAATGTATACATGTGTGATGGTTTAAACCTGATTTAATCCACATGGCCTTAACCTTGTATGGCCTAATGATTAGAACTCAATTGATTTTAAAACCCTAGCTTAATTGAGGACAAAACCCTAATTAAGGCTAAACGGTTTCAAGTTGTTGTGACCAAATGGTCTCAGACCGTTTGAGGACCAATCAGTCTCAGACCGTTTGAGGACCAAACAGTCTCAAACCATTTAGGGTTAGTTAATATTCAAATCAAATGGTCTCAAACCATTTAGGGATTAAACATTTTCAAAATTGATAAGGTCAAACGGTTTCAAAACCGATTGAAGATTTTGATCAAGACCATTTAAGGTCTAACAGTCATCAAATCATTTGATGAGAAAGTGATCCAGACTGTTTAAGGTCTAACGGTCTTCAAACCATTTGATGAGCAAGAGGTCAAGACCGTTTAAGGTCTAATGGTCTTCAGACCGTTTAGGGATTTGAGACCAAGACCGTTTGATGGTCTAACGGTCTCAAACCATTTAAGGATGTTGAGACCAAGACCGTTTAAGGTCTAACGGTCTTCAAATCATTTGATGAGCAAGTGATCAAGACCGTTTGAGGGTATAACGGTCTTCAAAACTATTTGGTGAGTAAAGGGCTCAAGACCGTTTGAGGGTCTAACAGTCTTCAAATCGTTTGAGGTTTTAGACCAAGACCGTTTAAGGTCTAACGGTCTTCATGACCATTTGGAGGTCTAGTAATTTCAAGACTGTTTGGAGGTCTAGCTATTTCAATATCGTTTGAAGGTCCAAGACCGTTTGAAGGTCTAATTGATTCAAAGTATGTAAATACCAATAACCCCTTAAGTGGTTAAAGAATATCTCAAGAATGATTTCAATGGAAGTACTTCTAAAGTACTTAGGTGATTAATATAATGAGAGTGATTATCATTTGATGCCTATGAAAGTAATTAATTCAATACACCATGATAAGCATAGGTGTATGTACTTAACTGATAAAGATGGGAAACCCTAACCCTAATTTTTGGGCTATGGGTTGAGAAACCCTAATTTCAGGTAATGCTACATGAAACCCTAATATGGGATAATGTTACATGAAACCCTAATATGGAATAATGCTACTTGAAACCCTAATATGGGATAATTCTACATGAAACCCTAATATGGGATAATGTTACATGAAACCCTAATATGGTATAATGTTACATGAAACCCTAATATGGGATAATGTTACATGAAACCCTAATATGGGATAATGTTACATGAAACCCTAATATGGGATAATATTACATGAAACCCTAATACAGGGTGATGTTATGTGAAACCCTAATACATGGTGATGCTATGTGAAACCCTAATATAGGGTGATGATATGTGAAAACCCTAATTGATAAAGATGGGAAACTCTAACCCTAATAAGGGAATAGTGATGTTATCCTTTTATTTTATAATTTTGATGTGTAATTGATATGGTTATTATCAAGTATACTAACCATGCAGGTATCATGAGATGATAAGCATAACCACGTATGAGCTATGATGGTAATGGGCCTTGTGAGCCATTACTTTATTTGTTGCCTAGTAATAGGTGACAAGAAGTTGAATATGCCTGGTGAACTATGTGAAATGCTTGTGTAACAAGTATCCTGAATACCTTGGTCAGATGACCTTAAGGTAATAGTTACTTGATAAGTGGTAACCATGTTCAGTGATGAACCAAGGGTTGGAATACCCAGATCCAGCAAATATGATGATGATGATGTTGAGGGATGTGAATTCCCATCAATGAGACAAGGAGTTGAGATCCCAATGCTTTATAAAGTTTTGAAAAGTACTTGAAAGGAGTATTGTTTCTTTGTAGCATTTGTCATAACAATTCTTGTTTGAAAACTTGATTTATGCTAAAAGAATATGGTAATATACTTAAATAATCAAGTGGAATAATATAATGTAGAGCCCTGGACATAGATCCATCATCGTCAGTAGCTGGGGATGGTGAAACGGGATTACCTGCTGGTTAATCCGGAGCATATATTGTTGAATATGCAAGGTTACTCCTAGCCAGAAATAGGAGGATTATAGTGCAACTTCAGTTGTAGACTCAAGATATGTATAAGAGCATGGTGAACAGGCCCATGGCTCTGTGTGATGGATCATGAATGCGTTCATGGCTCAGAGAACATGGTGAATTGGCCCGTGGCTCAGATTTACTAGCGTCGGGACCTGTACCAAGGCTGGCTAGAGGTTGGGTAGCCTATGAGAGCTAACCCTATGACTGACGTCACTTAAGCAAGAGACTGCGGTCCTTCTTGTGGTCTCACACTGACTGAGATGGATGAGATCGAGGAGTCCGGATCTTCCTTTGATCTTGTATGGCTCTGACTTTGGGTTTCGCAACCCAAGGTTGGATTTGAGCGGTACGGCTCACTTCCTCAGGGCATAAGAATGATTGTAAAATGTAATCAGGAGTGTAGCATATTTGCTTAAGTATGAATCACGGAAATCATTGGTTGATGTTACATTGCTTATTATATCTTGAAGTAGATAAAAATTATACATGTTCTTCATATTCCTTATCAAAATGAATAGATGATATTGCTCTATTCTGCTTAATAATGATTTAATCTTGTTGTTCTATAAAGATTCCTCTATACAGTTTATTACTATTTATCTACAATAATAATGTTTCTAGCGGAGAGTTATATCTCTCGTTGGGACAATTTCAATTGTCTCACCCCCGTGGGATCCAACCTTTTTAGGTGGACGAGGACAAGGACGTAGAAACCCTACAGTAGGGGAAGGACAACAACATCAGGGACAATAGTAACATCTCAGGTGGAGATATTGACTGTCGTGTCTTATAAATATGAGTCCTATGAGTCGTCTCTATACTCTCAAGTCCTAGGAGTTAGTAGTTAGTGCTTTAATGATTGATCTGAGATTTTGGCATTGAATGTCTCAAGGTTTTATGTTGCTTATGTGTAGATTTAACAGAGCAAATTTTGTATGTAATCCTCGAGAAGAGAAGGTACATGGTATGTACTTTGTGGAACATAATGTGTATATAATATTTTGGTTCTTGATATAAGAGTTTCTTGGAAATGGATCTCTTTGCAAATAGTTTTAATTTTTAGTGATTTTCAGTAATCTGCTGCTAATGTTTAATTCCGCATTATTCAGTAATGATTTTAGTGTCAGGTCGTGTCAGCTGTACTCTCAAATTGTGGCCTAGACGACCCCATCACTGACACTTATGTTGTACTGTGAGATCCAGAAAGTGGAAGACTACATCGTCTTACCTTTACTGGGTGACCATTGTATTTGAGAACTGAACCTCTGTGGTGCTGGTGGTGTAGAAAATCTCAGCTTCTTAAAGCCACCTGACGACTTCCCCTAGAACTACGCAAACCTCTTCCTGGCACTCGTCTCCCGCTTCTCTATCACAAACCTCTTGATCCTCTGAATAAACTCCATGAACATGGAAAACCTCTCCCAATTCTCTAAAGCAGCCACTGGGGTAGACAACTTAGCATTCAACCCCTTCTCATAATGTCGTATCCTCTCATCATCTGTGGTAGCCATGTGTAGAGAAAATCGAAGAAGTTTCATAAACTTGGCCTTGTACTCGTTGATCGACATGGATCCCTACTAGATCTACTCAAACTGACTAATCTTCTCATCTAGATAGGCATGTGGGAAGTACCAAATGATGAACTCACGTCAAAACTCCTCCCATCCAATAGAAACACTGGGCCTCTTCTCCTCTTCTATGGACCACCAATGGCCAACACTCCCCTTCAGAAGATACACCGCATGCTTCACCTTATCTACCTCCAGAATGTTAAGGATCCTAAAGGTTTTCTCAAGCTCAATAAGTCACAAATCAACATCCAACATGGTGAATCTTATCAAAGGTCTTCCCAGTACATGAAGATTCTGCATTGGGAACCGGTGCCCTAAGTTGTGGTGTGGGCATCCTGTCAACCATATGCGTCATAGTAGCCATGAACTGCCCAAAAAGAGACTGAATGGTAGGGTTTTCAAGCTTGGCTTTATCAAACTGGGGACCCTCATGTGCTCGATATTCTTGCACCTTGTTCCTTACACCACCACCCAGTGTAGCAACACTACTCTCAACAACATGTTCTTCATGTTCTCTAGACATCTTTAAACTTTTCTTCGTCTTGTCCATCAGCAGAAGTCACTATAAGATAGACTAGAGGACACAAGAATAGACACAAACCCTAGTCCCAGTTCCATGTAGACTCAATAAAGCTAAAGATCTGATACCAACCTTCTTGTGATGCCCCACGCCACAAACAACGAGATAACTCCAAACTAAGCGCGGAACACAAACTAAACAAGCCACACAATTAAAATAAAACTCTATAGAGGATTATCAAAATCACTAAAAATTAAAAGTAATTACAATGGGAACCAACATCAGGAAACATATTACATCAGGGTCCTAAAACTTGTCATCTAAATTATATATCATAAAACACCATTATTTACAACATGTCCATAAAAGACTACTTGTCACATGCGATGTCTATTCATTTACAAAGACATGTACAAAAACCCACTTTATACAACAATGGTGCATAAACCAAAAAATCATAACGATAACACCATCGAGGAACATATATAACTCCACTAAGACCTGAGTGTACAGGGATGACTCTAGGACTCTAACAATAAAGGACCACAAGCATCATCCCCAACCTTAGCTACTATTGTCCTTTTTGCTTTTACTCAGCCTATGTTGCATGATCTCTACCTCCTCATGCACGTCCACCTAAAAGATGTGGGAAATCCACTGGGTGAGATTCCAAATCTCAGCAGGAGATATAACTCTCCACTGATAATATTATTAGCACAGATAAGGTAAATAAAGAACATAAGTAAAGCTACAATTACAACAATCAGATAATCATTCCTAATCAGCATAAGCAATTGCAATTGGATTGCTGAATATCTTATCATCATAAAAGGAATATGAAGAACATGTATGTTTACTACCAACTATACTGTACAAAAACAAACAAGGCCTCATTCAATGTTTTCATATTTGATCCTAAGCAAGTACACTACACGACTAATTATGTAATTTATTATGCCCCAATGATTTGAGTCAAACTATCCAAATCCAACCGACCACTGCTAAGGTAAAATTGGTGCCATACAAGGTTTATAGAAGTGCCAGAATCCATGATCTCACCAAACCTCATGGTCAATACATGAGTACACAGAAGAGACATACCAGTCAACTACAAACTGCGACATATAGTCAAATAGTGAACGTTCTAGCCCACCTTGGTACATGTCATAGAGCTAGTGAAACTGAGCTATGGCCCGTAGCCACACTCCTACCAGGGTATGGCCCGCATCCAATCTAGTGAAACCACATAAGCAACATATCACTGAGTTACGACCCACAACCACACTCGTACCAAGATATGGCCCACAACCAATTCTGTGAATGCATATACTCAACAATATATCACTCCAGGATTCCTCTAAAGGGAAAGCATGTTTCACCATCTAGCAAGTGCTGACACTGAGATGGATCTATGACATACGGCATAACTACATGTTCAAATTCCACTTGATTATTTAAGTCCATTTAAATTCCTTTTATATCAAATAAGTTACAAGTTATAAAATCATAACAAACTCTACAAAGATAAGGGCATAATACACTTCAGAAAATATAAATGTATAGGGTGTGAAATTGTCACACTATTACCATATAATGCACATATCACTTCCAAATATCACATCATCATTACCAAAGTCAAATGCTATGGGATATCAATCCCTTAACTCATCATTCATGTATCGCAAGTGTTTCATCATGTGTCTTGAAGGCTCATAATCAACATGTATAATGTTTAATCACCATAGCATACACTAGCTATGACTATCAAGCTCATACCACTTGAATGGTTAAGAGTTCATAAACAAGAGACAAATAACTACATAACATCATAACTATTCCATGAGAGAGAGCAACAAGCAAGTCTTATTTCACATTATTAGGGTTAGGGTTTCTTCTTGGTTGATTAGAGTTTTCTAGACTAGGTTCAACAATCAACCCTAGAACCATCACCCTCCATCATCTTGGAGTCTATGAGGATAAGAAAACATCATTAAAGTAGATTAGATAACATTCTAAACAACATTATATACATATCTTATGTATCATTCATATATGAATATCATTAAGTATTTGTATGTGCTTCTCATCCACGTACCATCACCCTTTGTTGACCACATAACCACATAGGCCTTAACCACCCATCATTTTCCATGTCATGACCACAACACTTAGTTGTCTTGACCATCCACCTACATGTCTCAACCTCCACCCTCTTGGTCATTTCATGCCTGTGATACTTAGGGTTAGGTTTCCACAAAAGATAACAAAAACCATGAATCTTTAATAAGTAAGAATGTGCCTATAGGGAATTCCTTTGAACTTTAACATGAAATAATTAAATGATAGCATATAATTGGATGAATCTTTCTTTATACATGGGGTAATTAGATCTACCAATATGATAGACCTCAACACACCTTCATCACAAGGTTACTTCAAGTTATACTTCATACATTGATGAACTTCAGTTTAAAATATCTTAAAAATAGACTTTGTGTATATACCTATCACTTGCTTCTCTAAAGGTCACAATGATGCCAAAGGGAGGTTGTTGTACTTGTCATCAAAATCCTTGGAATTTTTTATCTACCAAACATGTGAATAGGCAGTTTCCAAACTACAAAAATAGAGTATTTTTTATGTACGTCAATTTTAATGAATGCATTCAGACTCTCATTTCTTTCAATTGTCTTCAACAAAAAAAAAGGAATCTTGCATAAAACATGGCACCAACTTCCACCAAATAGCATACACATCACAAAACCAAGTAATTTATAAAAAGTCATTCTCTACAACAATAGAACTTCACCTTTCTTCAAAAAGTACATATCATCTATGTTATATAGACATTCATTTAAAGCCCCAATTATGCAACCTTGTTAGGAATTTCACCAAGCTTGGAGGGAAGTTTCTACAAAATGTGCCAACTACAAAAATGATGCTTGCATTAGGGAAAATAATAATAATCATAGTATTCATTGAGGGAAACAAGCTCTTTATCAAAACATAATAGATATTGTTTGAAAACCCATACAAAGAAATCACACTTCTCATCCAACAATAAGGTTGATGTGAATAGTACTAACTTGCGATGGTGATCAATACCACCAAACATTCTAAAAGTCATTGAATACTTACTAGTACGATATGTGGTATCAAATACAATGGCATGGAAAAAGAGTGTACAATCATAAACAAAGATGGGATCAGGCCAGAACAAAATGTGTCAAGCAAACATCATAATCTATTGATAGACACAAAATAATTTAGAATCCAAAACTTTGAAGCTTGCAATATGTTCCAAAACCACATCCATGTCATATTTATATGACTCCTTTCTATTTAAACTAAGGTGTCCATGAGCTTGTCTACTTGTGAATGTCAACTTATCATAACCACTAGACTCAAACACAAATAATGCAAGCTACTTGGGCACATGTATATTGGCTTGACACATAGAAGAAAGCATGTTTTTTTTGTCTAGTCGAGTGATGAATGAAACTTAAAGTAGTGCAAGTGAGTGGTATCAACAAGATCATGACTGTGATAATAAAAAAATGCACTAATAACCCTTCTAGATGAGGACTTGTCAGGTGTGAATTGGATCATGGCTTTGTAGTCATACCTTTTCACATAACACATATGCTTCTTGGACAACTTCTCATCTAGATCACCAACTTCATCACAAAGAAGGCTCAAAAGACCTTTAAATCACTTAGAATGACTAAGAGGACCTTGTTTCATTAGTATAGATACCACCTATAGTGTCAGTTATGATAGACCTATAACATTGGTTTTGTAATGGCACCTAAGTGAGCAACAGTGAAACTAAGGACCTTCTGTGTCAGTTTCTAGGGAATGAAAAAACCAACATCATAGAGTCAGTGTTGGTTGCTATGCAAATAGAGACTAACGACTCAACCGATGACTCAGAGCAATATACTTGTCATGAAATTGCTTTGTGTCATCAATTTTTCCGAAAGGAACCGACATTATAGTCCAACTGTGTCGCTGGTTGTATTTTGAACAATCAATGATGCTTGCATGGCTGTGACGGCTAGCACAACTGTGTTGAAGGATGTGTAGCATGACCGTGTTGTTTGGCACACTTGTTTTACTATAAGGTATATGTGTTGTTGGTTTTTGTGATAAAATCGACGATGTAGATCCACAACGTTGTCAGTTTTGTCACTAAAATTGAAATTTTACTTCCTTATCAGGTACAATTTTAACTGAAAAGGGAAGACTTGTCATTGGTTTTGGTAAAAAAAGCAATGAAATAGATCTACAGCATCACTTTTTCATAATAATTGATGCCACACACATATATTTTTTATAAATAGTCTATAGACCTACCATCCGACTGTTCAATAAGATGCAGAACTTGTAGTTCATTAGTATTGTAGGTTTCATCATGTGTTCAACTTAAAAATAGGCTAGACACCTACAAAACTTTCATTAACAAACACATACACACAATTCATCGACCCACATACATTCCATTCTTCAATTCCATTCTCTTCAACACTTAATTCCATTCTGTTCAACACTTAATTCCATTCTCATGCACATACACAATCTAAAAACACACATACAATTACACTCCCCAATCTGATTCTCATGATATGTTCAAATGCAACTCCCACTATAATCATTCCTCTTCATTTTCAATCACACATATGCATATATACACACATCATTCACATATGCACCAACAATTCTCTTACATCAAATTTAAAGTTGCAAAAAGCCATAACCATCATTTATATATAGAAATAATGACATCAAGGTTTAGAAAACTCATATAAAATCAAATTCAAAGTTGACTTCATTAATGAAGGGATAACCCATTCTTCTCGTATGCCATCTATCTCTTCATTTATATAGGACTTTTTCATGTCAAATAGTTGCAAAGATAATGACATAATTCAAGAGTTTAATTTCATTTTTTTTCATAATATCAAATGCGATTATTTACTTATGATGATCAAGACTATATAGATTACCTTGTGTATACAATGGATGTCAAGTTTCGCCTATCTTACAATCAGGTCCACATACCTCATCATGTAGTATTTGCATGCCCAATTACTATTTTGTATATGGCACTATAAATTTATATTTATGTGAAATGTTAATAAATAAAAGTAAGCATAGTTGGAGTATATATGAATTGGAGCACTACTACAGAAATGGCTTATAAAGTCACTTTTATAGGTGTCAGTTGTATAAATAAACCGACACTGAAACTATACAGTGTCAGTTGATAACATAAACCGACATCCAATCTATGAAGAGCGCCCAGACACGGGTACCGCTTCTATTCAGTGTCGGTTACTAAATAAAAAACTGACGCCTAAAATTAACCACCAAATCCAAAATTTCCAGCGGAAAAAATTACCTCCAAAATTTAACATATGGTGTCGGTTGATAAATAATAAACCGACGACTAAAGGTTATTCGTGAGACAGAAATTGGGCACATTTTGGTCGTCGGTTTAACCACAATGACCGACGCTTATGAGTTTTCCCGCGCCGTCCGTGGGGAATTTTTCACACCCTTTCAACGTCGGTTGTCAGAAGACACTGACGACTATGGTCATTAATCGAGAACATTTTTTTTAATCAGCATATGTATTTAGACGTCGGTTGTTTTGTAGTTACAACTGATGACTATAGTTGAGAATAGGTGTCGGTTTTCATGGAGAACCGACACTATTAATTTTATGTGTCAGTTTATTTGAATAACCGACGCCAATGGTACAATTAATAGCCCCATGAAACAGATCTCTTTTCCCCATTGTCTCTGTTTCATTGCGACTCTGCTAGGTCTGGCGATTCTGCTCCCCGTCGTCGCCGCCGTCGTTGCCCCAGCTGTCGTTGCTCCCCCGTGCCGCCAGCACTCCTGGTCGACGCCCTCGCCGCTACTCTTGCTGCTCTCCCTTCCGCAACCACTCCTCACCGGCACCTCTCCTCTCCTCGCCGCCGCCCCCGTCGGTGGTTGTTGTCCTCTCCTCGCCACCCTCGTCGCCGCTCCTCTCCTCTCCTCACCGCCGGCACCGGCTGCCAGCTGCTGCTAGGTCTTGCTCCAGCCGTTGCTCTCCTCTGCCCTCAAGGTATTCCCGCCCCACCTTCTTCCTTCTTCCTTTGCTCCGGTGGCTGCTTGGGCGGTGCTAAGGCACGCCTAGGCTGCTGCTGGGCTTTTTTTATTTTTTTTAAGTTATTTACTTATTTGTGTTTATTTATGTACTGATTTTGTTATGATATAATCATCTACTTAATGAAATTTATTTATCAACTGATTTAATTATAACTTTCAATTGATCTGTATGTATTCATCTAATGTTTGTATTTAGTTATGTACTGATTCAACAATTATTTGATCATCATCTACTGATTTATATTAGTTTATCAATAGATTTGTATTTATTCATCTACTTATTTGTATTTTTTTGTCTACAATTTTTATTTAGTTATCTAATCATTTGAATTTATTTGTGTATTACTTTTGAAATTATATAATCATCTAGTGATGTAACTTTATAGTGATGTAACTTTATCACAAGCTCATTATGAACCATTAGATCTGGATCTTAATTAGGGTATCTCTACCATCCTAACTATGAAATTGGTAACTTGTTTCATTGTTGAGTATATTGAGAATCCTAATCACCCTTCTTGCTTAATGATGAACTATAATGCACACATGTGACATGCTTGGAATGTAAATGATGAACTTTTCCCTAAATTTCCAATCATGCTTTTAAAGACATCAATAATCACCCTAAGTTGAAGAAGTAGGATTTTAGGTATAAGAATGAAAACACATGTATTTGTTGGCCTAGAAACCCGTCCAAGATTTACTCATTAGGAGTAAATCTTGGATAGTCCCCGGTTTGGGACTATTCTTGAACACCTGATCTCGCGTAAGATGTAAGTGTATAATGTGTATTGGGTTTTGAGAAAATTTCGGCAGCATTTCCCCATTAGTTCTCTAAGTACATATGTACTTAGAGAACAACGGGGAAATGCTACTGAAATTTTCTTGAAAACCCAATACACATTATACACTTACTAGTGAGATTAGGTGTTCAAGAATGGGATAGGTGGTACAGATTTATTATATATAAGAATGACATCACATGTATTTGTTAACCCTAGACCCAATCTTGTTGTAATGTATATTTGATTTCTCTTTGATCATAGAATGCATAGATCATGGATGTCCATTCGCAATCACTGCACCCCAGAGTTTATTTCTGGTCTTGACCAGTTTATTAGATTTGCCGAGGAACATAGGAAACAACCTGGAGATAGGTTCTACTGTCCATGTAGGCATTGCGGTAACAACTTGAAAGTCAGCACTGGTGACGAAATCAAAAGTCATGTCATGTGTAACAGGATTATACAAGGCTATACAGAATGGCACTGGCATGGAGAGATTTCAAACCCGAAACCAGTGGATGTCGATAGCAGTGTTTGTGGTGCTTGTGTGGAAGAAGAAATTGCGTACGATGATGTAGATGTGAATGAACCAATTCCAAAAGACATCGTTGATGCGATGCTGGATAGTTGTGGGGTAGAGCACACCGATCCACCTCCCATTTTTAGAAACATTGTGCATGATGCTGAGATACCATTATACACAGGTTGTACTAAGTTTACGAAGCTTAGCACTGTGTTGAGATTGTATAAGCTGAAAGCTAACAATAGATGGAGTGACAAAAGCTTCACGTCATTGTTGTCTTTGTTGAAAGAAATGCTTCCTGAAGGAAACAAGTATTTTATATCGATGATCTTGCAAATGATAAATGGTCGGTTGTTCTTCATGGTAAAAGACAGTTCATTGAAGATCCTATAGATGAAGAACAGTACTATGATAAGTATGATGACTCCAGTCCATTCGCAGTTGGGTTGCCAACACCAGAAAATATTGAAGCTAATGATGACTTGTATGTGCGCGGAGATCACAATGAAGGATTGTTAATTGATAAAAAATTGCAATATTAGAGGCATGTTTATATTTTTTATATGTTTTATTTTTCTGAATATGTGAACTTTACAATGTGAATGTGATAGAGTCCTATATACTCATTAAGGTGCTTGGAATAATTAATTATACAGTCCTATATACTCATTAAGGTGCTTGGAATAATTAATTATAAACATTTTTCAGTCTTTTTTATTTTTCCAGAAAAATTTGGTCGGTCGAGTTTGTCTCTCTCAGAACTCGACTGATCAAGGTTCTGTTGTGATACAAAATGTCTTCCAAAAATTCTGAAAATTTAATATGTTCTTCAAAAGTGAGTATCTCCTGATGTGAACTTTACAATGTGAATGTGAACTTTACAATTTGAATTACTTTACAATGTGAACTTTACAATGTGAATTACTTTACAATTTGAATTACTTTACAATGTGAATTTTACAATGTGAATGTGAATTTTCAAATGGCTGAGCATTCTCCTGATGACCGTGCTGATGATTACCGTGAGGGTGAGGACATCAATGCGCCTCCTCACAATGTAAGTTTTAAAAATATATCATATATTTATATCTATATGTCTATTTATAGTTATATCTTGTAAATGTGTTCATTTTGTTAAATTTTAGGTTGATGATGCACATGTACCATCTGAAGCACTTGAGGCACTTGATCAGTAGCACCAAAAAGTTGACAAGAGAAGGGGCATCACTATGATGAAGAAGTTAATAGCGCAAAAGGGCAATGGACCCAACCTTGTTGTGGATTTTGATAATGTAGGAAATGCATCTGGTGTGAATCACAATTCGTTTGTTTCATATCTTGGGCATGTTACTCGTAGCCATTGCGGTTGTAAGATATATTCTTGGCATAAAGTTTCTAAGGAGAAGAAAGACGTAATATGGAAGGATTTATGCGTGAGTTATTATTAATTTGCAATTCTATTTTGTAGATTACTAATTTTTTGGATACTAGTTAATAACAATTCTATATATTTTGCAGAGTATATTTGAATTGGATGAAAAGCTACATCGTAAATGCGTGATGCAACGTTGTGGGAGAGTCCGAAGGAACTATAGGACAAATCTCACCCGAGAATACATAAAAGAAGCTGACAAGAGGAAGAAGACAACCACTGAACAGTGGAACTTCCTGGACAAAGAAGAATGGGACGCGTTTGTTGCTTCAAGACAAACTGATGAATTCAAGGTATTAGGCGTCAGTCCCAATCTCATTAATATATGTTGTATTCACCTATTCAAGATTAACATTTACTGTTACTAACCAAATCATTAATGTGCATACTAACTAGGCCCTCAGTGAGGCACAAAAATCAAGGCGTGCACTGAATGTGCATGACCACACAATGGGTCCAAAGGGGTATTCAGGCATTCGCCAAAGACTATAGTCTGAGGCTACTGCTCAGTCTACTGCTACTCAGGAGTCCTCTACTATTGGTAGCACACCTCTGCCTCGCCATGATGTCTGGATAGATGGGAGGCAAAATAAGAAGGGAGAAATAAGGAAGCCCGCAACTGCTGAGGTGGCTGCAAAAATGGTAAAATACAACTCTTACAACAATCGTTTGAATATTGATTATTTGTGGTGTTTACTTAATTACAAAGTTTTATTTTGGCAATTAGCGGGAGCTACACAAGCTGTGGAAACAAGGCAAGTTCATCCCTAAGGGCACAAGGGATGAATTGACAGTTGCTCTGGGTAACCCAGAGCATCCTGGATGTGTTAGGGATGCAGGCGCTGGTATGGGAATCAAATATGTTTTTGGGCCATCCCAGCACAAACATGTCCCAAAAGTGGGACTTTCACAAGAAGAGGTAACATATTATTTCTGTATAATGTTACTGTAAAAAGAGAATTCAATAATTATAAGCTAACGTTTCTTTTATCAATGTATAGGTAGATAAGCTAGTTGATAGGAAACTCGAAGAAGCACTGAAAAAGTAGCAGGTATCTCAGACTGCCACTCAGCAGACAGTACCTATCATAGCATCCCGCTCTACTCCTACTGCATAGGTTGGGAGTAATCCTAACCCACCACCTAGCACATCCGCTGTAAGTATTTTTATGACATAGTAACTAGTTTTTTAATTCAAGATGATATGTTTTCAAGATGATATGTATATATGAAATTGTAGTCGTTTCAAAAAAAGATGATATGTATATATGTATATAACATTCTTTACACAACTTTGTAGGGGTTGAAGTCATGCCGTCTAAAAAGTAAAGAATATGTCGTTGCAGAGGCGTCGGCTTACCCATCCCTACTAGGGGAAATGTTTCACGGGTCTCCATTACCAGCTGGTTGGATTCGTGTGAGCCTGGTACATATATTCTCCAAGTGGATGGATCTTCCATTGCCATATGCCCACCCAGATTGTGACACACTTGGTGAGGCAGAAGGCGGAGTGATATTGTGGCCAAAAGCAGATGTCCTCTTTACTGAAACTGTATGGTAAATTTACATTACGTTAAATTGTTAGTGTGTGTATATGATGTCAGTTGATCTAAAATTATATATATATACAGTTTAAAAAGAAGACACCCACATCATCTAGGCCTCCACCTCCACCTCCTACATTACCCAGTTGGGTTCCACAAGACCTACCTGTCCCGTTAGGTCCTAACTGAAGGGGTATGGCAATATGGTTAGGCGAACATGATATAAATTTCCCTATAATTGTTTATATAGATTCAGATGTTGCAGGTCAATCATATGAAATCAAAATATTTATACAAGATATTTTGGAGTTGTTTCAATATGATTGGCTAAATACATCTGTGATAGAGATATGGATAAGGTGAGATCTTCTTTATACATCCATATACCATGTGTAGGATCTGGTGATCTAGTTTCTTATTTATTAATGCATGCGTAATTAATACATATTTTGCAGCTACTTAGACAAGATATGTGCAGATTTTGCATTCGAACATGTAGGATTTTTGATTCCATCTTTGATTAGTCTAGTAGCTAAAGACCCTCTGTCAGTTCAACAATACTGCTGTGAGGCTTTTATAAATTTTGCTCAAAATAAGAAGATGGTGATAATAGCTCCATTCAATGTAGAGTAAGTTTACTTTGCTTATTATAATTTGGACTTAAAAAATTACATTTTTATTGTGGATTTTGAGTTATTAATTTTTAACTTTTTTACCTCTAGTGGTATGCATTGGGAGTTACTAGTTAGTTTCCCCGAGATGTTCACTGTCTATTATCTAGATCCTAAGGGGAGTAAATTGAATTCAAAATATGGACACATAATGAAAATGGCATTATTCCGGTGAGAAATATTTCATTTTCATATCCGTTAACATATGTTATCATATTACTATTTAATTATGCAATGTACTGTGTCACATTAACATGTAGGGGTTTACATGAGTTCAAAAAGGCTGGAGGAAAGGTCCCCATGAAAAAGAACCAGCCAATAATTTGGAAGAATGTGAAAGTAAGTTCCCGACTGTAATATATGTATATATTATTTATGTGAACAATGCTTAATTAGTTGTATTTTTTAATATTTTGTATGTTTGAATTTATAGTGTGCTACACAAGACAATGGATGGGCATGTGGATACTATGTGATGCGATTTATGTACATGATTATCAAATATTCCGTAGTGGACATCGATACTATTCCTGAGGTATTATATAGCCTCATTAGATAATATGAAATATATCAATCTCATTTATAGCTCATTAATTATATATATACATCATTCTCTTTATAGGTGTTTACAACTGACCACACTACAGGAAATGCCTTACCAGATGTACATGCTCCCTATACGACGGGAGAATTAAATGAAGTAAGAGAAGAATGGGCAACAACCATACAAGTAATGGGGGTTTTAACATATAATTGGGATGTTGATAGTGAATAATGACTAAAAAATGATATTTTCTAAATGAATTTCTGAATTATAATATATGTGTGAATGTTTCTACATGTCTGGATGTTTCTACATGTGTCTGAGTGAAAATGAATGAAACTGTTGGTTGCTATATGAATGTTTCTACATGTGTGAATGTGAAAATGAATGGAACTACAGATTGCTAGCTATATGAATGTTTCTAAATGTGTGAAAATCAAATGGGACTGCAGGTTGCATTGCTAAATGTGTGAATATTTTTGTTGTTAATTTTGCAGGTTTGTGGCCTTTTGTTGGCTGATATCAATGGATGTTGTAAAACCTACAGTTTATAACAGAACTGTAGGTTTCTCATCCTGCGACCAGCCATACAACAGGTCTATAGACTGACAGAAAAAAAAACAAAAAATAGGTGTCGGTTATTTGTATAAAACTGACGCGACAAAGTTACATTGTCAGTTTCTACACATAACTGAAGTCTATTTCCTTAACACCACGGTCGTGCTGGCCAACACGGCCGTGGCAGCGGACCAGACAACACGGCTGTGCTGGCTAGCACGACCGTGTTGGGAGTGCATGGCCGTGGCAGCGGACCAGACACCACGGCCGTGCTGGCCAGCACGGCCGTGTTGGGAGTGATATTGTGACGTCCCCAGATTTTCTAAAACTTAATCTGATGTGTGACGTCCAAATTGAAATCCTCACCTCAGCGAGAATACCAATTTAAACATCCCATACAAGGCTAAGAAGAAGAAAATCAGAGGAAGTCAAAAGGAAACAATCAGTAGCACATGTACATGAACAATAATAAAATCGTACACACATGTTCACCATTCAACATATAATTACAACATGAATTGTTACAACATTTGATATTACACATTGAAAGGTAAACTATAACATATACATGTACTACATCTAAACTACAGGATCTTAAGACAACAGGTCCACCTGTACATCAGCTCGCCACACAACTCTCACTTTCCTGGATCTTCAAGAGCATAACCACAACCTAAACAAAATATTACATGCGGTACACGTCAGCACAATATTTCAAGAATATTGTACTGAGTACGCCTACGTGTCTTTTTATATACCTCTCATCATATCTTGGCAATAAGATAAAACTAATACTTGGCAGTAACAGAAGAATATAAGAAAAGCGTATACTTGCACAAAGATATTCATTAACAAAAGAGACACATATTTTAAGCTCATTTTCCATTATATCTCAAGGCCTTTATGATCACTACCAAAGAGTTAGATCATTTGTACAAGGTGACCACTACCAAAGAGTTAGGTCAGACCACTACCAAAGAGTTAGGTCATATGTACAATGTGACCACTACCAAAGAGTTAGGTCACTTCCAAGCACACTGCCAAAGAGTTAGTGCTTTCATATAATGGAACAGATATATTATGTTTCATGTGTTCATAGAAATAAGTATGGAAAATCATGCAACATATCATACAAGAACAATCATTTCATTCAATATCATATGCCAAGTATTTTACTACACATATAAGACAAGCATATTGTATAATAAGCCAAGTAAGAGGTAATGGCGTACCTTCCAAAGAGACATCCTAATCACATATTCCTCATGTCATCTATAACCTTGGTCAAACCTCCCTGAGCCAATGGCACTCTGCCACGTGGCCTTCAGTTGGGGCGCGGCTCCTTGCTTGGTCTGCTTGAGCTGTTTGAGTTTGTGGTCTAACCCGGTTTAACTTTTCTTTCTGCCCTCGGTTCTTTCTTTCTCCTTCTCACGCGGTTTCCCCTTTTCTTCACTCCGTTCTAGTGTTCTTCTCACACGATCGCAAGCGCAGCCATAGGGCTATCGTCATGGGCTCCTCTTAGCACGAAGCCGCCAGTGCACAACAAGGCAACAAATGGTCTCCTCTCCTCATGATCTATGTGAAGTGGGCACCCTCTGCTCATGCTAGCGTCGCCGACCTTGAGTCTGCCCTGACAGCCGTCTGCGTCATTCGGCCGCATCGCCGGGACGCCGGCGCAGCCTGATACGAGAGTCCTCTATGGACTCTGCACCAACCGCCGGTCTCCATCCTCCAATGCACACTACATAGCGAGTTCCTGCTCCTCGCCATCATCCTCACGCCTATGGGATACACCCAACGCGAGCCCCGCTCTCCGCAACAGGCATCACGTTGCCACAAATCTCTTCTCTGACTGGACGCTGCCCAGATCATCTTTGAGCCGCCCTCTCTAATCTGGTTTCCTGGGAGCCAGTCGGTTTAGCTGGCTGCTGTGGACTGGTGCACCTCCTCACTCCCGTCTGTAGCGCTTCAAGGATCTCAACGCCGACGCTGGCTTCACTTTTCTGTCACTCCTTACTGGGCGTGGGCGCCTACCTAGAAGAACGGCGAGCAAACCTGTCGCCTCTGGGTCACTATCTTACAATCAGCGCCTCCATGCTAGGGTCTCCGGTGAGAGACACTGCCTGATTTGTGTGCCTTCTAGCTCTTTGCGGCTCCTCCCTGGCTCCAATACTCACCGCCATCACAAGGGATCCCTCCAGGTCGAGGTGGCTCCACCATATCCTGCTGTCGTTGGGGCTGGTCTGATGTTGGACCCGCCTGCTACCCCCTCTTCGGTGCGAGATCAGCAGATATCAGTCGCTGCTCTTCATTGCTGTACCTGATGAGGAATCACACAACTCCACCTCCTTCTCGCTTCTCACCTGCTCTAACATGAGTTGCACTTCTGGATGCCGCCGTGGACAAGCATGGAGTGGCTCCCCCTCTCTCATTCGCAATCTTAGAGTGTTGCACCTGCCTGTGCGCCGCGCGTCTCCTTCTTGACGTCGGCCTGTGGTTTTCATGTGGTGATGGAGAGGGCAGGGGGAAACAACCACTACCTCTCTGCTATTTCTAAGCCAATACCACCGATGTAAAGGTCTAGTAGTGGCTTTCATCATGGAGAGGTTGAACATCCGGTTATCCAGCCACGATCATGACATGGGACAGATTGAAGCATGGCGCCTCTGATTGCCTCAACTGCTCATTCGTTTGACTACATCCAAGGGCTATGAAAGGACCCCACTTAACCAATCCATCACAACATACTCACAACGAAGACTAGGGGTGTGTGACATATCCATTGATTAGAACGTAGACAACTGACTTATATCTTCATCCAAAGCATTATAATGCATCCAATATTTAAACAATTTCGAACCTTAAAAAAAGCTCCCTCTAGGTACATCAAAAAGTTACTAAGTTTTGAACATATATCTTCATCTTAACTCAAACTTCAATCCACTAAAATTTTGGTGCCATAACTCAATTGTTAGACCATTGATATTTAAGGATTCCAAAGGTCCACTCCATCACAGATATGACGTCGGTTTCTAATCTAATAACCGACGCTGATAGTGCCCAAGATGGCACCCTTCTATGGCGTGAAGGTATATGGCGTCCATTTCTTATCTAATAACCGATGCCTATAGTGCCCTACTGGCGCATTTTCGGTGGCATGCGAAGGGTTTTGGCATCGGTTTTTGAACCGACACGTAACGGCTGGGCTTTTAGCGTCGCCCACATAGATGTCGCTTAGAAACCGACACTAAAGGCCTTAAATAACTGACACTAAAGGTCGGTTATGTACTAGTGGAGTCAGAAAAGTACCTCAACATTCTTCAAACTAATAATGTCATTTTCTTATCTACGTTTTCTGACTTTCTGAATTCTTGTATAGCCCTACAAGTTAAATTAACACATTTAATTAAATTAGTAATTAGTAATGTAATGATGCAGACAATATTATATATTGATGAAAATAAAAAATTACTTACATAAATAATGCCTTTTGCATTATGTGTCCCCCAATGTATACGTTGTCACCTGAAGGATACAAACAATACATATTCTACGTCTTAAGGACAATTACCAACAAATCTCAATGATTATTACTAAGTGATAAGAAGGCAAACAAAAGAAAACTCAAAATGCAAAATGAAATTTAATTCATAAGTCAAAATTATAAGCCAAGTGTCTAAAACTTATCCAACATTGAAAGGAGATATATCATGCTTTTTCTCGATTTATCAAAAATTTTAAATGTAGTAGAGTTTTAATCAATAATAGATTTTGGGTCTTTATCTACACGGCTAATCAATAACATAACTGGGAATGCCACATTGATTAGTGAGAACTCTCCACACATCCTAAACAAGTAGCTGAATATATATATATGTATGCATTAATATATAAGAGAATAGATCAACATAGATTTTCACATATACAAATTTAGGTATTTAGCCATAATATCTCACCATATCTAAAGTTCTATCAAAGTTGTATTCTATCAAGCATCAATAAACAACTTCATAATATCTATCAAGAATACAGTAGTATTGTGAGCTTGACCTTCAATGTCCTCCTTAATATGGACCATCGTGGTCGACCCTTCTTATAATTCATTTACCCATAGTTCCAAGCCTTGCACTTGGGACCTATCAAGTCCAATAGGTCCTTTGCAATCCAAGAAGGTAATAGAATATCTAGAGAAGTGAAGGTCGAACAATATGGGGTTTCTTAGGTGATGTGATCTGCATATATATATATATGTATGTATATATCTGTATATATATATATATATATATATATATATATATATATATATATATATATATATATTCTCATATCAATTGCCAATTATATGCACAAGTAGAAAAGAATCACAAAAACAATCACAATCAAAATGTAGCATATATAAATACATATAACTCCCAGTTTGGGCCATACAACTACACCCCCTTCAACATCCCCTATTGTCTTGTGCTCAGGTTTTACATGTGGCATTGGTGTTTGTTTCCAAGCATTGTAGACAATACTCACAGACACACAAGCTGTGCAACGACACATTGTTCTAATAAAAGATAACATGACATCAACCCCTGCAAATTTTTATATAGTGTATTATATATGTAAACACAAATATAATATAAATTCAACTGAAAGACAATTACATCACAAAAATACTTACACCAAGCATGCCAGCCGGTGGGGTCATGGAATCACTCCTGACCACCTCTATCGTAGGTGGGGTCAACTTCATATGAAGAGTGGGGCAACACATGTACTTTCTGAGGAAGTTGAGATTGAGAAGCATGATATTGTCTCATTGTGTCCTATATTTTATTTGTAATCATCTTGCACCTACTCGTGACTAAACTCCTTTGTTGACATATTTGAGCTTCTGTAATAACCAAAAAAAAAGATCTTATACCAACACCAGCCCTGACAACCTTGACACATTCAGGATGCTCAGGAGTACCCAGAGCAACCGTCAATTCATCCCTTTGACCTCAGGGATGAACTTTCCTTCTTTTCTTTGATCGTAGAGCTCCCATTAATCATCATCAATAGTAAGTGGTTAGTAAAACATAACAATCAAGGTCAAAAATGAACATGCACTATGAAAGTTGAATTTTACCATTTTTGTAGCCTCCTCAATAGTTGTGGTGTTGGGTATTTCTCTAGATTAGTTTGTCCTCACACCTGTCCTCTCCCTGTGACAAAGTGAAGGTGTTGGAGTACTAGAAGACTCAGTGGACCTAGAAGTAGGCTTCTTAGAAGAAGAGTATTCTAGTCTCTATCAGTGAAGCATTGTGTATCCACCTGGACCCAAGTTGTGGTTGTGCACATTTTTTGCACACCTTTCTTTATTCGCATAGAGTAAAGCCTTGTGAATTCAAACCATATGTTAATTATGTAATATATAGATTTCATAAGAATGTATTCTAAATGAGGAGGCTTAATACCTTGAATTCATCTATTTGTCTTGAAGCAACAAACACATCTCACACTTTCGGGTCAAGATAGGCCCATTTGTCATTGGAAAATTCTTCTTCTTGATGCTCATAATGTATTCACTTGTTAGATTTGTACATTAATTCCTTAATATCCTCCTACATCACTGCATCGCCTTTTTATGATACATTTTTTCATCAAGGTCAAAGATGCTCTACAAGATTTCATATACATAATGGAATATTTTTAAAAATAAAACGATGAATATATTTAAAAATCAGAATATCTTACACAAATGTCATTCCATATGTAGTCTTTCATGTAAGGATCAATTTTATACCAAGATTCTAGTGTTATATTCACATTGTTGTGAGTAATAACCCCTAGATATTGCGTGAAAGTACTATGATTCTTCCCAATTGGATTTCTTATATCATCAAAGTCAACAACAAACTTCATCCCTTTACATGTTTGCATTATTAACTTGTTCATCAAGGTAATAACTCTTTTACGTGCATGATCACATTATTCCTCTATAAAGTCCCCAAGATCCTTAGGGTGCACATCCTCGGGATACTTATCTTAAAATTATCAAGAAACACATATAAGTGATACAGAATGTAAATTGAATATCTATGTAAAAACTATAGTAGAGATTGTCAGATGCACATCTACATAATAAAATAATACAACTTACACTAGACTCATCCTCACAATGCACATTATCATTATGTTCATCCTCACATCAAATACCATCTAAAAATATCATATTGAAAATTGTCAAAGAATGAAAAATAAGTGATAAAGAATGTAAAATGTAGATGTGGCATGCGAAACATATATAATTCTAATAAAGAATGTGAAATGCACATCTAGAATTTAAAAAATAAAATACACATCTATAGTAGTGGTTGGATCTTTCATCAACTAATATTTTATTTGTGTGATCTCAATGCATATCTAAGTCAGTGTTAGCTTCAACATTTGGTGTTGATAAGATAATGAGAATGGACTGGAGTCATCATACTTGTCATAGTACTCTTATTCATCTATAATGAATAACTACCTTTACCCATGAAGAACTACACATCTTTTTTCATTTGTAGGATCACTCGATGTAGAATGGCTTTTGCCCAAAGTTTCTATAATTCATCAATCAAAAAGTCAAGAAAAATATCTATATCATTTCCAGGTTGTTTGAGGCCCAATATCAACAAGGCTAACATGACGTACTTAATTTTCATACACAACCAGGGAGGAAGATTGTATATAACAATCATAACAGGCCAAGTGCTATGTCGGCTATTTAATGTGATGTATGGATTCATCCCATCGTACAAAGACCAAGTCTTGGAATGCTGACTTTTTCACTAAATTTATGGTTCAATAAATCAATTTTCTTCCATTCTATAGAATCAGACACATGTTGTAGTATCCCATCACTATTTTTCTTTGCCTCTTCATGTAATGATAAATTCTGCGCATCCATGGTATTGGAAAACAAGAATTGAAATAGTGGTATTATAGGTATACCACATCACCTTGGCATGATAGCCAGTTTTGGACGTACCTGAAGTCATCATTTTGTACCTTAATGCCCCACATTTTGGACAATCTTTCAAATCGATATAGTCTTTTGAAATAACATGCAGTCATTCGGGCATGCATGTATCTTCTTAGCCTCCATTCCCATTGGGCACAACAGTTTTTAAATTCGTATGTTGAGATTGGAAGCTCATTGCCTTTCGAAAGAATTTATATCAACAAAGACAACATAGACATAAAGTTGTTTTCACTTCGTCTATTATTATCCTTCAAAAGTATACAATCACAACACGGTGCTTAATTTCATAAACTTAGTACGACCTAAGTATAATGGTCTCTCAACATCATGTACAATGTTTCTAAATAAGGAAGGTGGATCTTTTTACCCCACAACTGTCTAACATCACATCAACCATATCTATCGAAAGTGGTTCATTCACATCTACATCATAGTCAGAAATTTCTTTTTAAGCACACAAGTACTACTATCGAAATCTACTGATCTCATCATAGGAATTTCTAAATGTCAGTACTATTTTGTATATCCCTATACAAACTCATTGCACACGACAAGACTTTTGATTTCTTCCACAGTTTTGAATTTCAAGGTGTTACTACAATTCCTACATGGACAATAGCTATTATCTCTAGGTTGTTTCCTATGTTCCTCCGCAAATCTTATAAACTGATCAAGACCAATAATAAATTATTTAGTGTATCAATTTGAGATGGACATCCATGATCGATCCATTCTATGATCAGGTATTTAGAGATTATGATTTAGATATAAGGGTTTAGAGATTAGGGTTTATCATTTACGGTTTAGGATTTATAGATTAGGGTTTTAGGTTTACAGTTTTTAGATTAGGATTTAGTAATGAATGTGTACCACCTATCCCATTCTTGAACACCTACTCTCACTAGTCAGTGTATTATAATGTGTATTTAGTTTTCAAAAATATTTTATTAGAATATCCCCGTAGTTCTCCAAGTATATTGATGTAGATGGGCAAATAACCACCTACATATGTACTTAGAGAATAAATGGGGAAGTGTTGATAGAACATATTTAAAGCCAAATACACATTATACACTTACATCCTAAGTTATTCTAAGTGTTCAAGAATAGTCCTAAACTGGGGACAATCCAAGATTTACTCCTAATGAGTAAATATCAAATGAGTTTCTAGGCCAAGAAATAATATTTCCATGTATATACCTATGATCTTAGTGTCATATTCTATTTACACAACTTAGATTATATTCAAACACAAACTAAATAAAAAACCATTCATAAATTTTCCTAATCATATTTTTAAATTCTAATTAGATATACAATTAGAATTTAGTGACCAAGCATAATGCAGAATACATGCATTTTCATATATCAAATCATAATATAATTTAAAATATAATGACTAAAATAATACATTCATTTTCATAATAAATCAACAATTATAACAACAAAAACCACCTCACTGGAACAAGGTGGTCATGGAGTGATGAGTAGCAGAGAAACAACAACAATAGTAGTAATGCCCGTACAATAGTAGTAGTAGCAATAGTGGCCACCAGTCTAAGAAGAAAAATAACAATAGCATAGAAGAGTGACAATCACCATTGGTTTAAGAAACAAAACAACACTAGAAGCAACACAACAACATTAACAGAGAAGCACCACGACAAGACAATGATGACAACAAGAATTGACAGTGGTGGTTAGTAAAGCGGAAATGATGGTGATCTACACAGGTGGTGATGAGAAGTGACATCAACAGAGAAGAGTGCAAACGTTAGGGAAAAGAGGGTTGTTTGGGTGATGATAGAGAAAGGGGGAAAGAAATTTTATAGGTTCTATTAAGTGGACCTTAGTCAATGGTTTTTAGTATAACTTGATGAGTAAGTACTTAGTCGATGGTTGTCAAAGAGAAACCAATGCCATAGTTCACTCTCTATCGTCGATTCTCCACTAATAAACCAACACCATATGTACTTATCCCTATTAAAAAATACCAACATCACTAAGACATATGTTGTCAGTTTTACTAGGAAATTGATGCCAGAGTTCATTCTTTGTCGGATATTATCCACAATAAACTGCCTCCATATGTACTTATACCTATTTAAAAATGCCAACCTCACTAAAACATGTGTTGTTAGTTACGTAGAAAATTGATGCCAGAATTCATTCTCTATCATCGATTTTCCACAAAAAGATTGATGACATATGTAATTATTCCTATATAAAAATTTTGACCTCACTAAGACATTTGTTGTAAATTTCCAGCAAAAGATCAATGACAAAACCCAAATTGGGGGGAAATATTTTCTCTAGGGCACATGGTGGGAACCATGCGTCATTGGTTCTTTTTGAAAAGATTGAAACCAAAGAATTTTTGGACTAATTTTTTTTGCAGTGGGCATGACTTACAACATCAGTTTTCATGAAGTGCAATCAATGACAGGGTCTTTTTGGATGCAATTTTGTTCTTGCAGGAAGGGATTTGTACAATCGATGCAATATCCTTATACTAAACTTTTTTCCAAGAAAATTAAATTTTGCGGGCCATCTGAGACGTCACTTCTTCACAAAGAAACCAACATTATAGTAAAAGAGGTACCCACATTTTTCTTAGTCGGAAAGACTTGACCAGTAGTGATGTTTGTACTTTACCAACCGGTGCTATAGGCCTGTAGTGTCAGTTTTGTATAGAAACCAACATTAAGAAAAGTGATATCAGAGGTAAAAAATGTACTAGTATTTATCACAAGCCAAATCTTTAAAGAAGAAAAACCTTGGTGCCTCATTCATAATAGTTATCATCTTTCTCACATTAAACTTAATCATACCAACATATTTACAATAACACTATACCATCATCAAAACTTCCAAATTCAAGTCGAATCCTAGGGACGTCAACGAATGACATAATATCTCAGTCAACAGATAAAGAAGAATGTGAATTTTTATCACAATAAATCATAGAATTGCTAGCATCAATACAATACTATGATCTATAAAAAATACTCACTAGAAAAACTTAAATAAAAACAATAAATAAGAATTTAATAAATATTAGTAGAGACATCCATTTTAGATTACAGAAAAATGGTGAATTTTGTTGGAATAAGTTACAAGAGACGTCCATTTCATGTTCATACTCATTCAACTACAACAACAAGTAAATAAGTAAGTAACTAAGAGGCATGTAATCTAAAAATAGAAGGTTATAATTAAAAAATAGTAAGTAAGTAAATATGTAAGTAGGAATTACATGTCTAATTTAATAATCTTGTCTTCTTCTACATGGTCGTGGTGCTTTATACAGTCATGGTTGGGAGATGGTGGAACATCAGACTACAAAACCAATCTTTAAAAGTAGGAATAGTTGGTTGTTTCTTCCATGGCCGTGTTTGAATACACGGTCATGTTGATGTGATCTTGGCACCACGACCATGGTGGCATGGGGTCATGTTGCCATCTAGGCATGGTCATATAGTATAGCATGGTAAGGTTGTTTTTTGTGCCTAATTGGTTGTTTCTATCATGTCCGTGGTTGGATATAGGTAGTGTTGCTTTCTAGACATGGTCGTGCAGTCTACCACGGTCGTATATTCACATTATGTTGTATTTTAGAGAAATGTACTATATTTTTTTCAGCTTTTCTTATTTTAATAAACATAAGAGTAAGATACACATTTATTTGTTATAAGATTTGATTTTTAGATTTTAGGAACACATATCATCATAGATTTGAAAATGGATATACCTTGGACAAGAATAACTATCTCAATTTTAATGTCAAATAGTGAACTATAACGTGATTATTTCACATATGAAGGGATAGTGGGTCCATAAAGGTAATAGTACGTTCCAAAATGTAACTACAATGGAGGAAATGTAACAATTAAAGCTAACTATTTGATTTAGAGAACTAAATCTTCATCGAGTTTTATTTTGGCTTTACTAGAGAATGTCCCTAGATAAAGACATAGTAGAACATAAACCTACAAAAGTTCATATATTACATTGTAGAAGTTTGTACCAAGATACGTATCCAGTTCATCAGTAGTAAGTGATATTAGGAAAAAGCACAATTCCAATATGAATACATAGATTACCTACTACTTTCTCTTACAGAAGATGTCTTTGACTGATGTATTCAATATACTCTATATGAAATGTACATAACTACCAAGTTTGACTTTATAATTAATGCATAAAACAATTGTCACGACCAAGCATCTACCATGGTGGAAACAAAAATTCTAAAAAGGGGAGACAAAATGTCGATGACTAAAAATGAGATTGACGACGGGATTGCAAATGAGATTGACAGCTACAAGTGACTGAAACACTCAGAAGATCAATGAATTGTTTATGATACATGAATATAATCCACTAAGTGTTACAAAGAGTATTCTCCTCAATAACCTCTGCAAGAGATACTTCGGTAGATTTATTTCGGTTGGGGGCAAATCTATTCCGGCGGCACAACAAGTTTCGCTTGATAAGAAAAATACGGTGGCATCAAATAGTAAATTTTTTAAAAACGTGAAAGTTGTGGGTGATGGGTAGCCAAATGGAAATTATATATATATATATATATATATATATATATATATATATATATATATATATATATATATATATATATATATATATATATATATATATATATATATGTGTGTGTGTGTGTGTGTGTGTGTGTGTGTGTGTCTGTGTTTGTATGTGTGCATGTGTGACCTAACCCAATGGTAGAACTGACGTGGCTTTTACTGCACTAATAAATCCACCTAGTGTTGAAATCCCTAAGTTTTTACTAAAACCTTGTGCAATAATATCACCCGCAAGCGGACAGGTCTTATTGCAATATAGTTAAGGATTCAATCTCAAGGGATAATGTTTTTAAGAATCTTTCTAGTCGAATTTGGATAAACTGAGACTAATATTTAGAACAAAGAGTTGATTTGAGTTTAGTTAAACTAATTGTAAGGTAAGTAAAAGAGTGGGATTAAAATTGAGTTTAACTTAATGATGGGAATCACTAGGGTGGAATCGGGTTTCACGACCACTACACATGCAACCACATCTAAAACCCATCCAGGTAAGATACAACTATCCAAATAGAGTAGCAAACTATCTGTTAGGAAATAGAGTTTGTGTAAGCATCTATGTAGGCTTGATGTCTCATTACCCACAGATCACACACTTACTACTCCAAAAAATCCCATTAGAAGTTCTCGTCTAGGCATCAACCATGTTAATTGATATTCAAATCCTAAGTATTAAAGTTCTCGCAATAAATAAATATAATTGATCATCCAAGGAAGGTGATCAATCCACAAAGCACACATTAAATGATTAACAACAAAATGAAAAGTTATATACAAGCCATGTAACGTTATAAAATGGACACGTAAGCACATGTAGAGGGGCTAGTCCCCACACCCCATTGAAATGGACTACTTGCTCCTCATGATAGAAACAAAAAGAACAAGAGGGAGGGAAGATTCCGCCATGGTCATGATGAAGAAGATGGTCGCGACTCAGTGGAGAAACAATATTCTAGATGATGACAGGACAGATCTGGACGAGGAGGGGAAGAATACAAAGACGAATGAGGATGATCTTCTCTTTCCTTCTTCCTTCTCTTCTCGTACTCTCGTTCATCAAAGATGGAGCGGTAGATGGCTGATGGAGGAGGGTGTTGCAGATCTGAAATCCCACCACTTTCGTGTCTAGGAAATAGATCTTGATGGAGCGGAGATGGCAGGGTAGCAAGGACACCACAGAGGCAATCTTTTGTGGCGATTGATCATCTTCCTTGGCTGGGCACAGAGCAGTATCCTGTCGGCGTCATGGAGGGGAAGTAATGCCTCAAATGAAGGAGGGGGTCGTCTATTTATAAGTGCAGCTATGGAAAGCACCAACTTAGCTGCCGTGGTCATGACCTTCAGTAGAGGTCGCTACGGTACTCCTCAACATGACCATAATGGTATGTCACGGTCGCGGTGGTATGTTGGTCGCGCTGGTGTGCCGCGATCGTGTTGGTGTTTTGTAGTCGCGATGGTGTTCCATGGTCGCTACACATTGGCCTCATCCCGACCATGCCGAGTGTCACGGTCATGACATTGTCTTTTTGGTCACAGTATCTTTCTCGGTCGTGGTCACGACATCATGGAATAAACCCACCCCCGCGGGAGGGGGGTATTATTGCTATGGGTCGATGGGCCTACGTTGATGAATCCTCTAACTGATGAGGATGTTTTTTTATGAAGGGATTGGTCATCAAAAATAGGGTCCAAATTATCAAAAGTTTCTTGGGCCTACATGCACGATCACTGTCTCCTAAGATGGTGCACATAGTGTTATTCTTAATCATGTAATGGAGACGAATGAATTTGATCAAAACTCTAAATAATCATCTCAAACTGAGGAAAATTATATATGAGCAGATTCAAGGCAGGATATGAGAGCTTTTAGTGCAAAACTGGGCCAAAAATGTAGACTCAAACTAAGATGAATATACATTCATCAAGAACATGTTAGGGAAGTAGCATATAAAATAGAGATACCACATATCATGGATATGATACATACAAATTTTCAACTATCCTTGTTAAGATTATGTAATACATAGACAAATAAATGATTGACCAGTATATGCCCACTTCACAAAATGTAGTTTCTCATGTAGGATTAGAAACAAAAATATAGGATAGACAGATCCATAATTTGGTGAAGAGTGGACTATACCTATAGAAAGAGTTTGTGTAGTGCCATGGTGTAAAATAAGCAATATGAAATCTTGAAGAGGAGATGTTCCAATCATGTTTTACCATTTTATAGGATTTGGGGGGATCCTTGAATGATTGGTGAATTGTGAGACATGTTTCAAACTTTAACCCTAATACTTTAATCATCATTAGTCACACTATTATACTTGACTATAGGTGGATTAGTTTTTGATATATTTAAAATGTATAGTACTTATATATATTATACTTCATTAGGGTTTGCAGAAACAAAATTCTAGTTTCTTTTAATTTAGGGTTTTGAGATAGAATTTGTCACTTAGCATATGATATTGGTGACAATATGGTAAAACAATCAAAATATAAAAGTTCCTAACCTACTAAAGCTATTGTAGGTTGTAATTTGGAGCCTTTTTGGTTTTTTTACCCTTAGCATAGATGTCCAGTCCCTATAAGGTTTCTATGAGAATCGAGTTAATATTTCTCATGGATGGCCAAAAAAATCTCAACTATTCATTTGTCAATCAACCTCTCTAGTGTCAAAGGGCCACATTTTTGGTGGTTTGAGTATGTTTCTTGAATCCCAAATGCTAGTTTGAGCTTCATGAAGTCAACCAATTGTTTCAGAATTTTAGAGTGGCCTAAAATAATAGGTGTTTGTACTGACCCCATTTAGTATCCAAAATTGAATTTCTATTGAACAACATAAAGGTTTTTTTTGAACTTTAGGAGTGTCGACCAACGTTTCAGACAATTAGACAAAGATTAATGTCTAGTTAACATGCAAATTAACAAAGAAATTATCTTGATGTATACAAACTAATTATAATACTAGAAAAGTTAAAACAATGTTCAATTGTCTTGATATCATATTTGAAGGAAAAACTAGCATTTGGAAATTTCTTGGTTGATTAACCATTGTTCCATGTAAACTATATTATATCAAAAATTTGGGTGACTTTTTAGAAAATTCTTAATAAAATCACCCTATTATACTTGATTGTGCAGAATAATCTTTCTTGTCTAGAACTATCTAGAAATCAAAATAGAAACATTGATTTTCATTTCCCCTTAATTATCTTTCTTTGGCCTAGGTTGAGGTAAAAGCTACGTTTATTGTGGAGGAATCTCATTTTTTTCGATCCTGAGACACATTCTAGTTATTTAAATGAAGCCTTTCTACTTTTCCACTAGGTGAGTGATCTTATCCCTTTTGATATTTAATCATGCAAAAGTCATTTACTGAATCAAATCAATGTATTTGAATCTTGAACTAAGAAGCTTTGCATATTCGGGTGAAATTGTGATAGATAGTAAGGGATTTATAAAATTTAATATATTTATAACATAACTTAGTCATATGAAATTCATTCAATTTCAAATATAGTAACTATTTCTTATTTTACATGAGTTTTAATTTTGTTCTAGTATATGTCAAATTTTGTTCTCTTTTGTTATTTGAGTTAAGATAAAACTCTAATGTCTATATTTGTAAAAACGTTTTAGATATGTGTATATAACTATCTTGTGAAATTATTATAGATAATTATGGTTACTAGATAAAAATATGAAATGAAACCTTATATGTGTGATCGTTGTTTATGAGGAAAATGAACAATGTCAGACTGGACATATTCTAAAATTAGTGTTTGGTTTGTTGATGTTTTCGTGTTTGAATATTACTAATGTGGATAATAAAAACTAGTTTTATTTTCTCTAAATAGAGAAGTACATGAATAAAATTGATTTTCATTAGATTATTCATTTATGAAGCTTTTGCATGTAGTCTATTCTCTCTTACCAATACACCTCTAATGGTTTGATTGCCTATTTGTAGGTTCCATGCAACTACATCAAGGGTGACAAAATGGAGTAATATGGATTAATACCAAATGAAACCCTATTCATATTTTATATAGATTGCATGAGGACCTCATAGAACTTTCAAAAGTTCAAGATTTAGAGAAGGGAAACACAATATATTGTAACGACCTAGGGGCCATCAGAAGATTCCTTAAACCTAGGTATATGCCTTGCAACTTTCCTTCCTAATCCATAGTTGTTGACGCTATCCACTAGTCAAGGGGAATATGGCAAGATTTTTTTATTATTTTGGCATCTCTGTCCCCATATTTTCCTATAGTGATATCAGAGCCACATCAATTTAATATGTTTTGGGATTCAATCGATATGCTCAGATTTTTGTTATTATCATTTATTTTATTGCATAGAATGTGAATATTTAAATTGATTAATATTCATATCCAATTAAATACCACATAAAATCCCAATACACACACACACACACACATATATATATATATATGATGTATAAGAAATTTATATGCCTCACCCTGAAATTGTCTTTATGGTAGATGCAAGCGCGGTTATGGCCAATACCCCCTAGATATGTGTGCATAATTGAATTGTTTTATTCCTACTATTTTAAATTTGGTCTGCATACTAAGACTTTTTCTCTTTTTCCATATGCAAGTTAATGATTTCCTTCCTATACTCCCCTTGAATATAACTCAAGGTTTCACTTTTACAATATAATAAGTTTAATAGGAATATGATAGTTTTATTTCCTATTTTGGAAAAGAGAAGGCGTTCTAAAACAAACGAGTCTATCAACTTAGAAGTCGAACTGATTGATTGGAGGACTGAGGAGGACAAAAGAAAGGAGGAGTCAATCAATCATCTGGTAGCCCAAAGATAGACTGGAGGAGTCCAGATGCCGCTCAAATCGGAGGCCATTCAGCCAATCCAAGAGACTAATCAACCAACCAGGAGGCCAACTGATCGACTCAAGGGTTGAATTGACTAACAGGACTAGTTCCAACACAAATTTCTGCAAGTGCAGGCTGTTGCATATGATGTGGACCTTAGGTGGTAGAAATTCTTTGTGGCTCCAAGGAATTTCATTAATGGCCATAACCATCACTCATATTTTTAAATTGTATGGTTTTGTGCATATAGTTTGTATATGATACATATTATTAGTATGTGGTGATTGGATATGTATAAGTATTTATATAAATATAAATATCTCAATCTAATATTAGGTATTAGATGCTTTCCATAAGCAAAATACATGAAAAACTTGATTGACTAAGTGTGGGCACGCTAGGAATGGGTGCATCATCTATCTCATAGAAGTGTGATGGTAGTTATGTGGTACTACCAAGCAGGGTGCATTACTATCGTGTTGGCTTTTGCGTCAGTGTTAACTAAGGTGACCTTAAAGAGATTAATTTCCTAGAAGTATTTATATGTATATGGAAAAGAGTTTCACATATAGTCTATCCAAGAATTATATGAGATATAATTGTAAAATGTTTCCTACCTTAATAATTGGTTATGGACACCGACATTGGTTGGGTAATAACTTAATTATTTTTTATCTTGGCTCACTAGAAGATTGTATGCTACAATCTTTCAAATTGATGTGTGAGGGATATCAATTTGAATAAAATAGTGGGAGTGACAATTAATTAAAGGAGTAATTAATATCACCAAGCTTTCTTTGAATCAAATCAAATCAAAAGTGTTTTGACAAATTACAATTTTTTTTAAATGGCAACAAATAACCCATTTTCCTTGTGATCGGTCTTTGGGAAGGACAAACTAAGCATGAATAATTTCCATGATTGGTTTAGGATGTTGAAAATCATTCTCACACAAGAGCACAAGCTCTATGTCCTGGAGACACCAAAGTCAGATGAACCCTCTCCCACTCGATAGGGATGCTTATAAGAAGCACTCTAAAGATGTTGTAGATGTCAAGTGCCTAATGCAATTCTCAAATGAACTATAAGTTACAGAGACAATATGAGAACATTAATATTATTGAGATGGTAAAACATCTTAAGAACATGTACCAAGATCATGCAAGACAAGAGAGATATGATGTCTCCAAGGTGTTATTCAAGTGAAATATGGAAGAAGGAGATTCAGTAGGTCCCCATGTGCTCAAGTTGATTGGGTATGTGGAGAACTTTCCTAGATTGAGACTTCCCTTAGGTCGAGAGTTTGTAATAGATGTAATTATGTAGGCATTTCTAGAATCATACAATTAGTTTTTCAGGACCTACAACATGAACAATTTTGACAAGTCATTGTCAGAATTACTTGACATGATGAAAATTGTTGAAGTGCAAATGAAGAAGGACAACCCCAAATCTATGATGATGTTCAACAAAGGAAAGGGGAAGTCTAAGAGCAAAGGAAAAGATAAGAAGAGTTATAAAGATGGAAAGAATCCCAAGTCTTCTGCACTCAAAGAAAAGGGAGGGGTGACCAAGGGAGTCAATTGTCACCACTCTCACCAGCCTGAACATTGAAAAATGAATTTCCCTCTTTACCTAGAAGAACTGAGGAAGAAGACGGAAGGGATAAAGATCTCCACTTTAGGTATATATGCTATTGAGATAAATATGTCTACTTATTCATCTTAGGTACTATATATCAAATGTGGATCTCAGATATATTCAAATATGCAGGATCTGGAAAGAAATAAGCCTTTAAAAAAGGGCAAGGTCAAACTGTGCATTGTGAATGAAGCAAGAGTTTTTACCACTACAGTTGGATCCTATCATTTATCTCTTACCATGGGACATGTAATAGAGTTAGAGAACTACTATTTTTGTACCTTCCATTAATAGAAACATTATTACTGTATCTTGTATGGACAAGAATGGATATGAATTTCCTATAAAAAATGAGATCAATGTTCTGTTTTAAAAGATGAGATCTTTTATGGAAATGCCCCAAGTCTTATGGTTTTTATTTATCAGATCTAAAGACAAATGTTTATAACATAAATACTAAAAGACTAAAACTCAATAACTCAAACAAGACATACCTTTGGCATTGTCGTCTAGGGAACATAAATGAGAAACACATTTCTAGGCTTCATAAAGATGGATATCTAGACTCTTTTGACCTTACATCAATAGAGACATGTGAATATTGTTTGTTGGGAAAGATGACTAAAGCTCCTTTGATTGGACACAATGTGAGAGAGATCTATTGGAACTCATACATACTGATGTATGTGGACCATTTAGAACAAATTCAAGAGATGGTTACAAGTACTTTATTACCTTTACTAATAACTTCATTAGTTATGCCTATATGTACTTGATGAAATATAAGTCATAAACCCTTGAAATGTTTAAGGATTTCATGACTGAATTACATAACAAACTTGGTTAAAGTACTAAAGCACTTCGTTCTGATCAAGGTGAAGAGTACTTAAGCCAAGAGTTTGAGGACCTTCTATGAGAACATGGTATCATATCACAATGGACTCCATCTGAAACACCACATCATAATGGTGTATCATTAAAGAAGGAACCTTACACTACTAGATATGGGTAGTCAATGATGAGTTTTTCCTAATGTCTGGACTTCCTTCTGGGGACATGCACTAGAAACCACATCATTAACACTAAACCACGTACCATATAAACAAGTTCAAAAAACATCATATGAGATATGGTAAGGGATTATGAAGATTTGGGGATGTGAATACTATGTGAGAAAGTAGTTTTCCAAAAATCTTGGGCCCAAATAGGATAAATGTTATTTTGTTGGATATCCTAGGGAAACCAAAGGATACTACTTCTATACTCCATCTGACAACAAAGTGTTTTTTGCCAGGGATGTTGTATTCCTAGAAAGGGAATTTATTTACAAAGGAATTAGTGGGAGGAAACTAGAACTCCAAAAGCATCAAGATCAATAAGAAAACATTGAACCTATACAGGTATGAGAGGAACAGTGAGAGTCACAAAGTACTGTTGGAATCTCAAAATCCTCATGTAACACAGGAACCTCATAGATCTAGTAGGACACACCTTGAACCTAAAAGATTTAGTTATCTTGTGACTCAAGAAGGAGATGGGTTGGTCATTGATGATGAGACAACAACATACCTAGAAGTTGTTAAGGGACCAGAGTCTAAGAAGTTGATTGAGGCCATGAATCTGAGAAGGAATCCATGTACATCAAGAAGGTATTAACCTTGGTGGATCCACCTGAAGGGGTAAAACCCATAAGGTGCAAGTGGGTCTTCAAGAAGAAGATTGATATGGATGGTAATGTATAAATCTATAAAGCTGATTGGTTGCAAAGTGTTTCAGAAAATTTCAAGGTGTTGAGTATGACGAAACCTTTTTCTCCAGTTGCCATGGTTAAGTCCATCGGGATCATGCTTTCCATTATAGCTTATTATGACTATGAGATTTGGCAGAAGAATGTTAAAACCACATTCCTTAATAGGAATCTACTTGAGGATGTGTACATGACACAACCCAAGGGTTTCATAAATCTAAAACATGTAAATAAAGTCTGTAAGCTACAAAGGTTAATATATGGATTGAAGCAAGCATTCAGAGCTGGAATCTTTGGTTTTACAAAATAATCAAAGATTTGTCTTTAGACAATGTAAAGATGAACCATGTGTTTTCAAGAAGGTTAGTGGGAGCATGATTGTATTCTTAGATTGTATGCAAATGACATACTATTGATGGGGAATGACATCCCTACTTTACAAATGGTAAAAACCTAGCTAGGAAATACATTTTCTATTAAGGACTTAGGTGAAGCATCTTATATCTTAGATATCAAGATCTATAGATATAGATCTAGAAGGCTTCTTGGACTAAGACAAAGCACATTGATAAAGTATTGAATAGGTTTAACATGGAGAAATATAATAGATGAAACCTACCCATGTCTCATGGTGTTACTATCTCTAGAGCTAAATGTCCTAGTTCTTGTGAAGAAAGGGAAGACATGAGTAAGATTTGATATTCATCTACAATTTGATCTATCATGTACACAATGTTATGTACTTGTCTTGATGTCTTGTATGCCTTGAGAATGGTGAGAAAATATTATTTAGATCCAGGTGAAAGTCATTAGATTACCATAAAGAACATACTTAAGCACTTGAGAAGAACTAAGAATCAATTCCTTGTATATGGTGGTGAGTAAGAGTTGGTGTTAAAGAGTTACACTGATTCAAGCTTCCAAATTGAAAAAGACAACTATAGATCACAATCTAGATTTGTGTTTTGCCTTAACAATGGGTCTATAAGCTGGAAGAGTTCCAAGCATGAAATAGTTGATGATTCTACAACAGAGGCCAAGTATATTGTTGCCTCCAATGCCGCAAAGGAAATTGTTTGGATCAAGAAGTTCATTACTAAACTTGGGGTGGTTCCAACCATCAACGATGTTGTAGAGTTGTATTATGAAAACAATAAAACTATTGCATAAGATAAGGAACCCAGACCGCATCAGCGTTCCAAGCACATACAATGGCGGTTCCATGTCATAAGTGAGATTGTACATTTAGGAGATGTGAAGATTCGCAGAGTACCAACTAAAAGCAATGTTGTTGATCCCTTGACAAAAGCACTTTCACAAAAAAATCATGATGGTCATGTTAGATAACTTGGGATTAAGTTCACAGGTAATTGGATCTAAGTGCAAGTGGGAGTGTATTGGTATGTATGACTAGAGAGACAATCATATGATGATTGTAATGGCATATCTTATAAATGATTTGACTAATAATAAAGGCAACCTTTGTCTGTAGTTTGTTCAATAATGAGATAATGGTATAACATGATATATGTCTAAAAATAATGTTACTTGATGACGTAATTCTTCAGGTTGAGGACATGAACACAGAGATCATATGAATGGTAAGAGTACATACATTCTTGTTATGTCCTGAGTCAGATGTTATTGTGGAAGCCGATAGACATCAATAACTCATAATACTAGATTGTGTGTTGGTTGATGACAAAATCTCATTAGTCATGATATGTGATATCAAACTAAACATGTAGGTATTTGTTAGAGAACAATGATTAGATACACCCACCTTGAGAGTGATGCATGGAAACCATTAAATGGTAGTCAAAATTAGCTCTCATAATGATAGTGGCGATTGTGATTCTTAGACCTGAAATCACTAGACTCATCACATGTAATTTGATGTACTTTGACATCATCCCATGTGACCTTAAATAAGGGTTGCCATAACGGTGATGCTTAAATAAATTATGACACATAGGGAATGAATGTGGATGATGTAGATAGGTTTTGTCCCTCCTACTAGAGTTGATATCCTGGCTACTTGATAGGTGAGACTGAGAAGTGTATGGTCATACTCATGTGAATCAATATATGATATATGAGCTGACATATATCTCATACAGTCTACTCTAGTTCAAGGAACATGGATTAAATGTTGAGAGGATGACATTTCCATGCCTTGAGTTCAATCGTCACATTCAAGCCAATATATTTGCTTATAGGAAATAATGTGAACTAATCGATTCAAGTGTTTAATCGACCATTTTACATGTGAACTGACCGGTTCAGTAGTAAACTCACTATTTTATGGTTTTTAGCTTCTAAAAAATTCATGAAATTCCATCTCTTTGACTCCCATTTGATCTAGAAACTCTAAACCTGACCTCCTATAAATAGAGGGGTAGTCAAGGCTTTCAAAGGATACAAAAATAAGCTCTGACAATTGTTGTCCTATCATAGTTATGGTAATGTGAGAGCCCGAGCAAGTCTTATCCGTAAAAGGGAGAGACATCAAGCGAGAGAAGTCAATGCTAGCACATTGATATTGAAGGGTCAACTCCTTCATGTAAGTTCTAAAATAACAATAAGAGTTCCTGGTGGTGCACATGACATACATAGAGACATGGGGGTCGTTGTCACCCGCTAGGTAGACGTCATCAACCACTGTCTGTGGTGATACACCAGGAGGCCGCCGCCTACTACCGTCCTGATGTTTCTTGCAATAGAAGCACATCACATCAAGGGTAGTCACTGGACTTACTCTGGGACCAGGTATATACCTTGTAACCTCCCTTCGTAGTCCATAGTTGTTGACGCGATCTACTAGTCAAGGGGAATACGACAACAAATTTTTTTATTTCTGCTTCCATCTCTATCACCATATTTCCTTACATGAAGAGTCTTGGTATTTTATTTATTTATGGAAAAAATAAGTGTCACTTCATAAAAGTATATATTTTGGTATTAAAATCATTTGAGTTCATCGCTTTTCTTACAATATTTACTTTAAAATATGTTGTTTCTATTTGTTTCTTTGCGGCCAAGATTAAGTGTTCTACCACCCATTTTATTAAGATCTACTTAATATCATTTTAAACCATGATAGGATGAATAGAGAATTTTTAACTGGTCTGGAAACTCTATGGGTTGTTTTCAAAAGAATCTATCAATGTATATTGATATAGGATGTATGTCAAAGTGGTTCTGTAACATTTTATATATGTTGATTTATGTGATTGGATACTCATGTATTTTATGAATGAACTTGATTTATTGGTATATGCTTGAATTATGGGCCTATAGTTTAGGATGAGATTCCAATGTAGATAAAATATTGAGATCTTTCATAAAACTTCTCCATATTATTTGGAGATAAATATTTAACTAAATTATCCATATTGATATGTCTAATTATGTGTCAAATTTGATTTTCTCACCCTCAAATGAGATGGTGTTTGAATCTTATTATCTTGGTGCTAAATCCAAAATTGTGTTGATTTTGGATACTCCTACTAAGAGTTGTTTGTATTCGAAGAATTCTATAAATATTTGGAAAATAACTTATAAGTTATAATTAGCGAGGTTGTTGGACATAAATCAATTTTTCATATTAAAGTTATTGAAGCCTTATGGGATATTAGACAATGGATGAGATGCATCATCCATGAATATTCTGAATTGAGATTCAACTTTTATTAAGAATCCTATATTTCCCTTTTAGGAGCCAATCAAGAAGAAATTATGGGAGGGGATTTCCTTCATCTTTAGTAATCTATTTTGAAGTTCTCATGAACTGTGTTCTTATATTTACTTTTTTCTACTTGTATGTATCCAATGTAGTAGGGTATCCACATTTTGACAAGCCCCTATAAGTCTGTCTTCTTGAATCAATAGCCTCTATGCTTCTTCATTCTATCATTATGGATTTTTTAGTAGTGCATTTACCTTCTAATATCAAAAAATATCTTTAGAGCTTAATTTTATGAAAACACCCATTCTATAATTGTTTTAACTTCTAAACATGATCTCTCACTGCATTCTTTTAAATGCTTTTGATGAACATCAACTTTTCTTCTCTTCTTAGTCTAGGAACTTAATATTACCCTCTAGTAGTGTTAATGCCAACATCCCCCATTGCAAAACTATACTTGAGGTGAGATCTTTGGTGTGTTTCACAAAGGCAGACAAAATAAATTGGCAAAGGAGGGTGCCAAAGGGGAGAGGCAACACCACAACTACCAGGTAGCTATGGCGCTTTCTATCCTTGGAAAAGACATCGAAAATCTTGGTATGTTTCTCCTTACCCTGAGGTCTTGTACTCCTAAATCAATTGTATTTTGGTTAGATGCATCCCTCAAGGCTTGAACACATGGGTATCTTTCGATACTTATAAGGACCTAAACTAACACACTCACTTTTACTAACACACTATACCCGCAAGCGCACGAGGTTGTGTTGTAGTATAGGAAAGTGGCAAGTATAAGGTTGATCCACATGGAGAGAGGGGGCACTAGAGTGTAGTTAGCGTGAGCTACATTCCTAAAGCCGATAGTAGGATTTTTATAGTTTAAAATTGGTTTAATTTGATTACACTAATGATGAAAGAAATTAAACAAGAAAGGAAATAAAAGACAAGCACAATGCTAAGTTAGCCTTAAACAAGCAATTCTAATGACAAAGAAAGCAACTACGTAAACAAGAGCATAAAACTACACTAAACTAAAAATCTAAGCACTAAAGAAATTAAAGACCTATATTACCACTAACTAGGTTAACCGAGCACAAAGAAGCACTAGCTACCCTAGCTAGAATTACCTATCAAGACTAAGAAATCAATCTAAGAATAAATTAACCTAGCTTGGGGAAACCCTAGATTCAACTATCATCTGTCTCTTCCATCAATCAGTGTTCAAAGTACCTATAAAACATGAAAAAACCATCCTTACATTTGATAGTAAAACACATACTGAGGGAAGTAGCATGTACTCTAACAACTGTAGATGTGATTGAAGTGCAATATGACACAATATGAAGCCCTCAAATAGGACTACATCATCACCCCAAACTTAAAACTTACTTGTCCTCAAGTATGCTCCAACTCAACCTCTCTTCAATTTTTCAACAAACATGAAATGATAAATGTGTTGCAATAGAATATTATTGACTAAATGGGAGTAAGAGTGACTAAGTACATGTGTTCCATCTCACCCCTCTCCACTTTCACAAACCAATCATGAAAAGAGCACTGAGAATACAAACTTCAAATATAAGGCATAGAACACACAAGCTATCCATATGGCTTTCATGTAGCTTTAGGTAGACTGTTTCATGGAGATGTTAATCAAAGATGACTAGGAGTGTTGTTTCACTTTCACACATCCAATTTTATATATCAAAACACACAAGTGACCCACATGTTTGTAGAAAAAGGGTGAAGTAGCTATGTTTTATGTTTCCTGTCTCAATGGGTATTCAAAAAGAACAAAGTGTTGTCGTAAGAGATTAGAGTGGTATTACATAGAGAACACACAGAATCAAGATATAGAAGAATAAGAGTAAAAACCTATATGATCATGTCGAAAAAAATTAGAACATGGTACATAGAGAAAAATGGAGTGAAAGAAGGGCTTACCCCCTACCACCCCATACTTTTAAATCATGATTTCCTCAACATGAAATAGAAGTTCAAAATAGTAGGGTAGAGGGTACAGAGTCGTGGAAGACAACTGCCAAGAGATGGAGTGATCAATCGTAGAACAAGGTGAGAAAGGCATGACCACCATGATCATGCTAAGCAACACAACCGTTCTAACTTGCCAGCCACATGACTGTGCTGAGTAGCACGACTGTGCTTGACTCCTTCCTATATCTCTTCTACTGATTTGCAATTTTCTCTTCAACTTTGATCTTCTCCTTGGCTAGGCCCTCCACGCATCACCTTTTCTTGCTTGTACCTATTCTAACATGATTCACAAATAGAAAACCATAAAGTAAAATGTGTGTATTCCTTGGAAAAATGGAAGTGTAATCAAGAAAAAAGGGGTTTTGAGAGAAAGATTCTCAAACCAACATGGTTGCCTCCCACATAGAGATACGTTTAGAGCCTAGCTTGTTGTTCTTTCATAAGTCAACCATTATCCAAAAGCAAAATGTTTTCATCCTCATCTTTGGCAATACTCTCAAATTCCTTCATTGTTTGATCTTCATCCCAAGGGTCATCTGAGCTTCTCAAGTGTTTTTCAGTAGTTTTATCTTCTTTGAGGTCATCATCATAAATCTCAAAGTAAGAATCCTCATCAACAAAACTTTTTAGCTCATTCAATATGATCCTCTTAGGCAGATCCCCTCTTATCTTCTTCTTGAAGGTATACACACCCTTATGGAACTTCATATAATTTGGGATTTTCTTGATGATGTCAATCAATGAGGTGTTTATCTTATCAGTCTTAAGACCTCCAAAGTTTTCATGCCATAGTTTTTCTTTCCCTTGAGGAGTGGGTCTTTATAGGCATCAAAGAGAGGATTTTCAATCACATGGGACACTTGAGAACCTTGAAATATCACTTTGGGGGGTCTTGGATCAGGGATTGGGGCACTTGGTGGTGTAATCTCAAAGGAAGGTGGGAGCATTGGTATCATTGCTTCATAAAGAGTTGGAAAAATATCAATAGAAGGTGGTACAGAAAAATCTCTAGCGCCCTTGGCACTCTCACAAGGACTTTTGGGAAAGGGTACTCCATCATGTTCTTTGTCAAATTGCTTTCCCTCTTTTTAGGACTTATCAACAACCTTCTCACACCTCAATATGGAAACCAACTTCACTTGATAATGGGGAGGATGGGGAGCACGTGATGGTTTTTGTAAGGACCCAGACCTCCGTTTAGGGTTTATCCTGTTTGATTTGCTTAACCCTGATGTTTAGTTTCTTACTAATCACCCTTAGTGGTGATTAGGGTTTGTTTGTGCTTGTTGTGTGTTGGAGGTGCTACTTGCAATTTACCCAAGTCTAGGGTTGTAGAGAAAGTTTGTCACCTTGAGAGGTGTCTCTCTCTCCTTTCTTCCTCTAGTGTTAAGAGGAAGGGTTGGGCTTGTTGTTGGAGTTGCTTTGGGCTTGGATGAGCCTTGTTGGACCTTGTTGTGCCTTGGTTGACCTTGTTGGACCTTGTGTTGGCCATGGGTGTGCCAGCCATGGTTGTGCCGACCATGGTTGTGTCGGCCATAGGTGTGACACCCAAGGAGGTGTGTCAGGCATGGAGTTGAGGTGTTTCGTCCATGGACCCCCTTTGACCCTTTTGACCTCATTTGTGTCACCACTAGTGGACACTTGGTGCTTGATGCTTGCATGTGGCAATGGCCTTGGACATGTGTTTAAGGCAAGTTAGAGAGGTGGCATTGCCCATGGACAAGTGTCCCTAGGTGGGAGACACCTTGCCTTGTCTTACCTTGGTTTCTCCTCCATCCTCTCCTATTTATGTGTTCCCTTTCTCTTGCTAAGGATCCCTTCAGTTACTTAGTTTCCCCTCCCCTTTGGTTGCACGACACCTCTTCCTTTGCAAAGCTTGGTGGAAGATCCTTATCTTGGAGTCTCCTTCTTCTTCCTCTTGAGGTGTCTGAAGGTGTGCTTGGTGCTAGGAGCTTGGAGTTTGCTTAAGGCTTGGAGCTTGGTGCTAGGAGCTTGGAGCTGGAGCTTGGAGCTTCATTTCTAGATCAGTTTGTTGTAGTCTTTATAGATGATATCTTGATCTACAGTTAGGACAGTGAGAAGCATGAACAACATCTTCGACAAGCGTTGACTCTCCTTCGCCAACATCAGTTGTATGCCAAGTTTAGTAAGTGTGAGTTCTGGTTGAAAGAAGTAACTTTTTTGAGTCATGTGATATCTGTAGAAGGAGTCAAGGTAGACCCCAGGAAGGTGGAGTCGGTTTCAGAATGGGAACAACTGAAGATGCCGACTAAAGTTTGTAGTTTCCTGGGTTTAGCAGGATACTACCGGAGGTTTATAAAGGACTTCAGTGTGATTGTGTTGCCAATGATGAAGTTGACCCGGAAAGACGTACCTTTTGTATGGAATGATCATTGCTAGCAAGCTTTCCAGAGATTGAAGGAGAAGCTGACTAGTGCTCCAGTGTTAGTCTTACCAGATCCTGGAAAGGGCTATGTTGTTTTCTGTGATGCTTCCAAGAAGAGCTTAGGATGTGTGCTGATGCAGGAAGACCATGTGGTTTCTTTTGCTTCGTGACAACTTAAGAAACATGAGGAGAACTATCCGACTCATGACTTGGAGTTGGCAGCGGTGGTTCATGCGTTAAAGATTTGGAGACACTATCTTTATGGGGAAGTGTGTCAAATCTTTACAGACCATAAGAATTTGAAGTACATCTTCTCGCAGAATGAGCTAAACATTCGACAGCATCGTTGGATGGAGCTAATCAATGATTACAACTGCACCATCGAGTATCAACCTGGTAAGGCGAACGTGGTAGCTGATGCCCTTAGCCAAAAGTCTTCTTCTCTCCCTACAAAGAAGGCACAGTTGAGTTCCTTGGTATGCCATAGACGAGATATGTTTGTCTCCTTGCAGCAGATGAATGTGCAGATGGAAGTTTCCTTGTTAGTAGGACTTTTGGCACAAATACAAGTCAAGCCTACACTGAGACAGTAGATCAAAGACATACAACAAACAGATGATACAGATCAGTTGATCAGATCATAGCTCGACAACGAAAGGTGTGATGGGTTCCATGAGTCCGAGGATGGACTAGTTTGCTATCATGATAGGATGGTGGTCCCCGATGCTGATGATCTGAGGAAGCTAGTGCTCGAGGAAGCACACACATCGATGTATGCTATGCATCCAGGAGTCACCAAGATGTATCACAATCAGAAGGACATGTATTGGTGGCCTAGCTTGAAGAAAGATGTAGCTGAGTTTGTGGCTAGGTGTGCGGTATGCCAGCAAGTCAAGGTTGAGCATCAGAAGACAGCAGGTACGTTGCAACCCATGCCGATACCATAGTGGAAATGGGATCACATAACCATGGATTTCGTAGTTGGTCTGCCCAGGACAACTAAGAATCATGATTCCATTTGTGTGATAGTGGATAGATTGACGAAGTCTGCCCATTTCATACCTATTAAGACAATGTATGTAGCTGAGAAGCTCGCTCGGGTATATGTAGATGAGATAGTATGTTTGCACGGTGTGCCAGCAATAATAGTTTCCGACAGAGGTCCTTAGTTCACGAGTCATTTCTGGGAACAGTTGCACAAAGCTTTGGGAATGCAGTTGAGGTTCAGCATCACTTTCCACCCGCAGACAGATGGACAGTCTGAAAGGACTATTTAGACTTTAGAAGATCTTCTTCGGGCTTGTGTTTTGCAGTTCCTAGGTAGTTGGTACGTACATCTCAGTTTGATAGAGTTCGCCTACAACAATAGTTACCAATGGAGCATTGACATGACTCCTTATGAAGCCTTATATGGCAGGAAGTGCAGATCTCCTTTATGTTGGTATGAGTCTGGTGAGTATCAACTTTTGAGTCCTGAGTTAGTACAACAGACAACAAAAAAGATCAAAGTGATACAACAACAGCTGAAAGCAGTACAAGACAGGCAGATGTCTTATGCAGACAATCATCAATGACCTTTAGAGTTCCAAGTGGGAGACAAAGTGTACTTCAAGGTCTCACCTTGGAAGGGCGTGCTAAGGTTTGGCAGGAAAGGTAAACGGGCACCCAGGTATATGGGACCATACTCGGTAATAGGACATGTTGGTAAGGTAGCTTACAAGTTAGAGTTGCCGTCAGAGTTGCACAAGTTACATCCAGTGTTCCACATCAGCATGCTGAAGAAAAGTCACCCAGATACAGGGACATTGATATAGCCAATCGAAGTTGAGCTTGATGAAGATGTGATCTACAAGGAAGGTACTGTGATGATCCTTGACAGAAGAGTAAAGAAGCTAAAGAGGAAGGACATGGTTCTGGTAAAGGTTCTTTGGCATCATCGTGGCGTTGAGGAAGCCACGTGGGAGCTTGAGGAAGAGATGAGGAGGAAGTATCCCTCGCTTTTCTCTTTGGATTTCGAGGACGAAATCCCTTTGTAGAGGGTTATAGCTTGTAAGGACCTTGACCTCCGTTTAGGGTTTATCTTGTTTTCTTTGCTTAACCCTGATGTTTAGTTGCTTACTAATCACCCTTAGTGGTGATTAGGGTTTGTTTGTGCTTGTTGTGTGTTGGAGGTGCTACTTGCAATTTGCCCAAGTCTAGGGTTGTAGAGCAAGTTTGTCACCTTGAGAGGTGTCTCTCTCTCTCCTTGCTTCCTCTAGTGTTGAGAGGAAGGGTTGGGCTCGTTGCTGGAGTTGATTTGGGCTTGGATGAGCCTTGTTGGCCCTTGTTGTGCCTTGCTTGACCTTGTTGGACCTTGTGTCGGTCATGGGTGTGCCAGCCATGGTTGTGCCGGCCATGGTTGTGTCGGCCATAGGTGTGACACCCAAGGAGGTGTGTCAGGCATGAAGTTGAGGTGTGTCATCCATGGACCCCCTTTGACCCTTTTGACCTCGTTTGTGTCACCACTAGTGGGCACTTGGTGCTTGATGCTTGCATGTGGCAATGGCCTTGGACATGTGTTTAAGGCAAGTTAGAGAGGTGGCATTGCCCATGGACAAGTGTCCCTAGGTGGGCGACACCTTGCCTTGTCTTACCTTGGTTTCTTCTCCATCCTCTCCTATATATGTGTTCCCTTTATCTTGCTAAGGATCCCTTTAGTTCCTTAGTTTCCCCTCCCCTTTGGTTGCACGACACATCTTCCTTTGCAAAGCTTGGTGGTCGATCCTTATCTTGGAGTCTTCTTCTTCTTACTCTTGAGGTGGCCGAAGGTGTGCTTGGTGCTAGGTGCTTGGAGTTTGATTAAGGCGGGTTACATAACTCCTAACCCTAATCATATTACCTTCTTATATGTTCTTGTATGTTTTCTTATGATCATAATTAGCCAAGTATGTTCTAAGATAAGTTTCTTGCTTGTTGCACCTTTAATCTTGTGGTTATGGTGATCTTGTTAAGATGGTTGAGGTTTGTACCTTTGTACCCTAGTTGGCCGAACCATGTTGAGCAACACTCCTTTCCCTCCTTGGTCTAGAGAAGTGAGCTTGAGCTCTAGTGATATGAGCAACACCCCTCTCTCATTTAAGTTGAGAGGTGAGCTTGTGTTCTAGTTGCTTGAGCAACACCCTCCTCTCACCATGGATTCGAGAGGTGGGCTTTATGGTAGATGTAGATCTATGTTAAAGTTGATCCTTGTGGCTTCCCGAATTGTGATAGAGGTTGTGCAAGACCCCTCTCTCTTGGTTGTTAAGAGGTGAGCCGATCTTCTTGATCAATTTAGGGTTTGGTGCCCTTGTGCTTGAGGTTGATGATGATCTTGTATCTTGCATGATATGGATTTGGGATGGTGCTGCCCGATACCCTCTCTTGGACTAGAGTTCTGGGTCAATATGAAGCGGTTGTGTTGGGTGATATACCTTGGTCCTTGCCTTGTGTGTTGGCTAATAGGATGAGGCTAGCTTGGTTGGACGATAGGCTTTCCTTTACTGCCCCATTGAGTTGTACCCTTGGACGTAGTGCCTAGATGAGTATGGTTGTTGGTCGATACCTTTGTGTGTTGGGCGTTATGCCTTGTTGGGTGCCCTTCCCGTCACACTTCTTGTGAGGGTAGTGGGTACTTCTAGTGAGGATGCCCTACCCGTCACACTTCTTGTGAGGGTAGTGGGTACTTCTAGTGAGGGTCATGTTCCACTCGGAAACCCATATGATAGTTCCTTATCATGCGATCACATCTTTGTTATTAAGAGTTATGGTTTATGGTTTGTGAACCTCTGACATGTTTGATAATAGTAAGATGGTTGATAAAGTAGAACGCACCTATGTAAACGTGACATATCTGAACTCTAATGACATGATATTACATGTGTTTATGATCATCTTGAAGTATATATATATATATATATATATATATATATATATATATATATATATATATATATATATATATATATATATATAATGATGAGTAAATGATAAGTTGGAAGTATATGAATTGCTTCACATGATGATGTGACCCATTTCTATGGTCACGTGTATGAGGCATGAATAATAAAGCATGCAATCATCAATGCCCTACATTGACAATACAATCATTCTACTAATCTATGATGGTTTCAGTTATCTCTATGATTGTGTATATTAACCATGTAGGTGTTTCATGCGGATGCATAGCCAGGTAAATGGCTATGAGGTATATTTGTTTGAATAACACTGCATTGATGGTCACTCTTGTTGATGAGATAACATGCATCACTTGTATAATGTGTTTAGGTCTGAGGACCTGTGTTGGCTAAAGTGCCTAACTTGAGGTGTTATCCTCTGATGTTGAGATCTGGGACTGTGATCCCATGTGATGATAATATGATGATGGTAATAACAAGGTAACTTAATGTTATGTATGTGTTATAACCTGGTTGCCCTTAAAATATACTAACTAATTACAGTGGAACATATTATGTAGTTTGCCCTGGCCATAGATCCATCATCGTCAGTAGCTGGTGATGGTGAAATAGGTTCTCCTGTGGGTTAACGTGGAAGTGCATATTATTGAATATGTGTGGTTTCTCCTAACCGAAAATGAGGAGGATAGAGTGCAACTTCGGTTGTAGACTCAAGATGTGTATAAGAGCATGGTGAACAGGCCCATGGCTCAGTGTGATAGAGCATGAATGCGTTCATAGCTCAGGGAGCACGATGAATTGGCCTGTGGCTCAGATTTACTAGCGCCGATACATGTACCAAGGCGGGCTAGGGAAAGGGTAGCCTGCGGGAGCTGACCCTGTGGCTGAGGCCGCTTAAGCATGAGACTACGGTCCTGATTTGGTTCTCGTACACTGACCATGAGGTGGGAGGTCGTGGAGTCTGGCTCTTCCATTGACCTTGTATGGCACGTGCTTGGGTTTTGTAACTGAAGGTTGGATTTGAGCGGTACGGCTCACTTCCTCAGGGCATAATAACACGTAATCCAGCCGAATAGTATTTATTGCTTAAGGCAAAACACAGAACATTGGTTGAGGCCTTGATTGTGTAGTTGATCTTGTTATGCTTTGCAGTTACTTATACGTCCCTTATGTTATGTGGTAAGATCTTATAAATCTTATCTTCTCAATCATGTTCCATAAAGAAATACTTGGTTATATGCCTTCCGTACATCTTGGTAAGCTCGATAATAATAACAACCCTACTCTATAGACTACTCTTATTCTACGCTTTATCAGTTATCTACTGTTGTTGCTTTAATCTTTTTGAGGTTTTATGGTTTGGTGGGGAGTTATGTTTCTTGTTGGGACTGTGTGTCTCACCCCGTTGGTTTACAACCTTTTTAGGTGTTCACACTAGACGTGGTGGTGGTCACGGGGTTGCGGCCGAACATCAAGACGAGAAGTAGAAGGTAAGAGATGGACATGCTGCTGTTTTGGTTGATTTGTAGTAGAGTCTTAGAGTCATCCCTGTACTCTTAGGTCCTCGGAGGCGTTTTGACGTTGTTTCATGATGTATAGCTGATGAAGCTTTGTTTATCCCACTGCTGGGCAGATGTGGCCCGTTATGTATATATAAACATGTGATGAACTCATGTGATGACAAGACAACTGATCTTATACGCCGTGAACACGTATCTAAACTTGTAAATGTTTATATTACCTATTTTCTTGCAGGATGAGGATCTAAATGTAATAGTTTCTTTGTTTATCTGCTTCCTGAAATCGGTTTTAATTACCCCATGTTTTTGGTAGTTTAGTGGTTTATGGTGTTTTCCGCACATTTTCGTGTGGCACCTCACTGTCTGTGTGATAGAGGGATGTGTCGCCACAAGTTTTGGTATCAGAGCTCTAGGTTCGCTGAGTCTACAGGGATTTAGGACTAGGTTGTGTATGTTCTTGTGCATTTTCCAGATTTTCTTACCATCATCTTCTGCCCTCAGCGGAAGAAAAAGCCAAGATGTCTGGAAACCATGAAGAACATGTTGCCGAGAGCAGCGATGTTGCATCAGTTGATGGAGATGAAGGGCAGGCACATGGAGATCGGGTACTTGAGGTCCCCCAACTTAACCCAGCCATTCTCGAAAACCCTACCTACCAATAGCTTATGGGGCAGATGATGGCTACGATGAATCTCATGGTAGAGAGATTTCCAGTGCCTCTACCGAGAGCACATGCTCCCCATGGTGAAACATCGGGTATTATGAAGACCTTTGAGCGACTTCACAGAGTCGGAGCTTCAGACTATGCTGGGATGGCTGATCCAGTGGATGCAGATATGTGGTTGACATATCTTGAGAAGGCCTTCTGGATCCTCGACATCCCCGAAGCAGACAAAGTCAAGCACGCTGTCTACCTTCTGAAGGGTATTGTTGGTCACTGGTGGACCATCGAGGAGGAGAAGCAACCCGATGAGGTGATCGGTTGGGAGGTCTTTCGGTAAGAGTTTGTCAGCAGATACTTTCCGAAGACGTATATGGATGAGAAGATCAACCAGTTTGAGCGTCTATGCCAAGGAGCGATGAACATCACCGAGTATGAAGCCAAGTTCATGGACCTGTTGAGGTTTTGTCCTCACATGGCAGTGACTGATGACGAGTGAATCAGACATTTTGAGAAAGGCCTGAGTGCTGAGCTGACAACACCTGCTTCTGTGTTGGAGAACCGAGAGAGGTTTGCCACGTTTGTGGAATATGTCCGGAGGATCGAACGATCAGTTAGGGAGAAAAGAGAATCCATGTCTAAGAAGAGGCCTGCTCAGTTCCAGGGACAGAGGTTTGGTGGCTTCAAGAAGCCGATGTTTTCAGCACCTTCTGGGTTAAGAGGTTCCAGTGCACTGTCACAGTGGTCTCTGAGTAAGGGAAGAGGATATGTTTCTTCACCATCAAAGGCACATAGTACAACTTCTGTAGTAGTGACAGGGTAGTCTAGGCCACAACAGCGATACCATTCATGCCATATGTGTGGTCAGATCGGGCATTGGAAGTCAAATTGCCCAAGTAAAGATGTTGAAGTGACACAGCAGCTGAGGCAGAATCAACAAGGATCAGACCGACAGAAACCCAATAGTAGTAGAGGGCGAGGATGCTGTCAAACTTCATAAGCGGGATCATCTACTCAAGGAAGCAGATGACGTAGACAACAAGCAACGACTCGATTCTATGCTATGAGTCAGTCAGAGGCAATAGTCCACTCGCGAGTGGTGGCAGGTCATATGGAGTTATTTCATTCTAATTTGTCTTCTTCTTGCTTTATATTTGTTCTGGTTGACTCAGGTGCTACACACTCTTTTATCACCTATAGTATGCTTGAAAACTGTCATTTACCTGTTAGCTATAAGAAAGATAGCTTGTTGTTAGAGACCCCTCTTGATGGTTCCTCGATGCTTCGAGAGGAGTGCCCATCTTGTGTCTTATCTTTTTTGGGCCAGAGTATACAAGTGGATCTTATACCACTTGATATGCATGGATTCGATGTGATCCTTGGGATGGATACCTTAGAGAAGTCTAGGGTTGTGTTGGACTGTGGTTCCAAGCAGGCAGTGTTTGATGTTTGTGGACAGAAGTGGATCTTCCAAGGAGATAGGAAGATTCTTCCGACGTGTCTAGTATCAGTGATGGTGTCAGAAAAGTTGTTACGGCAAGGATGTAAGGCGTTCTTAGCTCACGTTGTGGATACCATGGCGAAAGGCCCTAGCCTTGAGGAGGTGACTGTCGTTTGAGAGTTTGCAGATGTGTTTCCCGATGAGTTCCCCGGTGTTCCTCCACCCCAAGAGATTGATTTTGAGATCAAACGGGTTCCAGGAACACAGCTAGTTGCACAAACACCGTATAGGATGGCTCCAGTAGAGATGGCAAAGCTAAAGAAGCAGTTACAAGATTTGTTGGAGAAAGGTTTCATCTGACCAAGTACGTCGCCTTGGGGTGCTCTAGTGTTGTTTGTTAAGAAGAAAGACGGATCGATGCGGCTATGCATAGATTATCGGTAGTTGAAAAAAGTCACGATTAAGAACAAGTACCCGTTGTTGAGGATAGACGACATGTTCGGCCAGTTGCGTGGTGCTACAGTGTTTTCAAATATCGATCTACGGTCCGTATATCATCAGTTGAGGATTAAGGCGGATTTCATACCAAAGTCAGCTTTTAGGATGAGGTATGGTTAGTTCGAGTTTGTGGTTATGCCGTTCGGGATAACCAATGCACCAACTGCTTTCATGGATTTGATGAACATGGTGTTTCATTCGTTTCTAGATCAGTTTGTTGTAGTCTTTATAGATGACATCTTGATCAATAGTCAGGACAGTCAGAAGCATGAACAACATCTTCGACAAGCGTTGACTCTCCTTCGCCAACATCAGTTGTATGCCAAGTTTAATAAGTGTGAGTTCTGGTTGAAAGGAGTAACTTTTTTGAGTCATGTGATATCTACAGAAGGAATCAAGGTAGACCCTAGGAAGGTGGAGTCCGTTGCAGAATGGGAACAACCAAAGACGCCGACTAAAGTTCGCAGTTTCCTGGGTTTCGCAGGATACTACCAGAGGTTTATAAAGGACTTCAGTGTGACTACGTTGCCAATGATGAAGTTGACCTAGAAAGACATACCTTTTGTCTGGAATGATCATTTGCCATCAAGCTTTCCAGAGATTGAAGGAGAAGTTGACTAGTGCTCCAGTGTTAGTCTTACCAGATCCTGGAAAGGGCTATGTTGTTTTCTATGATGCTTCCAAGAAGGGCTTAGGATGCGTGCTGATGCAGGAAGACCATGTGGTTTCTTTTGCTTCGCGACAGCTTAAGAAACATGAGGAGAACTATCTGACTCATGACTTGGAGTTGGTAGTGGTGGTTCATGCGTTAAAGATTTGGAGACACTATCTTTATGGGGAAGTGTGTCAAATCTTTACAAACTATAAGAATTTGAAGTACATCTTCTCGTAGAATGAGCTTAACATTCGAAAACATCGTTGGATGGAGCTAATCAATGATTATGACTTCACCATCGAGTATCACCCTGGTAAGGCAAACATGGTAGCTGATGCCCTTAGTTGAAAGTCTTCTTCTCTCCCTACAAAGAAGGCACAGTTGACTTCCTTGGTATGCTATAGACGGGATATGTTTGCCTCCTTGCAGCATATGAATGTGTAGATGGAAGTTTCCTTGTTAGCAGGACTTTTGGCACAAATGCAAGTCAAGCCTACACTGAGACAGTAGATCAAAGACATACAAAAAATAGATGATACAGTTTAGTTGATCAGATCAGAGCTCGGCATCGAAAGGCTTGATGGGTTCCATGAGTCTGAGGATGGACTAGTTTGCTATCATGATAGGATGGTGGTCCCTGATGCTGATGATCTGAGGAAGCTAGTGCTCGAGGAAGCACACACATCGATGTATGCTATGCATCTAGGAGTCACCAAGATGTATCACAATCTGAAGGACATGTATTGGTGGCCTAGCTTGAAGAAAGATGTAGCCGAGTTTGTGGCTAGGTGTGTGGTATGCCAGCAAGTCAAGGCTGAGCATCAGAAGTCAGCAGGTACGTTGCAACCCATGCCGATACCGCAATGGAAATGGGATCACATAACCATGGATTTTGTAGTTGGTCTGCCCAGGACAACTAAGAATCATGATTCCATTTGGGTGATAGTGGACAGATTGACGAAGTATGCCCATTTCATACCTATTAAGACAACATATGTAGCCGAGAAGCTCGCTCAGGTATATGTAGATGAGATAGTACATTTGCACGGTGTGCCAGCAATGATAGTTTCCGACAGAGGTCCTCAGTTTATGAGTCGTTTTTGGGAACAGTTGCACAAATCTTTGAGAAAGCAGTTGAGGTTCAGCACCACTTTCCACCCACAGACAGATGGACCGTCTGAAAGGACTATTCATACTTTAGAAGATCTTCTTTGGGCTTGTGTTTTGTAGTTCCTAGGAAGTTGGGACATACATCTCAGTTTGATAGAGTTCGCCTACAACAATAGTTACCAACGGAGCATTGACATGGCTCCTTACGAAGCCTTATATGGCAGGAAGTGCAGATCTCCTTTATGTTGGTATGAGTTTGGTGAGTATCAGCTTTTGGGTCTTGAGTTAGTACAACAGACAATAGAAAAGATCAAAGTGATACAACAACAGCTGAAAGTAGTACAAGATAGGCAGAAGTCTTATGCAGACAATCGCCGATGACCTTTAGAGTTCCAAGTGGGAGACAAAGTGTACCTCATGGTCTCACCTTGGAAAGGCGTGCTAAGGTTTGGCAGGAAAGGTAAACTGGCACCCATGTATATGGGACCATACCCGGTAATAGCACGTGTTGGCAAGGTAGCTTACAAGTTAGAGCTATCGTCAGAGTTGCATAGGTTACATCCAGTGTTCCACGTCAGCATGCTGAAGAAAACTCACCCAGATACAGGGACATTGATACAGCCAATCGAAGTTGAGCTTGATGAAGATGCGACCTACAAGGAAGGTCCTGTGATGATCCTTGACAGAAGAGTAAATAAGTTGAAGAGGAAGGACCTGGTTCTGGTAAAGGTTCTTTGGCATCATCGTGGCGTTGAGGAAGCCACGTGGGATCTTGAGGAAGAGATGAGGAGGAAGTATCCCTCACTTTTCTCTTCGGATTTCGAGGACGAAATCCCTTTGTAGAGGGTTATAGCTTGTAAGGACCTTGACCTCCGTTTAGGGTTTATCCTGTTTGCTTTGCTTAACCCTGATGTTTAGTTGCTTAATAATCACCCTTAGTGGTGATTAGGGTTTGTTTGTGCTTGTTGTGTGTAGGAGGTGCTACTTGCAATTTACCCAAGTCTAGGGTTGTAGAGCAAGTTTGTCACCTTGAGAGGTGTCTCTCTCTCCTTGCTTCCTCTAGTGTTGAGAGGAAGGGTTGGGCTCATTGCTGGAGTTGATTTCGGCTTGGATGAGCCTAGTTGGGCCTTGTTGTGCCTTGCTTGACCTTGTTGGACCTTGTGTCAGCCATGGGTGTGCCGGCCATGGTTGTGCCGGCCATGGTTGAGTCGGCCATAGGTGTGACACCCAAGGAGGTGTGTCAGGCATGGAGTTGAGGTGTGTCGTCCATGGACCCCCTTTGACCCTTTTGACCTCGTTTGTGCCACCACTAGTGGACACTTGGTGCTTAATGCTTGCATGTGGCAATGGCCTTGGACATGTGTTTAAGGCAAGTTAGAGAGGTGGCATTGCCCATGGACAAGTGTCCCTAGGTGGGCGACACCTTGCCTTGTCTTACCTTGGTTTCTCCTCCATCCTCTCCTATATATGTGTTCCCTTTCTCTTGCTAAGAATCCCTTTATTTCCTTAGTTTCCCCTCCCCTTTGGTTGCACGACACCTCTTCCTTTCCAAAGCTTGGTGGTCGATCCTTATCTTGGAGTCTTCTTCTTCTTCCTCTTGAGGTGGTCAAAGGTGTGCTTGGTGCTAGGAGCTTGGAGTTTGCTTAAGGTGGGTTACATAACTCCTAACCCTAATCATATTACCTTCTTCTATGTTCTTGTATGTTTTCTTATGATCATAATCGGTCAAGTATGTTCTAAGATAAGTTTCTTGCTTGTTGCACCTTTAATCTTATGGTTATGGTGATCTTGTTAAGATGGTTGAGGTTTGTACCTTTGTACCCTAGTTGGCCGAACCATGTTGAGAAACACTCCTTTCCCTCCTTGGTATAGAGAAGTGAGCTTGAGCTCTAGTGATATGAGCAACACCCCTCTCTCGTTTAAGTTGAGAGGTGAGCTTGTGTTCTAGTTGCTTGTGCAACACCCTCCTCTGACCATGGATTCGAGAGGTGAGCTTTGTGGTAGATGTAGATCTATGTTAAAGTTGATCCTTGTGGCTTCCCAAATTGTGATAGAGGTTGTGCAAGACCCCTCTCTCTTGGTTGTTGAGAGGTGAGCCGATCTTCTTGATCAATTTAGGGTTTGGTGCCCTTGTGCTTGAGGTTGATGATGATCTTGTATCTTGCATGATATGGATTTGGGATGGTGCTGCCCGATACCCTCTCTTGGACTAGAGTTCTGGGTCGATATGATGAGGTTGTGTTGGGCGATATACCTTGGTCCTTGCCTTGTGTGTTGGCCGATAGGATGAGGCTAGCTTGGTTGGACGATAGGCTTTGCTTTGCTGCCCGTTTGAGTTGTACCCTTGGCCGTTGTGCCTAGATGAGTATGATTTTTGGTCGATACATTTGTGTGTTGGGCATTATGCCTTGTTGGGTGCCCTGCCCGTCACACTTCTTGTGAGGGTAGTGGGTACTTCTAGTGAGGATGCCCTGCCCGTCACACTTCTTGTGTGGGTAATGGGTACTTCTAGTGAGGGTCATGTTCCACCCGGAAACCCATATGATAGTTCCTTATCATGCGATCACATCTTTGTTATTAAGAGTTATGGTTTATGGTTTGTGAACCTTTTACATGTTTGATAATAGTAAGATGGTTGATAAAGTAGAACACAACTATGTAAACATGACATATCTGAACTCTAATGACATGATATTACATGTGTTTATGATCATCTTGAAGTATATATATATATATATATATATATATATATATATATATGTATATATATATATATATATATATATATATATATATATATATATAATGATGAGTAAATGATAAGTTGGAAGTATATGAGTTGCTTCACATGATGATGTGACCCATGTCTATGGTCACAGTTATGAGGCATGAATAATAAAGCATGCAATGATCAATGTTGCCCTATATTGACAATACGATCATTATGTTAATCTATGATGGTTTCAGTTATCTCTATGATTGTGTATATTAACCATGCAGGTGTTTCTTGCGGATGCATAGCCAGGTAAAGGGCTATGAGGTATATATGTTGGAATAACACTGCATTGATGGTCACTCTTGTTGATGAGATAACATGCATCACCTGTATAATGTGTTTAGGTCTGAGGACCTAAGTTGGCTAAAGTGCCTAACTTGAGGTGTTATCCTCTGATGTTGAGATTTGGGACTGTGATCCCATGTGATGATAATATGATGATGGTAATAACAAGGTAACTTAATGATATGTATGTGTTATAACCTAGTTGCCTCAACAATTCACTTAAAATATACTGACTAATTACAGTGGAACATATTATGTAGTTTGCCCTGGCCATAGATCCATCATCTTCAGTAGCTGGTGATGGTGAAACAGGTTCTCCTGCGGGTTAACTTGGAAGCACATATTATTGAATATGTGTGGTTTCTCCTAGCCGAAAATGAGGAGGTTAGAGTGGAACTTCAGTTGTAGACTGAAGATGTGTATAAAAGCATGGTGAACATGCCCATGGCTCAGTGTGATAGAGCATGAATGTGTTCATAGCACAGGTAGCACGGTGAACTGGCCCGTGGCTCAGATTTACTAATACCGAGACATGTACCAAGGAGGGCTAGAGAAAGGGTAGCCTGTGGGAGCTGACCCTGTGGTTGAGGCCGCTTAAGCATGAGACTGTGGTCCTGCTTTGGTTCTCGTACACTGAGGTCGTGGAGTCCGACTCTTCCATTGACCTTGTATGGCACCGGCTTGGGTTTCGTAATCGAAGGTTGGATTTGAGAGGTACGACTCACTTCCTCAGGGCATAATAATACGTAATCGAGTCGAATAGTATTTATTACTTAAGGCAAAACACAGAACATTGGTTGAGGCCTTGCATGTGTAGTTGATCTTATTATACATTGCAGTTACTTATACGTCCCTTATGTTATGTGGTAAGATCTTATAAATCTTATCTTCTCAATCATGTTCCATAAAGAAATACTTGGTTATATGCCTTCCGTACATCTTGGTAAGCTCGATGGTAATAACAACCCTGCTCTATAGACTACCCTTATTCTACGCTTTATCAGTTATCTGTTGTTGTTGCTTTAATCTTTCTGAGGTTTTATGGTTTCAGCGGGGAGTTATGTTTCTCGCTGGGAGTGTGTGTCTCACCCCGTTGCTTTACAACTTTTTTAGGTGTTCGCGCTAGACGTGGTGGTGGTCGCGGGGTTGCGGCCGAGCAGCAAGATGAGCAGTAGAAGGCAAGAGATGGACATGTTGCTGTTTTGTTTGTTTTGTAGTAGAGTCTTAGAGTCATCCCTGTACTCTCAGGTCCTCGGAGGCGTTTTGACGTTGTTTTACGATGTATAGCTGATGAAGCTTTGTTTATCCTACTGCTGGGTGGATGTGGCCCGTTATGTATATATAAACAGGTGATGAACTCATGTGATGACAAGACAGCTGATCTTATATGCCATGAACACGTATCTAGACTTGTAAATGTTTATATTACCTATTTTCTTGTAGGATGAGGATCTGAATGTAATAGTTTTTTGGTTTATCTACTTCCCGAAATCGGTTTTAATTACCCCATTTTTTTGGTAGTTTAGTGGTTTATGGTGTTTTCCGCACATTTTCACATGGCACCTCGTTGTCTGTGTGATAGCGGGATGTGTCGCCACAGTTTTGGTGGTGTTGGCGGTCTTTGGTGTGGTGGGTTAGGATTTTTAAGGATGTATAATGGTTTTTGTGGAGGTGGTTGGTATGGGGGTGGTTCTTGCGGTTGATATTGTGGTGGTGGTTGGTATGGGGGTGGTTCTTGCAGTTGATATTGTGGTGGTGGTTGTGAGGTGTGTTGGAAGTTGTATGAAGGTTGAGGAGGTGGTGGATCATAAAGGTTAAGGGGAGCTTGATATTGTTTCAAGGTAGATACTTGCCCTTGTGGTGGAGCATAGATGCCTTGAGGATCACCCATAGAAATGTTTGCATTATTTGGGCTGGCCATGGTTTGGGAAGGGTGTCTTTCCTCCTTACAAAGGGCAAGTAAAATGGAAACCTGATCCAGCCTTTGTTCAAACTAATAAATAGTTTGTCCATGGGAGGACACCTCTCTCTTCATTTCATCAAGTCTTCTTAACCTCGCAAGAACTTCTTCTTCAAATAGGGAGTTGTTTCTTGTCTCTTGGTCTCCTTGTTTCTCCCATGACAAGTTTGGGTGATTTCTCCATTCTGACTGTAAGAGCTTGACATGGAGCCTTGGTTGTTCCAGATGCCATTCGATTATGCAACTTGCAAATCTTCACAAAAGATCCTCCATGGAGTTGGGAGAGTGATTAGAAGAACCTCTCACATGAATATTCATTAGATTCACCATGTTTGCCAATATCTTCATCTTGTAGGGATGTTGAGGAATTGGGAGAGTTTGTGCATCTCGGTCTTCCATCTTGACTTAAAAGGGTTTGTTGTCACATGAACAAGTCACAACCAAACAAAATAGGACACATTAGCAAACCAATATGCAAAAGTAACACAAATAATAAACCATAGAAATGGTGAGGGAAGTAGGAAAAGCAAAGCTACTCTAACTATCTAGGCGTAGTGCCTCACTCCTCGACAATGGTGTGAGAAAGCTTGGTGTGTTTCTTAAATGCAGACAAAACAAGTTGGCAAAGGATGATTTAAAAGGGGAGATTCAACACCACAACTACTAGGTAGCTATGACACTTTTTGTCCCCGACAATGACGCCAGAAAGCTTTGTGTGTTTCTCCTTGCCCTAAGGTTTTGTACACCTAAACAATTGGATTTTGATTATATGCACCCCTCAAGGCTCTAACATACTAGTATCTTTCGATATTTGTAGGGACCTAAATGAATACTCACTTCTACTAACACACTATATCCACAAGTGCATGGGTTCGTGTCGTAGTATAGGGAAGCGGCAAGTATAGGGTTGATCCACATGGAGAGAGGGGGCATTAAAGCATAGTTAGCATGAGCTACATTCCTAAAGCAAAGACTATGATTTTTAGGGTTTAAAATTGGTTTGATTTTATTACACTAATGATGCAAGAAATTGAACAAGAAAGGAAAGACAAGACAAGAAAAGACAAGAAAAACACTAAGTTAACCCAAACAAGCAATTCTAATGAAAAAAAAAACCAACACTTAAACAAGAGCACAAAACTACACTACACTAGTAATCTAAACAATAAAGCAATTAGATACCTAAATTACCACTAACTAGGTTAAACGAGCAGAAAGAAGCGCTAGATACCCTAGCAAGAATTAACTATCAAGACTAAGCAATTAATATAGGAAGCAATTAAACTAGGCAACTAAGTAAGCATGAGCAAACTAGGAGAGCAAGATGTGTTTTAAGCAAGTTATTGAAAGAGTGGGCCATTTGGGGAATGATACTATGATATTAGTTGAGGGAAATTAAGATTTAAAAAAATCTAACCATTCATTCTAGATTGTCAAACCAAACAACTAGTCAAATGCAAAGGAATCACCCTAGACTATTGGTTGGCCATGGATAGAATAGAGTGTGGGAAGGGGAACTACACCCTTACACACCATATCTACCCTTATGAGGCTCAATCAGACCAAGGTTAGGAGGGATTTCAATTGGATTTGGCTAATATAGGTTTCTAGGATAGGAGTGTTTAGTGTGATTGGGAGCTAAAGGTAGGAATGGAGAGTAGAGGTAAGGGTATTTCACCTCACATTACCCACCATTTAGCTTTTCGTAAACCCCTAGGCAATTACACTAAGAAATCTCATACTAGCTACTTAGATCTCACACCTAATAGTAGGAGAAGGGATATATGTGTGGGAAGATGGGGATCTAGCTAGGGATCCACTAGTTGGACCTAGGAGCGAATCCCAAAATAGCCTCACATATACTATCTTCTCCTAGGCTTAGGTGGTTTCAATCATAAAACTACAAGCAATTCATATTTTAAGGTTCAAATCGCAAATAGAAACATGGGAAGTAAGATTGAAGGAGAAATAAATCATCATAGAATGAGAATATAGAGTTTTACAAGATAAATTCCCCCAACATTGTATCGAAGTATCATTTTACCTCCAAACAACCCACTAAGGGATTTAGTTAGACATAAAACAAGAAAAGAAAGAGAAAGAAGAAGAAGTAGAGGAGCATAGATCCATAGAACTTGGTGAAGACTCCTCCTTCTTCTCCTCCTAGATTCTATAGCTCGAGCTCCTTCCTCCAAGGTGGATGGATGGCATGGAAAGGTGAGGTTTTGTGTTGGAAACCCTAGAAAACTAGGATTTTGAGGCAGTGGAAAGTGAAATTGGAGTAAGGGATGGATGGAGGTAGGTAGGAACTCTTGAATGGATTAAGGGGATGTGTGAGTAGCTAACCTTCATTCTACAACCACCACCCTAGTATATATATGTGGTGGGAAAGCAATAGGTTAAGTGGGGGGCATTGTATGAATTTTAGTGTAAAAAGATGTATGGTTTGGGTGGTAGCACGGTTGCTCTGGGAAGAATCGCCGTTCTGGTCAGAATGGTCGTTCTAGTAATGAATGGGAATTTTCATGGTGGATGGGTATGACCGCGGTGGAAGAGTGGAATGAATAGTGGAATTCTGAATTTCTGGGGCTGGTAGCACGTCCGTTCTGGCTAGCATGACTGTGCCGAGACTTCCCAAAATGACCATTCTAGACAACATGACCATTCTGACCAATGGGTTCATTTTTTGAAGGTTCTGCTAATTGGGGCATGTCCCAGAATGTCCATTCCTTGGTAGCACGGCCTATCTGGGGTCCTTCCCTTGCATTTGAGTCTTGAACTTGGTCATCCATGAAGGTTATTGCTTCAATACATTCTTTGACCACTTGGGGTAGGTTAGGAGTGGTTTTGTCCTAGTTTTGGGATCCTCCAAGCATGGGGAAACTGTATATTCAATCATGATGTCTCTCTTTCATCAATAAGTGTTCAAAATACCTATAAAACATGCAAAAACCATCCATCAGTGCATTTGATAGTAAAACACATATTAAGAAAAATAACATGCAATCTAACTGCTCTAGATATGATTAAAGTGCAATATGACACAAGATGAAACCCTCAAATAGGACTGTACCATTCTTCTCCTCGTATTAATGTACATTTTCTACATATTTTAAAAAAACCATATTGTAAGGAAGTTGTCTATTAGCCATTTATGTCTGTTGTTAATATTAAACAATTCTGAATCTTATTATTTTTGTGCATTCACTGTTAGTGTTTCTATGGAAAAATTCACTTTGTACACTCTCAAATATAGCCTTGGTATTTGAGCACCTGGCCTTTTAGGTAGTGACATTTTTCTTGATTGGTATACATTACATCAACTCATCCATGTTCAATATTCCCTCTTAGCCTCTTTGATAAGGCAAACTTGGGAGGGAGGGAGGACCAAAAGCATGAACAAAATTAATATAGATAAACCTTAAATTTAGGAAAATTATTCCCAACATACATCCTCCACCAACATTCCCACCCCTACCTCGGGAATGTGTGACTCATCCAAAATCTGCACCGTGTGACATGGCAACCGAGTGTGAAATCACAGCACTGTCGGATTGGATCATTGCAAAATTCTCCAAATCTCCAGTGACCAATCCCAGCGCTCATGTTCCATACATGCACATGTGTTGTAGCAGGGAGTTATAGTTTGTGAAACCTAATTTCCTGGCTCTTTAGCTTCTAGTACAGTTTAGCTACGTAATCCACATTGTGTGCCACTTTTTATTTGAATTTTACCATGTTCCCTCCGTTTCCCTGTCCTATATATACACTTCTACCACTTTAACATGAAGAATTGTTGTTGTATCATTCTTCAGTGCCACTAGTATGAGTATTAGTTCTCCATCCTATCTCTCTATTTTCTGTGTGATCAATATTCATTGAATTTAAACAAAAAATTATTTTTGTCAAATCGATTAATTTAAGGTTAGTTGTTTTGCAATATTAATATTCTAATGCAATTTAACCATTTGGTTCATCTCTATCATTCCACAGTACCCTAATCTCCGTTTATGATTCCAATATTCAATTTTCATAGTTATATTTCTGACAACGATTCCAATATGAATTTTTAGCCAGTGAACATTCAAATACCTTCATCGGTACCACCATATAATCTTAACAATATTGATAAATATTCAAGCAGTACAAATTACAATATAAGACAAGTATTCTTTCTTTTTACAGATGCCAGTAGATGACATCGATCTTAAAGTAACATTTAATGGCAATCAGGAAGATGTTATTGTTAGTGCAAGTGACGCATCTGTACCCATTTCTCAAAATATTAATTTCCCTAAACTTGTTATACCAAGAATTGATGGAGTTTTAAAACCAAAAGTTGGCATGGTATTTGATTCCATTCAAGAAGCCAGCTCATTCTATGAAGCGTATGCTGATGCATGTGGGTTTGGAGTATTAACAACACATTTTATAATAAATCCTACCTGTAATTCTATAGTGATGTTAACTCTTTCATGCCTTAAAGTTGGCAGACCTCTTAAATCGGCTAATACTACTATGTACCATCATCGTCCAACTGCTAAGACCAACTGTGTTGCACATATTAAATTTTGCCACGACATATATAGTGATCAAATGGTTATTACTTCTTTTCAAGAACAACACAATCATCCCCTTTTAGAACAGCGTGTTCTAAGGTTGTTGCCTTCAAAGAGAAAGATCCTCATAGATATTGCGAGGAGGATTGATCTAAATGACATGGCTAGTACATTCATCAAAAAACAAAATTTTGATTTCAATATATACTAAATAATACCAATTTTATATTGTAACCATACTAGTATTTACTGGTAATACTGTTGCAAAATCAATGTCTAGTTTTTCTGTTGAGGCAGGAGGATACAATAATTTACCCTTTACTGAGAGGGATGTCAAAAACCATGTTTCCATATCTAGATGTCTAAATCTTGGTAAAGGTGATGCAAACTCCATTCAAGATTATTTTATCAATATGTCGACCAAAAACAAAAAAAAATTCTATGTTATGGAGTTAAAGGATGATGGTCTTCTTCCAAATGTATTTTAGATTGATTCAAGATCAATACATGCTTACAAATACTTTGGTGATGTAATCACATTTGATACTACATACTTGACTAACCGTTATGAAATGCCTTTTGCCCCATTTGTTGGTATCAATCACCATTCTCAAAGCATTCTTCTTGGATGTGGTCTTCTATGTGAAGAAACCACTAAAAATTATGTTTGGCTTTTCCAGATATTACTTAAATGCATGGGTAAGTCAAAAATTATGTACAATTTAAGCATTGTCATATATATATATATATACATATATATATATATATATATATATATAAGCATTGATATACATATTATAAAGTACCATTCTCAGAAATTTACATAATGCTAACATATCGATTACCTTTACAGGTATCCCTCCAAAGGGCATAATAACAGACCAGGCACAATACATCATGAACGCAGTCAAAGTTGTTTTTCCAAATACCCATCATCGTCTTTGTTTGTGGCATATAATGAGAAAGCTACCTAATAAGCTTGGAAAGGATTCATATAGTTCTTTTATTGTCAGACATGTTGTTTATGATAGTATTACAGTAGACGAGTTTGAAGCTAATTGGTACAAGGTTGTACAAAACTATAATGTCAAGGAGGATGGATGGCTGAATAGGAAGTATCAACTTAGGGAAATGTGGGTTCCTGCCTATGTTGATAATTATTTTTGGGCTGATATGACAACCACACAGCGTAGTGAATCAATGAATGCATTTTTTGATAGCTATGTGAATTCTTTTACATCACTAAAGCAATTTGTTTACCAATATGAGCTTTCTTTATGATATAAATATCAAAAAGAGAGACTTTCCGAGTATGAATCAATGCATAAAACAACACCTACAAAGACATCCTACATGATTGAATTTTAGTTCAGAGATCTTTACACTATATCCTTGTTTAAGAAATTTCAGGACGAACTTTCTGGTATGATTTTATGTGACACTAAAGTCATGTTTAATGATGGGGTCAATACAAATTTTAATGTGATCGAGCATTGTAGCATAATTATTTCTCTAAATGAATGTAAATTTTTTGAAAGACATTTTACTGTCATGCATGAATATTCTTCACAAAACATGAATTGCACATGTAGATATTTTGAATCCATGGTATGCTATGTCATCACATGTTATGTGTTATGATTCATATTTTGAAGTTTGAAAAAGTTCCCAATCAATACATATTGGATCGATGGAGGAAAGACATAAGTCATTTTTATGACGAATTAAATTCAAACTCACTGCAAAACTTGCACAGTGCAAACTCTAGATCTGAAGATATCATTAAATTTTATCATGGATTTGCCAATTTTGCAAAATCATCAGAGGCAAATTTGGATCAGGTAAAACATAATCTAGGTGATGCTTATAAAAAGTTAAAACTACTAAATTCAAATCAAAATGTAACTGTTAGCACATTTTCTATGCTACACGCATGCATTATTATATTCTTACCAATTTGCATGTTTTTTACAGGGTGAACAATTTTCAAAACCACCCGTACACAATCCATTTGTATGCAAAAGAATTGGACGCCCCTCATCAGCGTGCAAAAAATCATTTAAAGAGGAACAATCAATTAAGAAGTCAAAGTTAAAGAAGAAGAAGTTGAATACTCTTCCACACATAGAAGAAGAACAAGCTGCAGATCAAGCTGACAACAACATAGAAATAGATGGAGATGGTATTGGAGATATTCTATGTCCAAACACTACAACATATCCTCATAATTCCACACATCAGTAAAACAATTCTACATATTCAAACATCAACTCCAAGCGATGGAATCACCCTGAAACAAAATGGTGGATTGATCTATGTTCAATGTCTAAAAGAAGCAATTTTGACCAATGTTCAATGTCCAAAAGAAGCAATATTTGATTGCATTACTCTATTGTTTATCAATTTCAACCCTACTATGCTATAAAGTATCAAACAATACCTATTAATAATGTAACACATACCACTAACCGTGATATAAATAACCTAAGAAAAATTCAACACTATCAATTGAGTAGCATACAAATAGCAGTACCAAAACATATACAATAATAATAGCAATAGTACCAATCAACAACAGTGCACTACATAACATATCAAATGTTTTGTGAGTACCAATTGCTCCAACAACTATTCTCTAGATGTATAACATAGTGTAGTACAAACACAATATATAATATAATATAATCAAATGATATACAATATCAATACCAATTGTTCCAACAACACATACCAATAATTGTTATTTAAATAACTTAACAAAAAGTCAGACAGTACCCAACCATTGTCAATAAACTCTATGTAAATGTGTTAATGATTGTACACCTAATATATTTAAATAGCATACAAATACTAGTACCAAATCATATACAATAATGAGAGAGAAGTAATAAAGACCTAATATAATACCAAAACATATAAACAGTAGTACCAAAGCACATACAATAATTGTACCAAATAACATACCATGTTCCTTAACACAACCATGTTCCTGAACAACACAACCATAATTTACCTTCCTTACAAGATTCAAAGTTTACCCATCAAAATGTACATGATTCAAAGTTTACCCATCAAAATGTAACCTCTCTGAAGTTTCTAATTAGTAACACATAGATACTCCTTTTGGTTTAGTAGTCTCATTGCATAAGTTCCTCTCAGTAGGTGAACATTATCTCCCCTTCTATCTTCAATGTCTAAATCCCACAATACTTCTTCTATCCATCTGATCACATAGAATCCACAATCATTGCGTGTAGGATCTTGTTGTGGAGCTCTTCTATCATACATTATCTTCCAACCCTGATATGATATTCCAACTTTAATCTTTAGTTCATACTTTATTGCTTGGGCCTGATTTCATCACATAGAAAAGCATATTCAAAACAATAGTTAATGACGACTTATAAATATATACTATATTTTCATTCAACAAATAGTTGCATACCATCAGAGGTGCATCTCTATCATATGCATTGTACACAATACCAGTATCATCATTCCTTTCCTCCTCAAGACTATTGTAGTGAACAAAACTTTTTCTTACCAAAGTTCTTACTAGAAGATGCCAGTGTGATGATGTCAATATAGGCATAATCATAGTTTTTAATTCTAAGATTTCACCCATATGCTTCAAAAAATAATTTGTCAATCCTGATTCATTATGTGTTCTAATAGTGTCTTACAATGAAGATTGGAAAATGAAGCACTATGTATGATTGCCTTTACCATCTCTCCTCTTTAATTCCATTATCTCCTCTATAACCTAAAAAAAGCAGAAATATACCATTTTTTAACAACTTTACCAATTTTTTTGAACAACAATATCAACTATATTATTTAATTCCAAACCTAAATGCTCAACATCCCTACCTTCTTCACCACCTACTTCAAATCACTTCTCATTAGGGTTTCATGTGGCGATGAGGATACAATATCGCTGTCATTGCTTCCTTCCCTTGTTATTTGTAATATAGCAACAATTGTATAAATAGTCACAATAATATAAATAACAATGCAACAAATACATATTACCATTTTAAGCATCTTTATCTCTTCTTCAGACAGCGTCTGCACTGCACTATTATCAAAGTCTTTCATAACACTTATAACTGACACATCATCATCGTCTCCCATTACTTTCCTCTTCAATTTCACTCTTCTAACCACTGACATTTGACTTTTTCCCTTTTGTTTCATTTTTGTAGCTTTGATGTCAGTTTCCAGTCTATCAACATGCTCACAAACCGCAGCAATCTAGTCTTCTGTCTCCCCCTAAACAATAAACAATAAATATTTTATCATAGTTATTATAGTTGTTAAAAACAATAAACAATAAACATCTTATCATCATATCTTATTTGTCATTGTAAGCTCATCAATCAGCATATTTCCAATCATGATCTTAACTGGTGTTCTGTCAAAACCATTTGGTAACAAATTTTTGATTATATCATCAATTTGTTTATCTAGTTTTGTTCTTGAATACTCACGATGATCCTACAACAATCATAATAGTGACAACACAATATATAAATTGTACCAAAATATATATTCTCCAATACTTGTTTCAAACACCAATGTACCATTTATTTTTCTAGCCACACCCTTTGTTCATCTTCAATATTAATTGTTGTGTTTCCTCTATTAGGGGTTGTAAACAAACTACTCTCAGCCGCCAATTTTTCAATTTCCATTTTAGGATTTTGGATATGTGTTTCTTCATGACCATGATCTGCTGCAATAATAACACTCTCCTTGACCTTAAAAACATAAACCTTTTGTCACGTAGATGACATGCTAATTAAAATAGCAACAAACCAAGTTATCATTTTTGACAAACAAATTTGACTTCCTTTTCTTTTCCATCTCCACTAATTGGAGTTGTAAACGGTTCAAATTCTACAACCATTGTCAGATTCTCTCTTTTAGTACTGATAGTTTGAATTGGTTCAGAGACATCAACTGTACTAACATCCTGATATTCAAACAATTAAACTATCAAATACTTATAATACTCACATCCAATACTAATATTTACACATAATAGTACCAAACAATTTATTAAGAAAAAAACATTACTGTATAATTTTTGCTTGTTCCCCGATAGTTGGTTGAACTTCTTCTTCAAGTGATTCATGTTCAAATCCAGAATGTTTTTCTACTCTGTTATCCTTTGGACCAGTTCCTCCGTTCTCATTGATTTTCTCCTTTTTCTTTACAAAAAAATAAAAAAATGTATCAATTTTCAATATACTTACTATTGAAACTAAAATAATAATAATAATAATAATATTAGTGTACTAACATCTGCAAACTATTTCAAGCTTAATTTTGAAGAAAATGTCCTTGTATTCACACTTAGTTTTAAATTCTCCGGTTCAGACCTTTTTTTGAGCATGAAATTCTTCATAAAATGAAAAAATATATTTTTAATTGTTAAATAGTAATAAAAGAAATAACAAAAAAATAATGAAAACACTAACATCCATATCTTCTCTATTATCTTCATCCTCTGATTCTTAAACCTTCCTTTTTATTTTTCATTTGTAATCGTTTACATCAGACATGACTATTGACTTAATCATAATATTATAATTATTAATGTGTACCAAACACAACAATAATATTATACCTTCAAATTATCCCTCATCTCAGCAAGGGTATTTCTATTTGATTCTGATTCTTCTTCCTGGTAGTCACTGTCTGCACTCTCAGAGTGCTCAGTACATGTATCTTCCATTATTGGATTAGCCATGCAATGTGCAGCCAACTCCTCCCTCAAGTATACACAATCATTTTGACTTTTATTCAAAGCAACATGCAACCCGTCAACATTTATCTTCAACTCTTCATTTTTTTCCATTAACCTTCCCACATATTTATCATATTTCAATTTATATTTTTTCAACTCTAATCCCAACTACATCTTGTCAGCTTTTAGATATGCTAGTTTCACCCTAGTTGAATCTAGCACATTAGTTTCATCAGAAACTACCAAGTTTTTTTCCCAAATCCCCAACTTTCCAGTTTTCATGGATATATACCCCATTAAGTTCAACATTTTTTGTCACTTCTAGACAAATAATTGCTGAACTTCTGGTCATACTTCCATTTATTTATGTGTGGCATTCCGTCTAGATAATCTTTCAACAACATCTTCTAAGCTTTTTTTTTGGAGCAGGTAAAGTATTACTATATCACCAAAAGAGTATAGGAGGCAAACACCATCATATACTGTACAAGTGGGTTATAAAACGAAATCCCATTGTGCCAGGATCTCACCACTGACTCCTCTCACCATTTTAGGACGTGCTTTAAGCACCATCCTAAGATGTGCAACTAAGTTATCAAACAAAACAAGTGTGACAATCTTCCCCTTCCCATGCAATCTATAATTCCATTCTTGCCAAATCATATAGCATAAGGCAGTGAGGAAGACACCCACAAATGGTCTAGAGACATGGTTGTGCTTAGTCTTCTCCAAAGCCTGCAGCACACCATCGAATAGGGCGGTGGGCGGAGAGCAGTCCCAACCCATTTTCAACCACAACTGACACCACAAAGGCCTAGTATAGCTGCACTCAAAAAATAGATGATTATGTGTCTCTGCCTCACTTCCCCATAACCCGCAGATGGGATTAGTGTTGAGGCCTCAGCTAATTAACCTATCAAACATAGGAAGAATTCTCATGATTGCTATGTACGTGCAACAAATCCACCTTAGAACGTGCCCCTAATTCCATAGAAGGTGGAACCAAGGCACAACCAGGGTATGATATTGGGGTAGAGCCCAAGGAACGGAAGTCGCGTCCCTTAGTGTCCATCCATCCAACAAAGGGGTCTAATCAGCAGTAATCAAAGTCCAGACCCTACAAATTGCCTGCCACGATCTTGCGACATTTTGATCAGTACATGCAGGCTACATCTGTAGCGTTCCCGCATCCATCTAGTCTAGGCATAATCACCCCTAACAAAGGTGTCGACTCTCTTCACCATGGCCATATGGGCGAGAGCAGCCGGATCAGTCAGGTTGAGACCTCTCTCCTCAAACTTCCTTTCTATGATAGACCATCCCACAACATGCCCTTTACCTCCCTAGACGAAGGATGCCATGATAGTACACATCTTGTTCAACACAAAAAGCAAGATTTCAGCTTGTTGGCACCATAATCTGATCAAGCCCTCCAAAACCGATCTGACTAAAACAAGCCTTCCATCCAGGGACATGTTGATCCCTATCCATCTAGAGACCCTATCTCTAAGAGCATCTATGCACATGTTAAAATCCTTGCCTTTGGCTTTTCCACCACTCAGTGGGATCCCAAGGTATTTCATCAAAATCATACCTTTAGAAAGACCCACGACCTCTTTAATCCTACCTCTCCTGGTATCACACGATCTAGAAAGGAAAACTCTAGAATTAATATCACTAAGGTAAAGGCCCATGCAATCCCCAAACCTCTTCATAAGACTTCAAAAGCCTCTAAGAGATTTGTTGGTACCCGTTAGAAAGAAAAGTAAATCATCGGAAAATATCATGCGTGACATCACCCTGCACCCTCCTTGTCTAAAAGTTGTAAACTGGTTACTTCCTTCAGACTCATCAGCCATACAGGTCAATGTCTGCATGACCAAAGTAAATAGTAGAGGAGACAACGGGTCCCCCTGTCTAAGCCCATTGGAACCTTTAAACATGCCATAGGGAAACCCATTCACCAGAATAGAGAAAGAAGTTGTGGGAACACACTCTTCCATAATCTTAATCCACCTACTATTGAACTCCATAGCCCTCATCACAGACCATAGAGACTCCCATCTTATATTATCATAGGCTTTGTCCAAATCCAATTTGACGCAAGCCTTCTTCGAACTATTCTTGACGCCAAAATCAAGCATGAACTAGGTAGAACGAAGGGCACTGTCTGCAATCCTTCTCCCTTTGATGAAGGTCGTCTGGTTAGGCGAGATAATCTCAGGCAGAACCTTTTTCAGTCTGTTACCCAGCAACTTCACAATAATCTAATACACCACCGAGAAGCACACAATAGGTCTCCAATCCCCCAAGGATTCCACAATGTTTTTCTTTGGAATCAATCTAATAAAGGTGTGATTCGTACGCCTTAGGATTTCCCCCCCTACAAGGAACCACCTTACTTCTCTACAAATGTCATCTTTGACAATGGGCCACATAGCCTGAAAAAACCGGGCATTGAAGCCATTCGGCCCCAGTGCTTTCGAAGGCCCAATACTAAACAATGTCTCTTTAATCTCAGACTCAACAACAGGTCCAATTAACATGGTGTTCATGGCTACCATAATCTTGGCCATCGACATCGTGCACCCAACAGCATTAACCGTGCCCTCTTTATTGTATAGGTTGATGAAGTAGCAAACAACCTCAACACCCACCACAACAGGTGTATTAGCACTAGTGCCATCACACTTCAACAACGTATGCACAACATATCTCATTTGGTTTCTCTTCATAGCAGCGTGATAGATCTTAGTATTTCTATCGCCATCTCTAATCTACTTCAGCCTACTTCTCTACCAACAATACAACTCCTCCGCTTGCTCCAGCTGAAACAACAACACAACCGACAGCAATACGACTTGTTTCCCAGAATGTAAGAATCTACTAACACCTAAACAATCACAACATATATAAATTTTATAAATATCAATACATAAACTATCACAAAAAATATATATATATAATTGCAAATATTGTACCTGTTGTAGGTAAGCCAAGTATTGTGCTAACTTGTTGAGGGTTAAATCCAACCAACATGCTTCCAATCATGAAAGTCATCTTATTGCCATCATATGCGTAAACAAGATCTTCTATCAGATTCATGTCTAGAGAAGTAGGACATCTCATGCCAATGAACACACCAAAAATAGTTTCTTCAAACATAGTCTTGTGTTCAGCTTTAGCAATCCCTAACACAAACTTAAACTTGCTTATGCCACATCTAGTCCCAAAATGATTAGTAATTATCTGCTCTTCAGTTGTCATGTCGAGATCTATTCACAGTACTTATAGTTACAAAGAACAAAACCAAAAATATTCAAAACCATACCCTAAAAATTGGCAAAGCAATACCCAAAAATAGAAATTATTCATAGTACTTATTATTACAATTAACAAAACTAGAAATTATTCAAAATATTACCAAAAACATTACTAAAATTTAATAGTAACTACTATTACTAAGAACAAAACCAAAAAAAATCAAAATATTACAAAAAAATAAAAATAATGTCTGGAATATATGTTTGTTTTACAACAGTATAATATTTAACCATTTCATTCACATATCAAATACCAAACTCAGTTCTTATTATTTCTACTGCATTTAAAAAAATATTCTTACAAGATAGTACTTACTATTACAAAGCACAATGCCAAACAATTCATTAATAATTATGCATAGTATTTTTTTTTCAGAACACCTATTATTACAAATAACAAAACTAGAAATTATTTAAAATATTACCAAAATATTATCAACACAATACTCCCAATATTTGTTTTTTACAACTTTATTTAAAAAAAAACATCACCTTAATTTACAGTTGTATAATATTTACCGATTGCATTCACATATCAAATACCAAACAATTCATCAAAATTTACGCATAAGAATATTTTATGCATATTTTATTCAACTCTATTAACAATGCCTACAGGTACAAAGAACAAAACCAAAAAAATTTAAAAATATGACCAAAAATAACCAAAACAATACTAGAAATATATGTTTGTTTTACAGTAGTATACTATTCAACTATTTCATTCACATATCAAATACCAAACTCAGTTCTCATTATTTCTACCACATTTAAAAAAAATATTTCTTACAAGATAGTACTTATTATTACAAAGCACAATGCTAAAAATTTCATCAATAATTATGCACATCATTTTTTCAGAGCACCTATTATTACAAATAACAAAACTAGAAATTATTTAAAATATTACCAAAACATTATCAACACAATACTCTCAATATCTATTTGTTTACAACTTTATTTACAAAAAATTATCACCTTAATTTACAATTGTATAGTATTTACCAATTGCATTCACATATCAAATACCAAACAATTCATCAAAATTTACGCATAAGCATATTTTATGCATATTTTGTTCAACTCTATTAACAATATCTATAGGTACAAAGAACAAAACCAAAAAAGTACCAAAATAATACCGGAAATATATGTTTGTTTTACAACATTATAGTATTTAACTATTTCATTCACATATCAAACACCAAACTCAGTTCTTATTATTTCTACTACATTTAAAAAAAATCTTACAAGATAGTACTAATTATTACAAAGCACAATGCTAAATAATTCATCAATAATTACGCATAACATTTTTTTCAGAGCACCTATTATTACAAATAACAAAACCAAAAATTATTTAAAAGATTACCAAAAAATTATCAACACAAAACTCCCAATATCTATTTGTTTACAACTTTATTTACAAAAAATATCACCTTAATTTACAACTGTATAGTATTTACCAATTGTATTCACATATCAAATACCAAACAATTCATCAAAATTTATGCATAAGCATATTTTGTTCAGATCTATTAACAATATCGACAGGTACAAAGAACAAAACTAAAAAATAAAAAAATTTATTACCAAAAAATCACCAAAACAATACCGAAAATATATGTTGGTTTTACATCATATATTCTACGCAATTGTTACAATAATTCCTATATTTAGTTCACATTTATTCACATTACCTATTACTACAAATAACAAAACCAGAAATTATTTAAAAGATTATAAACATTACCACAAATTTACAGTAACTATTATTGCAAAGAACAAAACCAAAAGATATTCAAAATATTACCAAAAGAAATCAAAACGATACCCGAAATATATATTTATTTTACATATCTAATACCAAAGTCAGTTATCATTATTTGTTAAGCATATTTTGTTCACAACAGTTACAGTAATTATAGTATATAAAAATAATCATATTTGTACAATATTTGTCTTTTTTGAAGAAAATAATTATTTCCATGTATGAAACGGTACTCTGTAGCTCTAAATCAACTATCAAATTCTCAAATCCTTGTTCAGAATCCTTAATTTCATAATAAAAAGTCAATTTCAGAGTTGAATACCATATTATGTTGACATGCAACTAAAATGTAGTCGCTTAATCACTTTTGGTACATGTAATGGAGCTCTAAAATGTGATTCCTAGAAATAACGACTTACTGTAGCCACTTAATCACTGCTCGTCTTCGTCTTCGACGAATCTTTCAATCGCCTCCGCTATAGAAGCTTTCAGTCCCCTCTTCTGCAGAGCTCCGACGTCAGAAGCTCCATCTGAAGCTAGTCGACACTATGCTCCGTTTCCAAAGTGGCCGACTCCCGCATTGTGCCCCGTCTGAAGCTAGTCGTCACCTGAAGCTTTGGCGACACCGTTCGTGAGTGGTCGCTAGAGAAAGAGGGAGGAACAAGTGAGAGAAAGTAGAGAGGGAACCGAGACTCCAGAAATGAAACTCCACACACACAAAGGACGGGAGTCAAAGTCTTTGTGGGTCTCACCGAGAGATCTAATTTCTGAGTGTAATGGTAACCGAAAAGGCGCCGCTTCAACTTCTGGTACTGCATCAGTATAAAATCTGCACAGTGCGGACAGTGTTTCGGGAATACGTGAAAATACGCAATCATGCTGCCTGTCAGATGGCCATTGCTGCTTCTCAAGGTGAGAGTGTGTATGTTGGTGCGGATAGTGTGCTCTATATCACTACTCGAACACCCTTCGGTAACTTATTAATGATCCTCACACCATTCCCCATTTATCAATGCCTATATAAGAACTTTTGTATCGAGCATCTTCAGCGTGTCAACATCTTTAGTCAATCCACTTATTATCGTGTAAAAAGAAACTACCTTGACTATTCTTCTAATTATTGTTATCCACTATCTTTAAAAAGTTCAATAACAAAACGTAAATGTGCATGGTCTCATTTAAAGTATTGTAGTTCGAACTTCTTCCTCTGTCCCTTTCCAAGGAGATGCGGGAGGCGTTGCTTGTTTTTGTTGTTCTACGCATCCATGTAGCAAAAATTGCTAATGTACCCGAACTTATCCCAAGATGGGAACATTTGCCCGTCCTTCATGCATCGAGCACTATCATGCTGTAACCCGATGTCATTTATCACTGCAGTTGAGTGACAAACACAATAAATTGTTTAATAGCAATGCTCCAATGAACATAATCTTGAAATCCATGCCAAAAGAGTTAGAAAAAAAATTGGTTGACTGTCAACCGTTATTCTAACTTGGGACCGGCTAAGTTTGTAAGTTTATACATGGTCACTATGAACAATTCCAACATAAATAACATCTTTATCATTTGAGTGACTTCAGAGGTGACCCTACTATATGTTTCTTTCGTTTGCTCCAATTTTAAGAGACATATGTCATCTTGGTCAGGATTTTTTAAGATTTAGATTCTTAGGGAGTTCGGCTTCAGGATTTCCAAGCATCATTGGATTCTACACCTCTGAGACACCTGGGACCCCAATTTTTATGTTCGATTAGGCCCCAAATTGTTTTAGTTTAAGAACGGAAAATTAGGGTTCTAGAGACCTACATTCTACCAAATTCTGGATTTCATTGATCTAAACCAAACGATACCAGTTATGCGAGAAGATGTTACATCATTAGTGTTCGGGAGATGGCGGCAACCGTCAATACTCTGTTTGAATTACGTGGACGGGTCATCTCTAGATTTTCAATGGGTTGCCAGCGCCGTCGTCCTAGGCAGTTTGATAGGCCGCCTTTCAGACTGCCAAGGAAATTGCTGACAAATGTCTAAAGGGTCCTCTCTGGCGGCAACATTAGGCATCATGCGACTCTTAAACTAAGTTGCAAGGTAGGCACGACATTGTAGGTATGACTTATCCAAGACTTGCAACGGATTGTTGGTCCCTTGCACCCTATGATCTGAAAAAAAACTTAAAATAAAACGATTGCGTTCCTGGTCAATAATTAAGTTGGCCCACCTGATCAATTATGCGTTTGAGTCAATTATCTGTTTATTTTGAATGTCTGTATGGTACGACAACGAAATCTTCTAATGAAATACCACTCAACTACTCAAGATAATTCAACATACGAGTTCGTGAGCTAATAATTATCATGCGTGCTTGTAGAAAATGTCGAGACAAATAATGGTGGAAAGGTCTCAGACCATGTTCAACAAGGTTTAAAGGGTTCTTGTGGAAAATGCCTACGGCTTTGAGGAGCTAGCTACTGTATACCTAGCTTTGTTGTTCATTTGACTTCTGTCTCACATCCGTGGAGCTTTTGGACATTGTTTGACTTCGATTGAAAAGCATATATTCGTATGACGTGTCCGCCAAGTAACAAGGATACCTAGTACCTACAAGAGTTATTTGATTATCTTGTTGTCGCAGATTCCGATATCAATCTCACTTGGGTTTAAAGGATATAAGATATGGGATTGGATATGGTGCCTTGAATGGGTGCTGGCATCAATCGTACCACATTGACGTTGCTCGTTGCCCGTAGAGCTACAACCATCTAGCTTGAGCATCGTCCTATAATCTGACACTCCTTACTTTTAATTCTTTTAAAAAGGTCACCCGGATCGAGGATAACCGTCCCTAGTCGCGGAGATGTTACTGTTTCTGAATTCTGGGGGCTGGATTGGCGAATTCGAACCCTGCAGCGGATTTGCGAATATTGTGTACATAATACAAAGTAAAATGTATATTTCCTAAATTATGCATACTTGCGTGGTTGTTATGATTACAATGTAGCTTGTTGCAGGAGACTAAGGTGACAGTCGAAAGTTGTAGAAATGCCATACATATATATGACACTTGGTTGATCAAGTTTTTTATGTGTGTACTTTTGGAATGCACCGTAAACTTAATATTTATTAAAGTGTTTTATACAAAAATACATATACATGTCCAATCATCACATACTTATAATATATATCATATATATGTTATAACTACAAATAAAAAATATACAATCATAAATATACGGGCGATGGTTATATCCATATTAATACAATTCTTTAAGGCCACAAAAAATTACTAACACCTAAGGTTATACATCTCATGTAGCAATTTATATTGCAGAAAATTTTTACTAGCACTATAGGTCGTTTGAACCCTTCAGTCGGTCGGTTGGCCTTCAGGTTGATTGGTTAGATCCTCCTACATGTTGGCCTCTTCGGTCCTCCAGTCAATCGGCTGGACTCTCATTCGGTTGACTCATCAAGTGAAAATGTCTTCTCACAATGAAACATAAATTAAAACTATCCTATTTTATATTATATTGTAAAAGTAAAAACCTCGAGTTATATTTGAGGGGAATACATGAAGATGAGCATTAATTTATATTTGGAAAGTAGAGGAGAGACACATTTGATATGCAAATTGAATAACAAAAGGAAATAAACCAAACAACTATGCACACAATCCACGGGAGTTTTGGCCATAACCACACATACATCCACCATCAAAATAATTTTAAGTTTGACACATATTGATCTCGTATATATATATATATATATATATATATATATATATATATATATATATGGGGATCATATGTCGTAATTAATTGTATATGCACATCAATTATTTTAAATATTCACATCATATGCAATAAAATAAATCTGACCATATCTATTTAAATCTAGATACACCATAAATTGATGTGAATCTGGTACCACTGTTGCGGAATAGAAACGACAGATAAAGCATTAGAAACAAAAAAATTCCCCTATCTCTTATTCTAGCCGATCGCGTCAACAACAATGTATTTAAAAAAGAGGATAGAAAGAGATATACCTGGTCCTAGAGCAAGTCTAGTGACTACTCTTTCTTGGTGATGTGTACTCTTTGTAAGACGCACACAGACAAATGGTGAGGACGGCCTCCTGGTGCAGCACTACAGACGACGGTGGTTGTTGTCCTCCTAGCAGGTGGTAACAACTTCCATGCCTCTATGTAGTCCATGCAGACCACCAGGAACACCACATTATGCTACTAGAGGCAATAGGAGGGAGGTGTCTCTTCGAGCGTCAACATGCTAGCATTGATTTACTCTCCCTTATTGTCTTTCCCTTTCTATCTCTCCCTTTTATAGGTAAGACTTGCTCGGACTCTCATGTTATCACAACTATTAGAGGATAACAATTTTCATAGTTTATTGTTGTGTCTTCTGATAGCCTTGACGCCCCCCTATTTGTAGAATTTTTAGGGTCAAGATTTCCAGATCATATGGGAGTCAAAGAGATAGAATTTTCATGAATTTCTTAGAATCTGCAAACTATGAACCGGTCGGTTCACTATTGAATCAGTCAGTTCACATGTGAAATGATCATTTCAACACTTGAATCGGTCGGTTTACCATATTTCCTATTTGCAAACATATTGGCTTTCAATACGACGACTAATTCACAACATGATGCCAACATCAATCGTTGATCCAATCTCTTTGATCATTGAAACGGACGATTCACAACGTGAACCGTACAGTTCATGCCCCAGTTCAAGCAGTGTTCAGCCAATGTTATTCAAATTTACTTGACACTTGAATCAATTTCCTAAACACTTGAACTTGTCGGTTCACAGTTCAGTCAATCAATTCACAACCATTTTTGTTAAAATTGAATATCTAAATGCTTTAGTAATCAAATTAAACATCATTCATGAGTAAACTCCTATTCTAGGTGCATCCTGTGTGTGTGACCCTATCGGTCCCAAATTATGTTGGAAGTGAATGTCCATAACCAATTTATGACATCAAAAGCAATGAGTGGTATCGAGAAACACATCATTGCTACCCAAGTAATTAGAAAGTTGGAGAACAACTTCAACCTACAATCTATGATCAGTGTTATAATGATCGTATAATTCCTTTGTCTCTAATATACAGATTGAACTTGAGGCATGGAATCATCATCCTCTCAATGTTCAATCCAGGTTCCTTGAACTAGAGCAGATTATATGAGATGCATGTGAGTTCACATATCACATATTGAGTCACACGAGTATGGACATACATTTATTTGTCTCGCTTATCAAGTGGCTTGGATATCAAACTCCTATAGGAGGGAAAAATCCCATCTACATCACTGACACTCAATCACCATGCGTCACAATGCACCCAAGAACCACCTTTGTAACAACCCTTATTCAAGGCCATGTTGGATGATGTCAAAATACATCGAACAACATGTGATGGGTATAGTGACTTCAGGTCTAAGAACTACAATCACCATTTTCACTATGACAGTTGATTCTAACTACCATCCCATGGTCTCCATGTATCACTCTCAAGGTGGGTTTGTGTGATACACTGTTCTCTAACATGTACTTGTACCCTTGAATTGATATCACATATCATGCATATTGAGACTCTATCATCAGTCAACACACACTCTAATCTTGCGTATTATTGGTCTATTTTTCTTCCACATTAATATTTGACTAGGGACATAACAAGAATGTGTGTACTCTTATAATACATATGATCTCATTATTTAGGTCCTCAACTTGAAGACATATGTCATCTAGAAACATCATTCTTTAGACATCTACTATTTTTGTGCCATCATCTCATGCTTGAGACAAACATAATAGATAGAACTATCTTTATAATTAATAAATCAAGTATATGATGCTCCATTACAATCATCATTTGATTGGCTCTATGGGCACACATACCAATAGGAGCTCTAAGTTGATAAACTTAGTCCTGTTGATTTCTAGATCATAAGTTGGTAGAACCAACTCGTCAATTTTGTATCTCAAACAATGACTTGGTAACACCGAGTCTCTTCATGGTAGACTCAAGATTCCTTGATCAACTTGTTGGATTTTTGCCTTAAGACGGTACCATTGAAGCTAGGGTTTGTAGCACTGAGTTACCTTATTCGTGCTCCAGTTAGCTAAAATGTGAAAAAAACCAACGTAAGCCTGGATAAAATAAAAACATTTGGTATTATTCAGTAAAAATACTTATCATTTGATGCAATAGAAGTTCACAGGTTAATAATGATAAAAAATGCATAAATGATATCAGAATGAGCAGCAATGCATGAAATACATAGCAAACTAACCTGTGTAAAATAGATAGAATTCAATACATTAGTGAATTGCTTGTAGTGGTCCACTGACGGTGTTTGATGACGTCCTCTCAATGCATCTCTTCAAATAGTCCACACAGACTATCAGAACTCCATGCATTCTGTTTCAACTAGTGGGTCAGGAGCAACCTTTCTCTTTGAAACGTGCTGGTATCACACATTATCTCCTTCTCTCTCTCTTGAGGTAATGATGTCTACAGTTCACCTATTGAAGTGTGTAACCAAAACCTGGAAGTCGTACCCCTTTATATAAGAAAGGGGATTTAATAGCATTTTTGAAAACAAATAGAGAAATGATAAGACTCCAAAAGTGTTTAAGCAACCCATTATAGATAGTTAATTGGTCAACTAGCATCCATTCGATTGAATAGATAACATTTGAATATTTTGAAAGTAATCAACCGATTAACTGATCTTTTCTGGTCAACCATCTAGATTGATCTTGTTCACTAGATCGACGGGACTTTCCATTTGATCTTCTAGGCTGGCCTTGCCAAGTCGATTGTATGGATTTTTAGAAGGTCTATGATTGTCCTAATTGATTACCTTAACCTTTTAGTAACCAACTTGTATAGACATTTATACTCCTATTTCCTATGCAACCTCTATGTTTTACCCTATAGGTCACACATTACTTTGCTAGTGATGTCTATAAGCATATTATGAATTCACAAGAAATTAGCAGTATTTAGAAACACATGTTTGTCAACCAAGTAATTAGATAATTTGGAGAAAAACTTCAACCTTATAGTGTACCAGTCTCATAGTAATTGTGTAATCCTTTTGTCTCTGATATCCATATTGAACCTGAGGCATGAAATTGTCATCCTCTTAATGTTTGTATTTGTTCCTTGATAAAAAGTTGACTATCTAAGATACATGTGAGCTCAATATCAAATGTGTAATCACATGAGCATGGCCATGCATTTCATAGTCTAACTCATTAAGTCGTGTTGATACCACTGCAATAGTAGGGATATATTCCATGTACATCACTTAGTATTTTATACCTATTACAGTCACTCAAGCGCTACTTGTATGACAACCCTTATTGATGGTCGCATGGAATAGTGTTGATGTACACTGAAAAACACGCAATTAACGTAGTGACTTTAGGTCTAAGGATCATAGTCACTATTTAGACATTAAGACATGATTTTAACTACCATTTTAGCTTCCATGTATCGTACTCAAAGTGGGTATGTCCACTACACTAGTTCATTAACAAATACCTATGTAGCTGACTTGATATAAATATCATGACGGATGAAACATAGTCATCAGTCAAGACATATACTAGCTTTATATATTTTATTTCTACAATAACATTTGACTAGTGACTTATGAAAGAATGAATACTCTTAACATATGGATGATTTCATGTTCAGGTTCTCAACTAGAAATCACATGTCATTTAGTAATACTTACTTATGACGTGATTATCTTTAATCATTATCTCATGCTAAAGTAAACACCACATATGTAAATGACTTTATAGTTAATAAAATAAAATACATTGTATCCCACTACAATCATCATATGACTAGTTCTCAGGGAATGCAACCAACTAGTCATATAATTCCATCATGCTCAGCCAAGAGTCTCAACTTCGTTGGTTGCATCACTTTAGCCAAAGCAATGTTGACATCAAGTCCTTCTTTCACCATGCATACAAACCAAGATCCCCAATGTGATATGTGACACTATTGACAAAGAGGTGATGTCATTTATCTATAGGAATGGGAAAGGTATAAGACTGTGGAATAAGGTATCATGGTTAAAAATAAGAAGTCATGTACATGTGCGAGGTTGTAGTATTAAATCGACGAGGGAGTTGAATGAGTCATTTCTCATCAAGAATAACTGGAATATTAAAAGATATAAGGAGGTCCACTGGTTCCAACTATTTTTTTCTAAGTACACAAGGAGAGGTACTACTAATTTCATTCACCTAGCATTCTTATAAATGCCATGAAGTTCTCATACATGCAAACTATATCAAGGTCATCAACTCATGCAAGCAAACCTACTTCTGGAAGGATGTTTAGGTCTTGGTGGGGGTTCATTTGAACATAGGTCCATGTTGAGTATCCCAGATGATCTCACACATTTCAGAGTGGATGCCAAACACTAAATGTATGTGGGGTAGGAATTTCCTATATGATTTCTTCACTAATGTCACAAGCTCCAATATTGCTTTAATGAAACTTCCTAGTCATTTCTTGGGTAAGGATGAAGTGATATGAAGCACGAATATAATTGAAACATATTAGTTAGGTCTACTGATTCCATACCTCATAAAGATTCAAATATAAATTTTATTGGTTAATGGATGCTAGTGAGTAACCTCAATATGTCCAAGAAAATGTCATCCCTTATCTGTCTCCTTCAACATGTTTTTGTAGTTACAAATCATGAAAGGAAGAGGATACACATGACTAAAACTGACACCTTCTTGACATGCTGCATTGAAGTGGAAACATAACTACATGATCTTTGGGGTTGTTCATAAAACCTTCAAATCTGAAATTAAATCAGTAACACTTCTTCTTTTAGTGAGTTTCTCATTGGCGATGCCAACATCTAGACTGTAAAGGATATTGAACATGACAAATACGATTCTCGTTGGTTCCATATCCTCATTTTTGGATGTTGGCATATGTGAAAAACTAAATCATCCCTAATCCTCAAAGGAAAATGTAAATCCCCATATCTCAATACTACACATATGATGGTGAACCTATGATAACTAAAAATATCTCATCTATTGAGGAAAGATGTGTTGTTTAGGAAAGAACGAACTATGAACTACTAGGAGGAACCCTCTATTGACCAACTTAAGATCAATACTTATGAAAGTAGAAATGAGGAGGGTCAGACAATTGTTGATGTGGTTGTTCAATATTACCATTGCAAGGGGATTACTTCTAGAAGCCATGCAAAGTTCACAGGGAGCGTTCTTGAAGCTGGGATGTTGTAACATCCCAGGATTTGAGGCCTTGGATAAAATGATCTTAAAAGGAATAATCGGACTACCCATATCAACAAGGTGTACCTCCTTTTCTGGGAGCCCACCACTAAAGAACTTCATAGTTAAGCATGCTCATCTTAGAGTAGTACTAGGATGGGTGACCAGTTGGGAAGTTGACCCCGACTTGCGTGTGAGTGAGGACAAAACATGCACGTAGTTAAGGCTAGTGGTGGTCTGTGGGGCCAATCATCATTCTTAAAACTCTACTATAGCCTAGGGCAGTGGGCTCGAGCATTACAAATGGTATCATAGCCAATTCCCCTTCAGTAGGTGGGCCCCACATGGGCCAATGGCATGCCAGTCTTTGAATCGTGCGGTCCACACATGTTGGAAAGGGATATCCATGTTGATGGAGCCGCCCATGAGCTGGTAGTGTCCAAGCATGTTGGAAAGGGCTATCCGAGTTAATGGAGCCACCCTTGCATTGGTAGTCATGATCAGGAGCTGGGTGTACATGGGACATTTGGGTCTACACTGAAATGGGGAAAGATTATGAGGCCATATAGTTGAGCCTGCACTGAAATGGGGAAAGATTATGAGGCCATATGGTTGAGCCTTGATGAGGACGTCAAGAGTTTAAGTGGGGGAGATTGTAACGTCCCAAGACTTGAGGCCTTATATAAAATGATCTTAAAAGGAATGATTGGACTACCCATATCACCAAGGTGCATCGCTTTTATGGGAGCTCATCACTAAAGAACTCCATAGTTAATAGTTCTCAGCTTGGAGTAGTACTAGGATGGGTGACCAGTCGAGAAGTTGACCGCATGGGCCTATGGCATTGAAATGGGGAAAAATTATTCATTACAATCTACCCCACTTAAACTCTTGATGTCCTCATCAAGGCTCAACTATATGGCCTCACAATCTTTCCCCATTTCAGTGCATGTCTATGGGGCCAGTCGTCATTCTTGAAACTCTAATATAGCCTAAGGCAGTGGGCCCGAGTGTTACAAATGGTATCATAGCCAATTCCCCTTTAGCCGGTGGGCCCCGCATGGGCCTATGGCATGCCAGTCTTTGAGTCGTGCAGTCCACACATGTTGGAAAGGGATATCCAAGTTATGGAGCCACCCATGAGCTGGTAGTGTCCAGGCATGTTGGAAAGGGCTATCCGAGTTGATGAAGCAGCCCATGAGCTGGTAGTGTCTAGGCATGTTGGAAAGGGCTATCTGAGTTGATGGAGCCTCCCTTGCATTGGTAGCCGTGATCGAGAGCTGGGTGTACATGGGACATTTCGGTGTACACTGAAATGGGGAAAGATTATAAGGCCATATAGTTGAGCCTACACTAAAATGGGGAAATAATATGAGGCCATATAGTTGAGCCTTGATGAGGACGTCAAGAGTTTAAGTGGGGGAGATTGTAATATCCCAAGATTTAAGGCCTTAGATAAAATGATCCTAAAAGGAATGATTGGACTACCCATATCACCAAGGTGCATTGCTTTTACGGGAGCCCATCACTAAAGAACTCCACAGTTAACTATGCTCAACTTGGAGTAGTACTAGGATGGGTGACTAGTCGGGAAGTTGACCCTGACTTGCACATGAGTGAGGACAAAGTGCACAGTTAAGGCTAGTGGTGGTTTGTGGGGCCGGTTGTCATTCTTGAAACTTTACTAGAGCCTAGGGAAGTGGGCTCAGGTGTTATAGATGTGAGGCATGTTGTCAGTGCTACCTTTGGCTATTGAGAACAACTATTCCAACTGATTCATCGAATCATACTCCCAGGTTGTTGTTTAGATGTATGATTCCTTGAATGTCAGACATTAACAATGTTTCTTTGAACCCATATGTAAGTTCCCTTTTAGGCGACGACTGTAGGAGAAGTGCCAGATAAATAAAATAAGCTTTTGGCTTACCAATGAAAATAATGTATTCCATTGGGCACGCCCTAACGTGCTACACCATCTTTCTCGTGCAAGTGTAATGGTAGATATGTAGGTATTTCCTAGTAGGGTGCATATTCTACCATATTAGCTTATGGGTCAGAGTTAACTAGGTGATGTTAATAGGATTAATTGCCTATACGCATACACATAGACTATGACAATGAGTTGTGCATACCATCTATCCAAGAATTACATGATATGCAATTGGAAAATGTTTCTTATCTTAATAATTGGTTATGAGTGCCAATATTGGTTGGGTATTAACTTAATTATTTTAGATCTTGGCTCCCTAGAAGGTTGTACACTACAATCATCCGAATTGGTAGTGAGGGCTATCATTGATGTGACAAATAAATCATTGATGTGATAAGTTCTTAAGTAGGACAAACTAAATGAGACAAACTTCCACGATTAGTTTTGGACCTTGAGAAGGTTTCTCAGTGTTGAGCACAAGATCTATGTCATGGATACACATTGCTAGAGGAACCTACTCCTGATGCACCTAAGGATAGGGTGGATGCTTATTGGAAGCATGATGATGATGCCTTAGACATTAAACACCTTATGTTGAGATGTATGAACAATAAGTTGTAGAAAAATTATGAAAACATGAACATTCTCAAGATGGCAACACATCTTAAGAATCAGGTAAAGTAAGAAAGATATAATGTCTCAAAAGCGTTGTTTGAGTGCAAATTGATAGAGGGAGATCTGGTAGAGCCCCATGTGATCAATATGATTGGGCATGTGGAACATATAGAGATATTGGGATTTCCTTTTGATCAAGAGTTGGCCAAGGATATGATTTACAATCATTGCCTAAATCATATAGCCAATTGATCAAGTTCTATCACTGGCCAAACTGCTATCTGAATTGCTTGGCATGTTGATGAACGATGAAAAAACTTGAAGAAGGACAAATCTATGATGGTGATCAACAGAACAGGATCCAAGGACAAAGGCAAGGCCAAGAAGTGTTATGAGGCTAAGATAAACTCCAAGTCTTTTGCACTCAAGATATAGAGAAGGGTATGTGCAAAAGGAATCTGTCCTTTTCACTTAAAGGAATTGAAGATAAAGAAGTAGAGGATAGAGATCTCCACTTTAGGACCTGAGAAGAAGTAAGTTAGAACTATGTGGAGCAAGGGTTATTGCCACTATAGTTGGAATCTATCATTCATGGGCATGTAATAGAATTAGTGAATTGCTACTATGTACCTGCCATTAATGAAAAACATCATGTATCTTGTATGGACAAGAAAATTATGAATATTTTTTGTTTCATTTTAAAAGATAAGATCTTATATTGAAGTGCACTATGTCTCATAGTCCATACTTGATAGTTCTAAAGAAAAATATGAATAACAAATATACCGAATCACTCGATGTCTTAGACAATATATACCTATAACATTGTCACATAAAACACTTAAATGAGAAATGCAATTTTAGAATCCATAATGATGGTTTTCTCAACTCTTTTGGTTAATGAGCCAATAGAAACATGTGTCTTATTTATTGGGCAATATGGCAAAAGTACCTTTCTCTAGAATTAGTGGGAGAGTGAGTATTCTATTAGGAATTGTACATACTAATGTATATAGTCCCTTTAGAATTAATGCTTGAGGTGGTTCATAGTACCTCATTATATTTGTTGATGTTCTTAGTAGATATTGTAGTTTGTATTCAATGAAACACAAGTCAGAATATCTTGAAGTGTTCAATGAGATCATGAATGAAGTGCATAACCAACTTGCTAAAGTATTAAAACATTTTAATATGATTTACATGGAAAATACATTGAACCAAGAGTTTGAGGACTGTAACATACCGAATCTTGAACCCTACCCTAGAACTTTGACCTTTTGGGTTTGACTAAACATGGTTTGAGGCTAGACTTGAAAGAAAAGATTTAGGATGACCAATGTGAGCTAACACATGTAAAATTACCCTAATAACCTATTTGAATGAGTAATAATGATAACGGGCCACAAATGGGCCATATGTCACATCTCATAAAAAAATCCTAAAAGTGAAATCTAAGTTTAAAATCATGTTCCTTGGGTCCCAATTACCTTGGGAGCCAAGGTTCACATTATTCACATAATAATAATTCATTTAATTCAAATTGGAAAAGAAGATGTGTGTTTTCCCTTAAATATCAAATAAAATATTAAATGACCCAAAAAGATGAAAATAATCATAGATTCATAATCTACATAATAAATAAATCCTTTGGGTAAATTTTCATCCAATTTGGAGAAAGTTTGCTTAAAAGGTGATATCAGGAGAGAGAAAGTGTGTAGAAATCTTCAAAATATTAAATAAATATACAAACAACTTGAATATGTAAAATTGATGGCAAATTCATAACCAACACATTAAATATGACTTGTGGGTCAAGTTTCATAAATTTGGATAATCCTAAAGCCATTAATAAAGGAGGAAAGAGAAAATATGATTTGATTTATTTAACACATTAAAAGTTTTCAAAAGGCAAATATAATTTCATAATCGAAATCTACATGCTTTAATTAGCCTTTGTGCAAAATCTCATCTAATTTGGGATTTGTTTGTGCCCCCAAAAGATGAAATAGAAAAAGAGAAATTAATGCTTGGCCACTTTATTCAAATCTGATTCAATTATCATTTAATTTGTCACATAACATTTTTTCCCTTTAATTTTCCTTTTTAGCACCATCAAATGGTTGCATTTTTTTGGGTCCATCATAGGAAGACGGCACAAACCCCATCTCCTACCTCGAGTAGGACCGGGACATAGTGAACAGTGAGTATGCCCTGGTAATTCGTGATTATCTAGGTCATTACTCCATCGTTTCTTGGGATTTCTTTGCCTATGGTTTCCTTTTTGGATTCCACATCCAACGATCTATAAGATGTGATCTTTCATGGTGCTTTCTATAACTTCCCTATTTTAGCTCTTTGAGCTTTTCGCTGTGCTTGCCTATTCTTCGGGTATCCCACCCCCACCTATAAAAAGCTCTACCTGAGCCATCATCGGCTCCGTGGGAACTCTCCTCATCTCTCAATTTCCATACACATCCTGTCTTTTCCTCTCGCTAGTCAGGTTTTGGTTTTGTGCTTGTGGCTCATCTCGCTGGAGTTGTGCAGCGCCGGCAACACAATTGATGGTTGTTGTGAGTAATTTGCCCTTCCCTCTTCCTTTCCATGCTTCCGTTTTGAAGATTTGTCGTGAGATTAGGATTCACCCAATCTTGCCCATGCTATTTCTCATTGCCATGGTGTGTGAGAGGGGGGTTGAAGATGGCTTCTGATGGTTTTACTTCACTACCCCAGACGTTTGTTCTTTGTTTTGAATTTTTCCAAGGTTATAATGGTCTTTTTGACAGTTGTTTTCTTTTCCTTGGTCGATGCCACGCTGGTGTTGACCGGATGAAATGGCCACTTATGATTGGGCCATGTCAGTGAGCCGACCCTCTCCCTCTCTCTCTCTCCTCTCTCACGGCTTTTGAGCGATGATGTGGCTTTTTCCTAATTTTTGATTGGTTGGTCTTATAAAATTGATAACTAATTATTTACTAATCAGAAAAATATAAATAAATAGTCATTGGATTTAGAAAAATAAGGGCTTTCTAATGGTGTTAGTTTTATCACCTGAGTCTGATGTTTTAAAGGGGTGATTTTAATGGATCTAATTAATAAGTTAAAACTTGTAAATTTCATAACTAATAATTTATAAGTCAGAAAAATATAATAAAATATGTTTTGAACTCAGGAAAAAAATAACCTAAAATATGGTGTAGTTTTGATAACTTAATTCACCAATAATAAAAAGGCAATTTTTAGGGTTTATGAAATCAATATAAATCTAACCCTAATTCCACATATATGCTTAATAGTTTCTTTGGATGCCTAGGCTTGGACCTAGAAGTGACTTTGGATTGTTTGACTCTGATGTTGAGGTATTTTATATCCCCAATTACTTCATGTTGAGCAATTCACCTATATTTTGTCTTTCTCTTGGTCCTATGGACAATAGCCTACACATATGTATTTTATTTTAGAAATATTGGTTCATATGAACTACTTTACTTTGTTATTGATCTTGTGATCATGGATATTCTCTTGACATTGTTTCTTATGCCTTGGTGCAAGTTGGACTTTTGATATTATATGTCCACTATGATGTGGAAGTTTACTTGGTGATATATGCCCACTTTGAAGTGGATGTTTATATGTTGTGTTATCCATTGTGTGATGGCAACATTGTATAAATCTGACTATACTTTCTACTTGCCTCCACATTAAACATGCTATGTGATTCAGTAGCACTAGAGTAGTTTAATTGCATTGGTTTTGTTTATAGCAAAAGTGATATTTCCTTCTCTTTTTGGGACGGAAAGGAACCTCGTACCCTGGGCAAGATGTGTGTCTTGACCCGTTTTATATATATTTGAGAGATTGGCAGTATTCCTTTCTCTACCATGTTTCAACTTTATGAGGGTTGGCCACCAATTGTGTTTATATTGTTCTAGGGCTATGCTTATCTCACATGCATGCAGGTTGATGATGTTTATGATGGGTTATGTGCCCAAAAATCTTGATATGTGCTTATGTGGCACTACTTTATTGTTTTGATTATGGCAAGTATCTTCTTTTATTATGATGATGATTCTTTTCTCTTGATGCCCGTTTGGGTAGTCCTTTGCTTTTTAGTATGCACATACCAACCTTTGCTGATGTCTCCTATTGTCTTTCTTTTATTGAGGTATGCTTCCAACCGTAGGTGGATGACTTGGATGACAAGGCATGTTGACCTGGACTTAGATTGGGAAGTTAAAGTTTGGAGACAATCTTGAGGTGGTTTAGATTTCCTCTACATGGATCCTTGTGATGTAAGTTTAAGATGTTCCCTTTGTTTTATAATTGAAATAGTCATGTTCTACATTCCACTGCTATACTTTGGTCTTTTGTTACCATTATATAAAGATTTGAAAATTTTACACCCACTTCATCATACCTTCTAAGTGTGTTTGGACTGGAGGTTCTATTGTTCAAATTTTTAGTAAGGAGGTATTTTCACTTCTTTACAACATGGTATCAGAGCCCATGGTAGTCGGAATCTGACTATTTCAATTTTGTCTCCCTAGTTAGACCCTTGACTTAGTTAGTTGCCTCTAAGTGAGATGTTCACCCTAGTTTTAATCAACGATGATCTTTTTATGCAATTAGGTTTGATTTAAGAATAAAATTAGGTTGTGAAGAGATCTTGTCATGGATAAGTTGTGACTTGGTTTATCGCATTGATTTTGGTACCATCTTTGTTTTATCTCCAATGTTTCTTATCGACAAAATTATTTTCATTATACTACTATATGTATAAAAAATTCTTTGATTTATCGATGTTTTCTTAAACAAAGTCACAATGAAGAGAAACCCTAGAATTAGTTGATTAGAATCTAACCCTAGTTTTTGTGACTAGGATTGATATAAAGGTGTAGTTGACCTACCCTATGACTTATGGATGTTCATGTAGGGTTGATAGGTTGGAGACACAAGGACCTAAAACTCAACCCTAGATGGTGACTGAATAGTTGGATACATGAGAAACATAAATCTCTAAAACTTTCTCAACTAAGAGATGTGGGTAGCTCTAAAAAGTTGTTTAGTTTGACTTGTTAGGTTGAACCTTTTTAAGGGGTGGAGAGTAGTTGATTGTTGATGTTTGGATCTATAGATTTTGACGATGAAATCCTTTTAAGGGGGGTAGTGTTGTAACATACCGGATCTTGAACCCTACCCTAGAACTTTGACCTTTTGGGTTTGACCAAACATGGTTTGAGGTTAGACTTGAAAGAAAAGGTTTAGGATGACCAATGTGAGCTAACGCATGTAAAATTATCCTAATATCCTATTTGAATGAATAATAATGATAACGGGCCACTAATGGGCCATATGTCACATCTCATAAAAAGATACCAAAAGTGAAATCTAAGTTAAAAATCATGTTCCTTGGGTCCCAATTACCTTGGGAGTCAAGTTTCACATTAATCACATAATAATAATTCATTTAATTCAAATTGGAAAAGAAGATGTGTGTTTTCCCTTCAATATCAAATAAAATATTAAATGACCCCAAAAGAGGAAAATAATCATAGATTCGTAATCTACATAATAAATAAAGCCTTTTGGTGAATTTTCATCCAATTAGGAGAAAGTTTGCTTAAAAGGTGATATCAGGAGAGAGAAAGTGTGTAGAACCTTTAAAATATTAAATAAATATACAAACAACTACAATATGTAAAATTGATGGAAAATTTGTATCCAACACATTAAATATGAATTGTGGGTCAAGTTTCATAAAATTTGGATAATCCTAAAGCCATTAATGAAGGAGGAAAGAGAAAATATGATTTGATTTATTTAACACATTAAAAGTTCTCAAAAGGCAAATATAATTTCATAATCAGAATCTACATGCTTTAATTAGCCTTTCTGAAAAATCTCATCTAATTTGGGATTCGTTTGTCCCAAATTAATGCTTGGCCACTTTATTCGAATCTGATTCAATTATCATTTAATTTGTCACGCAACATTTTCCCCCCTTTAATTTTCCTTTTTAGTGCCATCGGACGGCTGCATTTTTTTGGGTCCATCATAGGCCTAGATCGGATGGCTCAGACCCCGTCTCTTACCTCGAGTAGGACTGGGACACAGTGAACAGTGAGTATGCCCTAGTAATTCGTGATTATCTCGTTCATTACTCCATCGTTTCTTGGGATTTCTTCACCTATGGTTTCCTTTTTGGATTCTGCATCCAATGATCTATAGCATGTGATCTTTTGTGGTGCTTTATGTAATTTCCCTATTTCAACTCTCCGAGCTTTTCGCTGCGCTTGCCTATTCTTCGGGTATCCCACCCCACCTATAAAGAGCTCTACCCGAGCCATCATCGGCTTCGCAAGAACTCTCCTCATCTCTCAATTTCCCTACATGTCCTGTCCTTGCCTCCTGCTAGTCAGGTTTTGGTTTTGTGCTTGCGACTCATCTCGCGAGAGCTGTGCGGCACCAACAACACAATTGATGGTTGTTGTGAGTACTTTTCCCTTCCCTCTTCCTCTATATGCTTCCATTTAGAAGATTTGTCGCGAGATCAGGATTCACCCAATCTTTCCCAGGATGCTGCTCACTGCCATGGTGTGCGAGAAGGGGGTTGAAGATGGCTTCTGATGGTTTTACTTTGCTGCCCCCGACATTTGTTCTTTGTTTTGATTTTTTCCAAGGTTATAATGGTCTTTTTGACACTTGTTTTCTTTTCCTTAGTCGATGCCATGCTGGCGTTGACTGCCTGACGAGGCCACTTATGATTGGGTCATGTTAGTGAGCCGACCCTCTCCCTCTCTCTCCTCTCTCGCGGCTGTTGAGCGATGATGTGACTTTTTCCTAATTTTTGATTGGTCGATCTTATAAAATTGATATTTAATTATTTACTGATCAGAAAAATATAAATAAATAGTCTTTGAATTTAGAAAAACAAGGGATTTCTAATGGTGTTGGTTTTGTCACCTGAATCTGATGTTTTAAAGGGGTGATTTTAATGGATCTAATTAATAAGTTGAAAACCTGTATAATTCATAACTAATAATTTATAAGTAAAAAAATATAATAAAATATGTTTTGAACTCAAGAAAAAAATAACCTAAAATATGGCATAGTTTTGATAACCTAATTCACCAATAATGAAAAGGTGATTTTTAGGGTTTATGAAATCAATATAAATCTAACCCTAATTCCATATATATGCTTAATAGGTTCTTTGGATGCCTAGGCTTGGACCTAGAAGTGACTTTGGATTGTTTGACTCTGATGTTGTGGTATGTTGTATCCCCTATTACTTCATATTGAGCAATTCACCTATATTTTGTCTTTCTCTTGGTCCTATGGACAATAGCCTACACATATGTCTTTTCTTTTAGAAATATTGGTTCATGTGAACTACTTTGCTTTGTTATTGATCTTTTGATCATGGATATTCTCTTGACAATATTTCTTATGCCTTGGTGCAAGTTGGACTTTTGATATTATATGTCCACTGTGATGTGGATGTTTACTTGGTGATATATGCCCACTTTGAAGTGGATGTTTATATGTTGTGTTTTCCATTGTGTGATGGAAAAATTGTATAAATATGACTATACTTTCTACTTGCCTCTACATTAAACATGATATGTGATTCAGTAGCACTAGAGTAGTGTAATTGCATTGATTTTGTTTATAGCAGATGTGATATTTCCTGTTCTTTTTGGGACGGCAAGGAACCTCGTACCCTGGGAAAGATGTGTGTCATGACCCGTTTTATATATATTTGGGAGATTGGTAGTATTCCTTTCTCTATCAGGTTTCAACTTTATGAGGGTTGGCCGCCAATTGTATTTATATTGTTCTAGGGCTATGCTTATCTCACATGCATGCAGGTTGATGATGTTTATGATGGGTTATGTTCTCAAAAATCTTGATATGTGCTTATGTGGCACTACTTTATTGTTTTGATTATGGCAAGTATCTTCTTTTATGATGATGATGATTCTTTTCTCTTGATGCCCGTTTGGGTAGTCCTTATCTCTTGCATGGGAAGCCTTTTATTTTGATGTCCCTTATTCTTTATAATTTGCTCAATTTGCTTTTGAGTATGCACATACTAGCCTTTGTTGATGTCTCCTATTGTCTTTCTTTTGCTGGGGTATGCTTCCAACCCTAGGTGGATGACTTGGATGACAAGGCATGTTGACCTGGACTTAGATTGGGAAGTTAAAGCTTGGAGACAATCTTGAGGTGGTTTAGATTTCCTCTACATGGATCCTTGTCATGTAAGTTTAAGATGTTCCCTTTATTTTATAATTTAATATAGTCGTGTTTTATATTTCACTGCTATACTTTGGTCTTTTGTTACCATTATATAAAGATTTGAAAATTTTACACCCACTCCATCATACCTTCTAAGTGTGTTTGGACTGGAGGTTCTATTGTTCAAATTTTTAGTAAGGAGGTGTTTCACTTCTTTACAAGGACCTTCTAGGAGACCATGATAGTGTATTGTGATGAACTCCACCTGAAACATATTAATTTATTAGAAAGAATGAATCACACCATGTTAGTCATGGTGTGATTATCAATAAATCTAGCTAATCTTACAATTTCCTGTGGCACATTCTTTGCACTAAAACAATGTACCTTCTAATATAGTTCAAAAAACACCATATGAGATATGGCATGGGAGGTTTCCCGATATGTCTTTATAAAGAATAGGGATTGAACACATATAAAAATGATAATTTCTTAAAAAGTTTTTCCACAAATGTTATTTTGTTGAATACTACTTTTATATTACAATCCAACAACAAATTTTTTTGTTGCTAGGATGGCTATATTCCTAAAGGGAATTTAATTAATTCCAAAAGAATTTGTGGGAGAAAAATAGAAATCAAGAAGTTCGAGACCAATAAGAAAACATTGAACCTAAAGAGGTACAGTAGGAACAAGGAGAATCACAAATTGTTGTGGAATCTCAAATTCCTTATGTGAAAAAAAACCCTCAAAGATCTAGTAGGACATGCCTTGAGATTGAAGGATTATGATGTCTTATAGCTCAGAAAGATAGTGAGTTGGTCATAGATGATGAGCCAACAACCTACATAGAAGCTATTTAGGGACCAGAGTATGAAAAATGGCTTGAGGCTATGAGATCCGAGTTGGAATCCATGTAAACTAATAAGGTATGAACTTGGTGGATCCACCTAAAGGGGTAAAACCCATAACGTGTAATTGGGTTTTCAAGAAGAAGACTAACATCGATGGTAGTGTACAAACCTATAAGGGAAAATTGGTTGAAAATGAATTTCAAACAAGTTCAAGGCATTGAACATGACAAAATCTTTCATCAGTTGCCATGGTAAAATCCATCAAGATCATGCTTTCCATTGCGGCTTAATATGACTATGAGATTTGGAAAAATATATGTTAAACCAAATTCTTTAATAGGAATAATGTAGAGGATGTGTATGTGCACCAGTACATAACCGGCCTTTAGTGTCAGTTATTTAAGGTCTTTAGTGTCGGTTTATAAGCGACACCTATGTGGGTGCCACTAAAAGCCCAACCGTTACGCGTCAGTTCTCAAACCGACGCCACAACCCTTCCCGCGCCATTGAAAATGTGCCGGCAGGGGGGTATAGGCGTCAGTTATTAGCTTAGAAATTGACACCATATACCTTCGCGCCACAGAAAGGGCGCCATCTGGGGCACTATCGGTGTCGGTTTATTAGTGATAACCAACGTCATATCACCCGCTGTCACGGCCATGCTGGACAGTACGACCATGGTGTCTGGCCTCATTAGGGAAATCGACGTCGGTTACTAGTAGGGCAACCGACACTGTAACTATATGCCGTCAGTTTTATACAAAAAACTGACGCCTATTTTATGTTTGGTCCGCTGCCATGGCCGTGCTGGCCAGTACGACCATGGTGTCTGGCCTCATTAGGAAAATCAATGTCGGTTACTAGTAGGGCAACCGACATAGTAACCATATGTCGTCGATTTTGTTCAAATAACCGAGGTCTATGTTTTGATTTTTTTTTTCTATCAGTCTGCAGACCTGCTGTGGCTGGTCGCAGGATGAGAAACTTGTAATTCAGTAATGAACTGTAGGTTTTACGACATCCATTGATATCAGCCAATAACATGCCATAGACCTGCAAAATTAACATGATGGACAATATTATATATATGTGATTGACACTCATGTATAAGAACATTTAATTCATATTATTTTTTCATCACACGTATGTAGAAACCAGTCGCAACCTGCAGTTCCATTTATTTCATCTCTTTTCACATTCAGACACATGTAGAAACATTCATGTATTGATTATTTTCACACACATATGACAATTCATAAAAATTCATTCACATTCACACAAAATTAATTATGAGAACAAAGTTATTATTTATTCATCATTGTCATCATTGTCAGCAAAATCATATTGAAAAATTCCCACTCTTTGCAGGGATTTTGCCCAATCTTCTCTTACAACATCTAATTCATCTCTCGTATAGGGAGCATGTACATCGAAACACTTTGCATCTGTGTTGAAGTCCTCAGTTTTAAAGACCTACAAAGAGAATGACGTATATATATAATTATAATAATATATAATAAGATTCATATATTTCATATTATCTAACGAGACTATGTATAATACCTTTTGTATGTTATCGATTTCCAATACGACATGTTTGATGATTAGGTCCATAAATCGCATCACATAGTAGGCACATGCCCAACCGTTGTCTTGTATAGCACACTATAAATTGAAACATACAAAATATTCAAAAATATAAATAAGCACGGTTCACATAAATAATATATACATTAGAGTCAGGAAATTACTTTCACATTCTCCCAAATGAGTGTCAGATTTTTTTTCCTGGGGATCTTTCCTCCACCTTTTTGTACTCTTGTAAAGCCCTATATATGTTAATGCAACACATTAAATTGCATAATTAAATAGTAATGATGTAACATATGTTAACAGATATAAAAACTTAAAGTATTTCTCATGATAATAATGGCCTTTTAATTGCATGTCCATATAATACATCCAAATCACTCCCCGCAGGATCTAGATAATAGACGGTGAATGTCTTGGGGACAATAACTAATAACTCCCAATGCTTAGCACTACAGGTAAGAAAGTAGAAAATTAATAACTCAATATCAGCAATAAAAATGTAATTTGCTTAAGTCCAAATTACAAACAAAGTAAACTTACTCGACATTGAATGGAGCTATTATCACCGTCTTATTATTTTTACCAAAATATTCAAAAGCATCAAAATAGTATGAAGTAACTAAATATGGGTCTGTATCTACAAGACTAATCAAAGATGGAACCAAAAATCCCACATGGGAAAGCCCAAAATTTGTACATGTCTTGTGTAAGTGGATGCAAAACATGTATTACGTATGCATTAATATATAAGAAACCTGATTGTCGTATATAAAACAAGGTATATGAATGTATAAACCAGATTGTTGTATGCATTAATCTCACCATATCCACAGCTCTATCATAGATGTGTTCAACCATTCATAACTAAACAACTCCAAAATATCTTGTATAAATATGTTGTTTCTGAATGTTTGACCTGCATTAATATGTATCCAAAACTTCTATTACATATGCATTAATACGTATGCTAAACTTGTATAAATAGATTGTTATCATATCATTTACCTGCAGCATTCTCCAGAATAGTAACATTTATAGGGCAATTTGGATTATGTTCGCCGATCCATACTGCCACACTCCTACAATTAGGACCTATCGAGTCGTGTAGGCCCCTTGGAAGCCAACTTGGTAGTTGAGGAGGTGGAGGCCGAGATGTAGCGGGTCTCGTCTTTTTGACCTATATATAATTTCATATCAATTGACTCATATATATACACACTAACAAATTAAAGTAATGAAAATTTATCATACAATATCAGTATAGAGGACATCCGCTTCGGGCCACAGTATCACTCCGCCTACTGCCTCACCAAGTGTTTCAGTATTTGGGTGTGCATGAGGCAGTGAAAGATTCATCCAGCCAGCGAGTATATGTATCGGGCTCACACGTACCATGCCATCTAGTACTGGACTCCCATGAAACATGCACCCTTTAAGGGATGTGTAAGCCGATGCCTCTGCAACGATATATCCTTCACTTCTAGTCGACATGGCTTCAACCCCTACAAATTTACGTAAAGAATGTTATATGCATATATACACAAACATATCATCTTGAACATACTAACTATTATATATGACATAAAAATACTTACAGAGGACGTGCTAGGTTGTGGATCTATAGGATTACTCCCAACTTCTACAGTACGAGCAGTAGGAGAAGAGAGGTTCACCACAGGTACTGTATGAGTGGTAGTCTGAGATGCCTACCACTTGTTAATTGCTTCCTGGAGTCTTTTATCAACTACTTCCTCGACTCTCCTATCAATTAAGGAATCTACCTATACATGGATAAAAGAAATGCTAGTTTCTAATTATTGAATTCCCTTTCGCAATAACATTCTAAAATAAGATTAAGTTACCTCAGCTTTTGAAAGTCCCGCTTTTAGGACATGTTTGCGCTGGGATGGACCAAAGAACGCTTTTATGCCCACACCAGCGCCTGCACCCCTTACACGTCCAGGATGCTCTAGGTTACCCAGAGCAACTGTCAGTTCATCCCTTGTGCCCTGAGGGATGAACTTGCCTTTCTTCCTCTACTCGGGCAGCTCCCGCTAATCACCATCAACAAAAAATCATAAGTAAACATAACAATAATCAATATTGATAGATTGCTCTAAGAGTTGATTTTTACCATTTTTGCAGCTGCCTCAGCGGTTGCAGGCTTCAGTATCTCTCCCTTCTTGTTTTGCCCCCCAGCTATCGACATAGCATGGTGAGGCAGAGGTGTGGGAGTAGCAGTAGAGGACTCTACAGTCTCCTGAGTAGTAGTAGGCTGAGTAGACTCAGCCTGTAGTCTTTGGCGAATGCCTGCATATTCTCTTGGACCCATTGTATGGTCGTGCACATTCAATGCACGCCTTGCTCGTTGATCATCGCTGATAGCCTAGTTAGTTAGCACATTGATTTGGTTAGTAACACTAAAGGTTAATCTTGAATAGGTGAATACATAAAAATGTATATTAATTAAATTGGGAGTGGCGCTTAATACCTTAAATTCATCTGTTTTTCTTTGGGTAACAAACTCCTCCCAGTCTTTGGGGTCCAAGTAGTTCCATTGTTGTGTGGCTTCCTTCTTCCTATATTTATTTTTCAAAGAGAATACAAACAAAAATTATTAGTGTAGAGTTAGTGAAATACTGATCAATGTCTAGAATTGGAATCAATCAAGAACCTATTCTCAGCATCGCGTATGTAATCTCGAGTGAGATTGGTCCTATAGTTCCTTAGGACCCTCCCACAACGTTGCATCACACATTTATGATGCAACTTTTCATCCAGATCAAATATGCTCTGCAAATTAAATAGAACTGCTATTAACTAGTATCCTAAAAATTAATAATCTAAACAAATAGAATTACAAATAATAATAACTCACGCATAGTTCCTTCCATATGTGGCCTTTCTTGCCCTTAGGAACTTTATGCCATGATTCTAGGATAGGACTGCAATGGCTGTGAGTAAGAACCCCAAGATGTGAAACAAATGAGTTGCGGTTCACTCCATATAGATTTCCTACCTGATCAAAATCCACAGCCAATTTGGGTCCATTGCCCCTTTGATGTATTAACTTGTTCATCATTGTGATGCCCCTCACTTTCTCAATTTTCTTTTGCTGCTCATCAACTGCTGTAATTTCTTCAGGGGGTACATCACCAACCTAAAATTTGATAAAAAACACACTTACATAATATAATTATAAATGAACATATAGATAGAAACCTCAGGGATATATTCTTAAAGCTTACATTTTCAGGCAGTGCAAGCACGTCCTCACCCTCACGGTGATCATCAGCACGGTCATCATGGGAATGCTCATCCATATGAAAGTTCACATTATTATAAATTTCACATTGTAAAGTAACACTAATTGTAAAGTTCACATTGTAAAGTACACATTCACATTGTAAAGTAATTCACATAGTAAAGTTCACATTCACATTGTAAAGTTCACATTCACATTGTAAAGTTCACATTCACATTGTAAAGTAATTCACATTGTAAAGTCCACATTCACATTGTAAAGTTCACATTCAGAAAAATATAACATAATAAAAATATAAACATCCATGCCTCTAATATTGTGATCTTTTATCAATTAACAATCCTTCATTATGATCCCCGTGAACATACAAGTCATTGTGATCCACAACTTCAATGTTTGGTGGTGTTGGCAACCCAACTGAGAATGGACTGGAGTCATCATACTTATCATAGTACTCTTCTTCATCTATATGTTCTTCAATGGACTATCTTTTACCATGAAGAACAACCGACCATTTATCATTTGCATGATCATCGATATAAAATACTTGTTTCGCCTGTGATGCCAATATGAATGGTTCACCCTTCTCACCAATCTTTTCAAAGTTCACTAACATGAAACCCAATTCATCCACTATAACTCCTTTGTTGTTGTCAACCCAATTACATTTAAAGAGAGGAATTCTGAAATCTACATAGTCAAACTCCCATATGTCTTCAATGACACCGTAATATGACATTTTAGCTTCACGTGGACTTTTATCCTTTGCACTTGCAAAAAACAATGAAGACGCTTGAAGGGTGACCCCGCTGTTTTGGATGATACTCTTATCATCTTGACGCTTTGTGTAATATGAGAAACCATTTATGTCAAACCCTTCATAAGACATAACATTCAATTTTGGTTTAAAGGCGAGGCATTTGATGGTTTCAGTAAGATTATCTGGTGTTTGAGATAGTTGATGTAAGATTTTATCTTCAAATCACTTAATAAATGTCTTGTTATGCTCTCTAGCAAGCCACATTGTATTGGCTCGAGGATATTGTCTCTTGATGAAATTGGTATGTTCCTCGATATAAACACTCACTTCATCCATGTTGTGTAAAATATACAAGTGACCTTGCTCCAACTGCTCACGACTGATTACTTTCACCCGTGATCCCAAAACTCCTTTGACAAAATGCTCCTCAATATTCTTGTCATTCACGGGAGCGTCATTACCACTCAGAAAGTCATTGAAAAAATCCATAACCTCCCTTGCCACATAACCCTCAATAATACTCCCTTCAGGCCGATAACAATTTCGAACATCACCTTTAAAAACGCTCATGTATCGTTCAAAGGGATACATCCAATGTAAGAAAACTAGTCCCAACATATTCACTTTCCTAGTCAAGTGGACAACAAGATGTACCATGATATCAAAGAACGACGGAGGAAAATACATCTCAAGCTGACGTAGGGTAAGAACCACTTCTCTATGCAAATTATCGAGAGTATCAGGGTCAATAACTTTGCTGCACAAAGTGTTGAAAAAGAAACAAAGTCTGGTGATTGCAAACCTTACATGCTTCGGAAATATAGATCAAATTGCCACAGGAAATATTTGTTGAATTAGAGTGTGACAATCATGATATTTAAGACCTATCAAATTCAGATCTTTCATTGATACCAATGTACAGATGTTGGATGAGTAACCCTGTGGCACCTTAACATTTACCAAGCATTCACAAAATGCTTTCTTGTCCTTTCTAGACAATGTGTAACAAGCGGGAGGTAAGTATGTTCTCCGATTGCTACTAACTACTTCTGTTAATTCTGTCCTTATTCCCATTTCACGTAGGTCCATTCTGGATTTTATCCCATCTTTAGTCTTACCTGATATATTCAACCGAGTACCGATGACGCTATCACATACATTTTTCTCAACGTGCATGACATCGATACAATGCCTAACTGTCACAGAACTCCAATAAGGAAGATCCCAAAATATCAAATTCTTCTTGAATAAAGACTTGTCACTCCTTACGGCCATCGTACATTGTGATCTCGTACCAAATTCATTGGTGATGTCTTTCACTCTTTCATAAACATCCTCCCCTGATATAGGTTTAGGTGCACTACGTTCCTCATTCCGTCCATTGAATGCTTTGCGCAACCTACGATACAGATGAATTTTTGGAAGAAAACTTTGATGAGAAAGATATACAGTCCTACCGCAATGTTTTAGTCGTATTGAATCAGTGTTCTCTTCACATATATGACACACATTAGATCCTTTGACACTATATCCAGACAAATTCCCATATGCTGGAAAGTCATTCACAGTGCAAAACAACATAGTGTGAAAACAAAATGTCTCTCTTCGTGAAGCATCATAGGTCATCACACCTTCGCCCCAGAGCTTCTTCAAGTCATCAATCATAGGTTCAAGATAAACGTCGATATCATTTCCAGGTTGTTTAGGGCCCGATATCAAAGACGACAACATAACATACTTATTTTTCATACACAACTAGGGAGGAAGATTGTATATAACAAGCATAACTGGCCAAGTGCTATGTTGTCTACTCAATGTCCCGTACAGATTCATCCCATCTGTACAAAGCCTAAGTCTTAGATTCCTATCCTCTTCACCGAATTCAGGGTACAATAAATCAATCTTCTTCCACTGTGGGGAATGAGACACATTTCGTAGGATCCCATCATTATTTTTCTTAACATCTACATGCCACCTCAAATTCTTTGCATCTATAGGATTGGCAAACAAGCGTTGAAACCGTAGTATTATAGGTAGATACATGTTAATGCATCGCTTAGCACTTACAATCACTAAGATAATTATCCTAGAGTTTAATCCTTTTCCAACTTTCCAATTAAGGCTAGTATAGAAAGGGTCAATCCCACATGACAACTTTTTAAGATTGTTTCTTTTATCCCAATTATTTTGAAGAAATATTTTATTATTTTTTTGTATTTTTAGATTTAGAACGGAAAGTAAAAGTCGGGTTGGGGGTTTGATTGATTACACTAAAATAAGAAATAAACACAAAGTAACAATGTAATAACAAGAATTTATTTTGCCTCTGTCACAAGGAAAAGAAACAATTGTTAGCACAAGTAGACTATTGTGAATGGAAAAAGACTAGAAGTAAAGAAAACAAATCAACGGAGGTTGAAATCAAAGAGAGAGAATTGAGGCTCGTAGGGGTTTTCACCACCATAGCCTAGGCAATAACAATTAATTCTTAAGTGACGATTCGATGAAGGTTTGTGAATTAAAAAAAAAACTCACAAGAGATAAACTCCACATGAGCCCATTGGTCTTGGTGCTCATGCTTACTAGTTTATCATCCTATAAGTCAAAAATCTACGGTCATATCAAAACGTCTATGCAATTGATTTTATTGTTCTAAATCCAAATTTCTATGGTCATTTCCATCTGGATTAACGTGGGATCCGAAGATCAACCGTTAATTAAAATCAATTACCATCTAGTCGTTTAAGAAAAAGTCATTAAAACCATGGCTAAGGGGTTATTCCCCTTACCTCAATAGAACTCTACTCACACATGCTTGTGGAAAACATGAAGGCGGAGGGGAGAAGCGAAATGGCCATAGTCTAGTCTTACTAAAGGAAAATCCTTAGGCTAGAGACAATTAAATGGCCAATCTCTTCAACCCTTGCTCCAATCCACGGAAGAGAAATAAGAAGAAAGGAAGAACAACTAGATCTATTGTAATAATATAAATTTCAAGAATTAAAGAACACCAAGAAGAAATTCTATTTCTTGAATAATAGGAGAACAAATGCTCAGAATTCCAATACAAAAGATGATACAAAAAAATGATACTTGGGAGGAGGAAGTGCCCTTCCTTTTATAGGAGAAGGAGGGGTAGGCTATCCAAAAAAAGAGGGGTAAAAAGAGAGGGAGCTATCCTTTTGAATTTTCAAGATTTGGTCAATAGGAATTTGATAGACTTTAATTGTCTTGACCATGTAACTCTCTTCAATACAGATTCCCGCAGCAGAAATTTCGAACGCATTTCACTCCAGTAAAATGCTCAAAAGCGGTCCAAATAATAGTATATTCTTTTAGGAAATTAAATTTCCTTTCCAATGAATACTTGCACACTCAATTTGGACTTTGGATGCAAGCGTTATGGCACTTTTGGTGGCAGATATACAATAATTACAGGATTGCTGCAAATTGTGCAATTATACTCCAAGAATATTTATCCCATTTCCTTCAAAATCTAAGAAAATATGATTAAAATTATTCTTGAAGAGAAAAATATAATATAATGTAATTAATTATAAAACTAAGAAAATAAATAACAAAACAATCATAAAAAGACATCTAAAAGATGCAAATAAAAGTGATGAAAACATATTTATCAAAATACACCGGACTTGAATCTTTACTTGTCCTCAAGCAAGTAAAATCACAAATAAAGTCCAATTTATACTCCCAATATGAAATCATCACCTTAATAACATCACTACAATCCTCACCTCCAAATTTTGGCCAAGTTACCCGATCTCCTAGAACCACATAGTATAAAATTCTATATTCCCTATCAAAACAATTGTCAAATCTTGCTTCTAAAATAAGAATTTGTAGAAAAATAGGCATCTCTTACTTTCGCTTTGACACTCTCAATTTTTATCTCCTTTTTTTAAGTTATTGCATAAGAATAGGATGAATTTGGGGTGTGAAAACAAAGAAAGAAGTGATAAAAAATATATTGATCCCTCCTCTATTCGACTCGGGATATGAATTGATGGAGTTGTGGCTACATTGGTCACATTTTTTTTTCATGTGCACTTTTGGCATCTTTTGATGGTACGCCCCTTTGTGGGGTATGTAGTTTTCATTTTGGGAAGCATGCCACCCCGGACTTGATTTTTGTCTGGTGGTGATTCTTTGCTTCTCTTTTTTAGATGAAAAATAGAGGGAAGGAAGAGATGTTCTTGTGCTTATAACTTTCAATTTTTTTTTCATATATTTTTGTCAGAGAGTGTCATTGCTCTAGTTAGAGTATTCCTATAAATCACATCATAAAAATTTTATAACAAGATAATCCATTGTTTAAATATAGGGAAAATTATGTTTGGTTCTGATCGATTCCTTATGACTTGCCAACTATTCCGAGGAGTGATGTTATTAAGGATCCTAGGTGACATAGTGGTTTCAGACATGGCAATTTATAATAGTCTTTGCAAAAAGTTTACAAAATTCAGTTTGGGGTACAATGATATATGTCTACTCAATGAACGACTAGATAAAGGCCATTTTGCAACAAAAGAAATAAAACATGGCCGACTAGATAAGGGCCAAACTAAAAAATTTGAAAATTTGTGAATTTTTTAAGAAAATTAAAACTAAATTATATAACATAATGAAAAATTTCAGAAAAATAAGATAGTATATGTGGAAGGAGTACGTACCACCCACCTCTACCCCAGACATTAAATTTTGCTCGTCCCGAGCAAAATACAAATCCAGGATGGAGGGAAGAAAATCAATGGTATCACTGGGAGGTCCTGGTAGCTCAAAAAATGTCCAGCTGAAGGGGATGTTGATGATGGTTGTAGCTTTGAACAAAGGAGATTCATGGTACACCCAATTGATGGTTGATCGTAGAGGCTGAAAGAGGATTTCATAATGTCTTTTTCCTCGCACTCCTTCCAAAAGGATCCACACATATTCCTTTAGTAGTAAAGGAAATGTCATAAATGTGAGTGGCTTGAGGGGGATTGGCGGTTGTTCAGTGGGTGGCACATATGGTGTCGACTCTGCAACATCGGGTGGGGGATCAGGCTTTGGTTTTCCTCTGTCATATTGATCTACATATGGTAAAATTGGTGGTAATATGAAAGGGACACACGAATTTAAATCAGCATCATACATATTTTGTCTCTCCTCAAAATTCATGCAATCAACCTTGGGATAGATGGATTTCATGGTTGATATTGCAGGTGACTGTAGTTCCTCTATGCAAGGATTTCCCAAGGGTTCTTGAAGGATAAAAATGGGGATATATTCGTTGCAGCCAGTAGAAGGGGGTATATAGATTTCTTGTAAGGAGTTCTCCCCTTCTATATCATCCTTATGTAGAATGGGAATTGGTTGTGGCAGAATGGAAGGCATCGTTTCATCAATGGAGGTGGGCTGCTCATTATCCAGAATAGATCCTACCAGAGGGGATTAGTCGTCGATAACAATTGGACTTTGTCAAATGATGGGAAAGGTTGTTGGGTCTTTAGGATGACTCTCTGAGATTGACTTTTCATACTCAAGTAATAAAGTCTTCAAGGGAAGGGTAAGAATGCCAACGTCCTCATCGCACAAGAAATACGGCCCAATGGTATGTATTGTTTCTTTAGAATCCGACGTATATGACATAAAAATTAGATCATCATCATCATCTTCGGGAAGAACCATCTTAGGTTTCTCTAAGTCCTCCACATATTTTTGTGCTTGGGCCTCTAGTAAGGATGCTAAAAGGGCTTGGCTGGTTTCTAGGTTTTTCTATCCTTCTACTACCATTTTTTCTAAATCCCCAAGTCTCTCTTTTAGTTGATTTTCATTATTAGATTCATGCATCCCAAAAAAATTACCATCCTCACCATTCCCCCCATAAGGATCTTGGTCATGGTACCCAGTATGTTGGTTGTGGTGTTGCTCCTCATAATAATCTTCAGAAGATGGTGGATTGTTATTTCCATTGCTCTCATCATGGTGGGAAGATACAATATTACAAGGAGTCACCGAGTCATGGGGGAACATATTTGGAACATCTGGGTTTTGGAATTGGGCTTTCAACAAGGTGGCCATCAAGGTTTGGCTAGTTATGAGTTTTGCTGCCATCTTCTCTAGGCACCTAAGTTTCTCTTCTTGTTGAGGATTATATTGGGTATCATAAATAGGTCCATTTCCCCCAAAGTTTTGTTGGTCATACCCTCTCTCAGAATATCGATAGCAAGGTTCCCCATATTGGTTCTCAGAAAAATAAGGATTTACATTGTACCCACTAGGATGAAAGGGCTCATAGAGAGGGGTGCTATGGGATAAATTTGGACAGACAAGAGATGCATGGTGGCAATGACCACAATAATAACATTGTGGGGGATATTGCAATGGCCACTCCTATTGAAAGGTTTTTTTTTCAATTCAAAAAAGAACTAAAGATTTTGTACAAGACCATAAATTACAAAAAAAAATAGAAGCTAAGAGATTATGACACAAGGTTAAAATTTACAAAACTAACTAAAATTACAATGTTTTACAAACTAGCGTATTTGCAAAAAAAACGGACTGCCGGAATGGAAACTCGGCAGAAGGAGTAGCACTTCCGGAATGTTACTCGGAAGGCATATTAAAAGGAAAAAAAGTTTTTTCAAAAATTTTGGGGTTCGAAAGAAACAAATCCATTGTCCCCGGAAACGGTGCCAAATTGATAATCGTCGTTCGGCTGTATCAATCACTAAGATGGTTAATCCTAGAGTTTAAACCTTTTTTACTTCCGGTTTTAAGGGTAGTATAGAAGGGTCAATCCCACATGACAACATTTTAGAGATTGTTCTTAGAACCCAAAGTTTGAGGAACTTTATTATTTGTTTTTTGGGTTTTTTCTTTAGATTAAAGAAGAAAGTAAAAGTCGGGTTGGGGGTTTGATTGATTACACTAAAATAAGAAATAAACACAAAGTAACAATGTAATAACAAGAATTTATTTTGCCTCTGTCACAAGGAAAATAAACAATTGTTAGCACAAGTAGACTATTGTGAATGGAAAAAGACTAGAAGTAAGGAAAACAAATCAACGGAGGTTGAAATCAAAGAGAGAGAATCAAGGCTCGTAGAGGTTTTCACCACCTTAGCCTAGGCAATAACAACTAATTCTTAAGCGACAATTCGATGAAGGTTTGCGAATTAAAAAAAAACTCACAAGAGATAAACTCCACATGAGCCCATTGGTCTTGGTGCTCGTGCTTCCTAGTTTATCATCTTAAAAGACGAAAATCCACAGTCATATCAAAATGTCTATGCAATCGATTTTATTATTCTAAATCCGGATTTCCATGGTCATTTCCATCTGGATTAACGTGGGAACTGAAGATCAACCGTTAAATAAAATCGATTAACATCTAGTCGTTTAAGAAAAAGTCATTAAAACCATGGCTAAGGGGTTATTCCCCTTGCCTCGATAGAAGTCTACTCACACATGCTTGTGGAAAACATGGAGGCGGAGGGGAGAAGCGAAATGGCCATAGTCTAGTCTTACTAAAGGAAAATCCTTAGGCTAGAGACAATTAAATGGCCAATCTCTTCAACCCTTGCTGCAATCCACATAAGAGAAAGAAGAAGACAGGAAGAACAACTAGATCTATTGCAAGAATATAAATTGCAAGAATTAAAGAACACCAAGAAGAAATTCTATTGCTTGAATAATAGGAGAACAAATGCTCAGAATTCCAATACAAAAGATGATACAAAAAAATGATACTTGGGAGGAGGAAGTGCCCTTCCTTTTATAGGAGAAGGAGTGGTAGGCTATCCTAAAAAAGATGGGGGAAAAAGAGAGGGAGCTATCCTTTTGAATTTTCAAGATTTGGTCAATAGGAATTTGATAGACTTTAATTGTCTTGACCATGTAACTCTCTTCAATGCAGATTCCCGCAACAGTGATTTCTAATGCATTTCACTCCCATAAAACGCACAAAATCGGTCCAAATAATAGGATATTATTTTAGGAAATTAAATTTCCTTTCTAATGAATACTTGTACACTTAATGTGGACTTTGGAAGAAAGAGTTATGACACTTTTGGTGACATATATACAATAATTACAGGACTGCTGCAAATTGTGCAATTATACTCCAAGAATATTTATCCCATTTCCTACAAAATCCAAGAAAAATATGATTAAAATTCTTATTGAAGAGAAAAATATAATATAACGTAATTAATTATAAAACTAAGAAAATAAACAACAAAACACTCATAAAAAGATATCTAAAAGATGCAAATAAAAGTGATGAAAACACATTTATCAATACCACATCACCTTGGCGGGAGAACCAATTTTGGACTCCCCTGAAGTCGTCAATTTATACCTTGACGCACCACATTTCGGACAATCTTTCAAATCCACATAGCACTTTCAAAATAATACACAATCATTCTTACATGCGTGTATCTTCTTGGCCTCCATTCCCATTGGGCACAACAATTTCTTTAACCGGTATGTTGAGATCGACAGCTCGTTTCCTTCAGGAAGAATTTCTTTCAACAAAGACAACAATGACGTGAAGCTTTTGTCGCTCCATCGATTGTTAGCTTTCAATTTATACAATCTCAACACAGCACTATGCTTTGTAAACTTACAACCCGTGTATAACGGTATCTCAGCATCATGCACAGTATTTCTAAACATGGGAGGTGGATCAGTTTTAGTGTGCTCTACTCCACAACTATCTCGCATCGCATCAACGATGTCTACTGGAACTGATTCGTTCACATCTACGTCATCGAAGGCAGTTTCTTCTTCCACACAAGCACTGCTATCGACATCCACTGGTTTTGGGTTTGAAATCTCTCCATGCCAGTGCCATTCTGTATAGCCTTGTACAATCCCGTTGCACATGACATGACTTCTGATTTTATCACCAGTGCTGACTTTCAAGTTGTTACCGCAATGCCTACTTGGATAGTAGAACCTATCTCCAGGTTGTTTCCTATGTTCCTCGACAAATCTAATAAACTGGTTAAGACCAGATATAAACTCTGGGGTGCAGCGATTGTGAATGGACATCCATGATCTATCCATTCTATGCTCAAAGAGAAAACAAGCTATATATTACAATAAGATTAGGGTCTAGGGTTAACAGATTAGAGTTTATGCATGGTTAAAACTTTAGGCCAACAAATACATGTGTTTTCATTCTTATATATAATAAATGTGTACCACCTATCCCATTCTTGAACACCTAATCTCACTAGTAAGTGTATAATGTGTATTGGGTTTTCAAGAAAATTTCGGCAGCATTTCCCCGCTGTTCTCTAAGTACATATGTACTTAGAGAACAAACAGGGAAATGCTGTCGAAATTTTCTTGAAAACTCAATACACATTATACACTTACATCCTAAGTGAGATTAGGTGTTCAAGAACAGTCCCAAACCGGGGACTATCCTAGATTTATTCCTAATGAGTAAATCTTGGATGGGTTTCTAGGCCAACAAATACATGTGTTGTCATTCTTATACCTACAATCCTAGATTTCATCATTCATATCCTAAGTTTTGTGTAACATCATTTAATCATGCTTGTCAGTAAATAATAAACAGTAAATAAACCATGATTCCATATATCAAAGGTTTGAATCAAAATGGAGCCTAATGGAACATTGGGAGAGTGAGAATATTATACCTCACTTGAAGGCTGAAGAAGAAATATATGCAAATCAACAGTAAGTCAACAACACCTACAACAACACAAATACATGATTCAATTCTATTATAATGTATTAATTAAGGGTCACATAATCAATTTAGAAATAGAAGACCCACATGTGACCCTAAACCCTAAATACAAATATATGCAAGCACAATATTTGATTTACAATAGCAACATCTTGTAGTCTTAATCATACCCTAGTCTAGGTATCATATTCTATAACATTGATTTCAACATCTCTAATGTAGATGAATGTTCATCATCAAGATAATCATTACACATAAATTTAGGTATCCTATTGACCAATATAACACAAAATCATCAAAATAATCATTACACACATAATTGAGCAATATAGCACATAATCAGCCACCACGGTCATGCTATGCAGCACGACCGTGCTACCACCACGGCCGTGCTACCACCACGGCCGTGCCAACCTGCGATTTCACAACATTGGTAGAGAAGAGGAGGAAAAGGATATACCTATAGGAGCAGTGAGCGGGAGAGAGGGCGGCGACGGTGGTGAGAGAGAGGGTGTCTATCCGGAGAAGGAGCAGAGACCTAGCAGAGACGGGAGAGAGGGCGACCAGGAGCAGAGAACTAGCAGTAGGTAGCCAGTGCCGGTGAGGAGAGAACCAAAGCAGCCACCGGTGGGGGCGGCGGAGAGGAGAGGAGAGCAGCAGGAGCGTCGACCAGGAGTGGTGGCGGCGCGGGGGAGCAATGGCGGTGGGGGCAACGACGACGGGGAGCACTGACAACAATCGCCATACCTAGCAGGTTCGCAATGAAATAGAGACAATGGGGAAAAGTTCTCTATTTTACGGGGCTATTAACTGTACCATAGGCGTCAGTTATTCAAACAAACCGACACATAAAACTAAAGGTGTCGGTTCTCCAAAAAAACTGACACCTATTCTCAATTATAGTCATCGGTTTTAACTACAAAAAAATCGACGTCTATATATATGCCGATTAAAAAAATTGTTCTCAATTAATGACCATAGTCGTCGGTTTCTTTTGAAAACTGACGCTCAAAGGGTGTGAAAAATTCCCCGCAAACAGCACAGGAAAACTCATAAGCGTCAGTCATTGTAGTAAAACTGACGACCAAAATGTGCTCAATTTCTGTCTCGCGAATAACCTTTAGTCATCGGTTTATTATTTAACAACCGACGCCATATGTTAAATTTTGGAGGTAATTTTTTTCACTAGAAATTTTGGATTTGGCGGTTAATTTTTGGCGTCGGTTTTTTATTAAGTTACCGACACTGAATAAAAGCGATACCCGTGTCTGGTCACCCTTCACAGATTGATGTCGGTTTATTTTATCAACCGACGATGTATTGTTTAGGTGTCGGTGTATTTATACAACCGACGCCTTTAAAAGTGACATTATAAGCAATTTTTTTAGTAGTGGTGACACAACCTAAAGGTTTTATAAATCCAATTATTGCAAATAAAGTCTATAAACTACAAAGGTTAATCTATGGATTGAAGCCAATACCTCAAAGATGGAGTCTTCAATTTGACAAGACAGTCAAAGAGTTTGACTTTAGTCAAAATGAAGATGAAATATGTGATTACAAAAGATTTAGTGGGAGCATGTTTACATTCCACATAATGGTGGAGAATGACGCCGTTGTCGTGTATATTTTAAAACCTAGCAAGGAAGTACCTACTCTACAAAGAGTTTAGGAGAAGCATCCTATATGATAGGAATCAAGATCTATAGAGATAGATCTAGAAAGATTCCTGACCTAAGTAAGAGAACATATATTGGAAAGAAGTTGAAGGGGCTCAACATACATGACTCAATGAGAGAAATTTTGTCCATGTTCCATGGAATTAGTCTCTCAAGATCTTAGTATCCTAGTTCTTATGAAGAACAAGAATACATGAGTGAGATGCCAACAAAATTATGTAATAATCTTATTATCTCATATGTATTGGACATGACGAGTGGATATCCGTCAAATCCCAGTAAAAATCATTAGATTACTGTTGGCTATTTAAGCAATGAGTTTCAATCAAGTTAATGATCTTTTACCCGATTCAACCAAACTCCGCAAGTATACTGAGGTAGTATAGTCAGGATCGAACACAAGGAGCTTTAGTAAACAACTGAACGCAATAGTCCTAATTTTCAGCAATCTAGATCGGTTTTAAAAGAAGTTGGTTGTTTAATTTCTAAGACAAGGAAATGTATAAGATCTAAATTTATACAAGTAGAAGAGATTAACAAAAGGTTTCTAGTCAAATGATTAATGATCTTGGACATTAGGGATTTCACTCTCATACCATAGCACTAAGGGAACTAAGCAATCTAAACATACACAAATTCTTATCTCAAAGGATTGATGTGTTGCATTTCATCTCCCGATATACGTGCAACGATCGCAACTTAAAACAACATTCTCATGTTTGAATTTCGTTTTAGATCACAAGAAAACCTTCAACTCGTTTCTAACTACTGTCGTGGATTAGAAAGAGTTGTTATGAAAGATACCGCCATACATTCATACTTATTTTCTCAAATCAAGCACAAATGCAGAAAACATGCACATTAAGCGGCCAACATCATATGCAAGAAGAAGGAAACCGGTATTTTCATAAATAGAGACAAGAAACATAGGTATTTAGTATGAGATCACATAGTTCCACACATGCTACGGCATGGGAGCTACTCTCCCATGCCCAAGAAGGAGAAAACTACTCGTCCATAACTACACCTTGCATAATTTCAGCAGAAAATGATGTTTTCGACATGAATAAGAGAAGAAAAGACAAGAAGAACCAAGATGTAACCAAGAGAAGAGGGAATTCCGGCTGAAGGACAAAATTCTTCTTCTAAAACTCCTCCAGAACGTACTAGCTTCTCGCCAAAGAAACTCCTCGGAGTTGGGGAAGCTTTGCTGCACCTTGGAGCTGCAAATGAGAAAGGAGAAGAAGAGAAATGGCCTTCTTTCTCAAGAAAATCCTTGGATCTCTTCAAATTCACCTCCTCTTTGGTCTCCTCTGCCTCTGGGACGATCCAGGAGTCTCCAATGACCCTCGTAACTGTCCCAACACTTCCCTCCTCGTTTTAGGCTCGAATTCTCAATTTTCAAATTTCTGAAACTGCCGGCTGAACGGCGTGCAAAGTGTTTGCATGCCGTGCATTTAACAAAAGGACGACAGTTAACTGTGCAGTGTACGCTGTGCACGGAGCATGTGCACGCCGTACGACTTTCCAGAAACATTTTGCTGAACTTCTGCGTTCCATGTGAACGCCGTGCAACGCCTTTGCACGTCATTCATTTCTTTATGCATTCTACAGGAAAGTTGTGCGCCGTGCACCATGAGTGTGCACGCCGTACAACAGTGTGTCAGGGTAAGCAGTAATCTTTCTAGAATGTTGCACGCCATACAACAAGTTTGAACGCCGTGCACTTTACTGTTTCTGCACAAATAAACAATTGAAATGAGCGATTTCCATGGTAAAATGGCAAGGCAAGATATGGCAAAGTATTTTAACGAAATGATGGCAAAAGTAATATGAAAAGAGACTAAATCTTGTCAAAATGAATAAAATTTGTGTGTGAAAACATGTGAAAAGATGATATATAATTCACACAAAAAATCCCCCTAAGCTTGAATTATTGCTTGTCCTCAAGCAAAAAGAAACAGGGCTATATGAAAGAAGAAAATTTTAAATCATGTATGGATGAAAAGAGAAGCAGATGTGCCTTAATCTCAAAAACATATGTGCATTGAGTTTGTGTTTGTAGAAGATATCTTCAAATTCTCAACATCAAGATAGAAAGAATTAGTTCATTGAGGTTGATCCAATAATCAAACAAATACCCAACTAACAACATTAATGAGAATTTGGATACTCAAACCAAAGGTTAGTGCATTTGCATAACAAAAATTTTCAGCTATATGGATTTTAGAATATCAAATGACTGCTATCTTTAACCAACTTAATTGAACTCTTTTCCAAAGGATATAGCGATAAGGATTTTGGGTTTCCAGCATTCGGCTGCTAATTTAGGCTTATGCTCGCGTGGAATGCTGGTTGGGGCGTTTCTATTACCCTCTTTTCATTTCTCATATCACCTAACCGTCGTTTCCAGATCGGACTCACACTAGGCTAGCATAATATGTGGGCCATTGGGCCATCTTTTGCTGGGTAATGAGTGTGTAATACAAATAAAGAGTCAATTAGGAAGGTCAAGGCTAGCAAGATTTGAATCATTCTTTTCAAAATTTTCACTGTAAAATTTTGTTTTCAGATGCACTAAACATTTGGTAAAAGTATCCCGTATTCTAACTAGTGGTGCAAGTTGGATGATTTGCAAAAAGTTTTGAACCATTACATGTTTTGAGCAGTCTATGATGTAGAAAAATGAGATATCAATTACAAACACACTTCTCATCAATGTACATGAATAACTTTCAGCTTTCATTTCATTCAAACATATTCCAAAATTTTCTCTTAAATATAGCCAATGGATACATAGAGGAAATAAAATGAAAGGGGGTTCATCTCAACATGATAATCTCTGATCATATGAATTTTCGCCATCGAAAAACAAGACATGAAAAGGAAAAGACTGACACAACAGACTCAAATAAAGAAAATTGAAATAAAGATAACAATACACAAATATCGGCCGGTTGTGCCCCCCCTAAGCTTGAAATCAGAAGTGGCCTCACTGCTTCATTCAAAACTCAAGAGGTACACAACCAGGTACCTGCCATCATGGATGAATCAAATAAAAGATCTGTCGCCCCCTTGGTCGGGGAAGAAATGGCTGACAATATCAGGAACATCCATCGGCTGTGTGGATGGATCATGCTACTGGTGCGGTGACTGGTGTGGTTGCTCTAGAAAATCAAGCTGTGGCTGGGGCTGCTCGTGGAACTTGGGCTGCTGTTGAAAGGGCTGCTGGAACGGCTGAGGTGTAGGATAGTGGCCCTGAGTGATGTGCCAACTGTCCATCTAGCTGACCATATAATATGTAGCTGTATACTGTGTGGCCAAGCTGTCATACCAGGTGTCGAAGTGGGCGCTCAGCTGATCAAAGCACGTATCAATGTGATCAAACCTCCGCTGAACATACCCGAAAAGATGTTGCATGTCCGGGTTCACCCAAGTGTACTCAGTCTGAGTGCCGGTAGAAGGAAGAAGCGGCGGTGCGTCTGCAGGAGCAGGTGCTGGCGTAGAAGAGCTAGCACCATGAGTAGCAGGCGCCTCATCAGGATCCGGCCCAACCCATTTCCAATTTGCTTTGTTCCTGATGTCATTCTTCGATGTGTCGGGAAGAATGAGAAACTGCTTCTTTGTGATTTGAAACTTGTACTTGGCATCATTATTACCATATCGATGCAGAATACCACAAGAGATAAGATAAGAAATGTCCAACAGGTTCTTTCCAGGAGTTGGCTCTAAACGAGTAAGATCAAGATTAAGCTTCATTGCAATTAGAGTAATCATGCCACCACACATGATGTCACCTCCTTCTTTTCCCTCCCTCCTCTTAATGGTGTTTAAGAGTTTTTGCACAATATAGAAACCAGAAGATATTTCTTTGTCATGCGCCATACACCATAGGAAGAAAAGGTCGGTCTTACCCACAACCCCTTGTGTTTCATTCTTAGCAAACGGACCGACACTAAGAATACGATGCAAGAATATGAAAACGGGGTTGTGGATGGAAGTAGCACGTGCCTTATTGGCATGGTGATGTGTTTCTGAAGAAATCTCAATCCAAAAACGGTCGCTGTGGAAAACCGGAGGGTAATCAATGTAGCCACCATAGCTGTAAGTAAAAGTGGTCTTTTCTTGATCGGGCGGATAGATAGGAATCTGAAAAAATCCGGAATACCCGTCTAAGTAACAAAAATATGAATGATTTGCAAGGCGTTCTAACATTAAATCAATGAAAGGCAATGGGAAATGGTCCTTGCGGGTTGCCTTGTTTAAACGCCGGTAGTCAATACACATATATACGCCAGCCTGTGACCATGCATGTCTGTATTAACTCATCATTATCTCCTTTTATGACAGTTGCACCCCCCTTCTTAGGTACTACATGAATAACACTAACCCAGGGGCTGTCACTAATGGGATAAATGATTCCGGCATCCATTAATTTAAAGATTTCTTTCTTAACCACATCAATCATGTTTTGATTTAAACGCCTAGGTGGTTCAACAGTTGGTTTCGCATCATCTTCCATGTTTATTCTATGCATACAGATTTTAGGATGAATGCCTTTCAAATCATCAATAGAATAACCAATGACATCTTTATATAACCGCAGTTCATCAAGAAATTTATTCTCTTGTTCATTGGTTAATTCATCATTTATGATAACAGGAGATGAGGAGTTTGGATCAAGAAAAGCATACCTCAGCCCCGGTGGAAGGGCCTTTAGTTCTACCTTATTCTTTGTTGTTCCTTCATCAACCTTTTCTTCATCATGTAGAGCTTCCACATTATTTGCTTGTGCTTTGAAAATAGGAATAGCTTCAGAATTTTCAGAAACGTGATTTTTAGCAATAACATCATCACAATAGTTTATCATGAATTCAATCATGTCATCAACAAACTCTTCTATGGGATCAACGGTGTCAAACAAACAGATTTCTTTGACTTGTGCGGGTGCTTTCATGGCATCCGAAATAGAGAACTCTATCTCTTCTTCACCCACACGGAGAGTTAGCTTTCCTTCTCTAACATCTATGAGGCAACCGGCAGTCCGCAAGAAAGGTCTTCCAAAAAGAACTGGATTGCGGGGAGTCTCCACCATATCAAGAACTACAAAATCACATGGTATATAGAACTTGCCAATTTGTACAAGTATATCTTCTAATACACCTTTTGGGTGCTTAAGAGAATGATCGGCTAACTCTATAACCATCTTGGTTGGCTTTAGATCACCTAGGTCTAATTCCTGCCATAGAGTGGTTGGAATGAGACTAATGCTAGCCCCCAAATCCACTAGACCTTTATCAAATGTGACATTGTTGATCTTGCATGGCAATGTGAAAGGTCCCATATCATCCAGCTTTTCCGGAATAGTTGGAGTGCGGTTTTGAATAATAGAACTCACACGTTCGGAAAGCTTAAATGTTTCTACTTGATCAACCCTTCTCCTTCTAGACAAGATATCTTTAAGGAACTTGGCATAGGAAGGCATTTTAGCAATAACATCAGTGAAAGGAAGATTGACTTGCAACTTGCTAAGAATGTCCATAAATTTCTTGAACTTGATATCATCCTTATTGTTGACAAACCTATGAGGGAAAGGTGCAGTAGCTTTAAAAGATGGTGGCTCTTCAATTTTACCTTTCTCCTTGCTGCAAATAGGAATACTAGGCTCTTCTTGTTGGCTATTTAAGCAACGAGTTTCAATCAAGTTAATGATCTTTTACCCGATTCAACCAAACTCCGCAAGTATACGGAGGTAGTATAGTTAGGATCGAACACAAGGAGCTTTAGCAAACAACTGAACGCAACAGTCCTAATTTTCAGCAATCTAGATCGGTTTTAAAAGAAGTTTGTTGTTTAATTTCTAAGACAAGGAAATGTATAAGAGCTAAATTTATACAAGTAGAAGAGATTAACAAAAGGTTTCTAATCAAATGATTAATGATCTTGGACATTAGGGATTTCACTCTCATACCATAGCACTTAGGGAACTAAGCAATCTAAACATACACAAGTTCTTATCTCAAAGGATTGATGTGTTGCATTTCATCTCCCGATATACGTGCAACGATCGCAACTTAAAACAACATTCTCATGTTTGAATTTCGTTTTAGATCACAAGCAAACCTTCAACTCGTTTCTAACTACTCTCGTGGATTAGAAAGAGTTGTTATGAAAGATACCTCCATACATTCATACTTATTTTCTCAAATCAAGCACAAATGCAGAAAACATGCACATTAAGCGGCCAACATCATATGCAAGAAGAAGGAAATCAGTATTTTCATAAATAGAGACAAGAAACATAGGTATTTAGTACGAGATCACATAGTTCCACACATGCTACGGCATGGGAGCTACTCTCCCATGCCCAAGAAGGAGAAAACTACTCGTCCATAACTACACCTTGCATAATTTCAGTAGAAAATGAAGTTTTCGACATGAATAGGAGAAGAAAAGACAAGAAGAACCAAGATGTAACCAAGAGAAGAGGGAATTCCGGCTGAAGGACGAAATTCTTCTTCTAAAACTCCTCCAGAACATACTAGCTTCTCACCAAAGAAACTCCTCGGAGTTGGGGAAGCTTTGCTGCACCTTGGAGCTGCAAATGAGAAAGGAGAAGAAGAGAAATGGCCTTCTTTCTCAAGAAAATCCTTGGATCTCTTCAAATTCGCCTCCTCTTTGGTCTCCTCTGCCTCTGGGATGAGCCAGGAGTCTCCAATGACCCTCGTAACTGTCCCAACACTTCCCTCCTCGTTTTAGGCTCGAATTCTCAATTTTCAAATTTCTGAAACTGCCGGCTGAACGGCGTGCAAAGTATTTGCACGCCGTGCATTTAAAAAAAGGACAGCATTTAACTGTGCAGTGTACACCATGCACAGAGCATGTGCACGCCGTACGACTTTCCAGAAACATTTGCTGAACTTCTGCGTTCCATGTGAACGTCGTGCAACACCTTTGCACGCCGTTCATTTCTTTATGCATTCTACAGGAAAGTTGTGCGCCGTGCACCATGAGTGTGCACGCCATACAACAGTGCGTCAGGGTAAGCAGTAATCTTTCTGGAATGTTGCACGCCGTACAACAAGTTTGAACGCCGTGCACTTTACTATTTCTGCACAAATAAACATTGAAATGAGTGATTTCCTTGGTAAAATGGCAAGGCAAGATTTGGCAAAGTATTTTAACGAAATGATGGCAAAAGTAATATGAAAAGAGACTAAATCTTGTCAAAATGAATAAAATTTGTGTGTGAAAACATGTGAAAAGATGATATATAATTCACACAACAATTACTATACATAACATCCTTAAGTACTTGAGAAGCAATAAATAAATTGATTCCTTTATTATGGTAATAAGGAAGAGTTGAGTGTTAAGGGTTACATTTATGCAAGCTCCAAAAATGACAAAGAATAAATTTGTGTTTGACCTTAAAATAGAACTATAAGTTGGAAGAGTTCCAACAACAGACTATTGTTCTATAATTGAAGCAAAATATCTTGGTGTTATGAACACAATAGAGGACATTGTATGGATCTTGAAGTTCATATAGATGAACTTGTGGGAGGTTCCAACCATTGATGGCATAGTATATATACTAAGAAAATAATGGAGCTACTAGATAGGCAAGGAATCTCAGATAACATACTAAGACAATTCCATCTCATGTGAGAAATCGTACAACTAGAATATGTGAACTCTTGCAAAATAGTGACTAGAAGCAAGCATTGCTAACCCTCTATATAAGAACCAGTGTAGTAGAATCATGATGGACACATTAAATATCACTTGGAATAATATTTGTAAGTGATTGGATCTTAGTGCAAGTGGGAGTTTGTTGGTATGTGTTCGCATAGAGCCAATCATATGATGATTATAATGGGGCATCATATACTTGATTTGATACTATAAATGTAATTTTGTCTATTATGTTTGTATCAATCATGATATGATGATGCAAACATGGTAGATATCTAAAGAATGATGTGGCTCAATGACATATGTCTTCGGGTTGAGGACCTGAACAATGAGATCATATGTATGACAAGAGTATATACATTCTTTTTTTTTATGGAGAAAGAGTACATACATTCTTGTTGTGTGCCTAGTTAGATATTATTGTGAAAGAAAAATAGACAACAATATTACATAAGACTAGAGTGTGTGTTGATTGATGACAAAGTATTATTAGTCATGATATGTGATATCAAGTCAAACACATAGGTACATGTTAGAGAATAGTGTATCAGATAGACCCACCTTGAGAGTGATACATGGAGGCCATGGTATGATAGTCACAATAAACTCTCATAGTAATAGTGTTCATTGTGGTTCTTAAACATGAAGTCACTTTACTCATCACATTTTGTTGGATATATGTTGACATCATCCAACATGACCTTGAATAAGGGTTGCCATAAAGGTGATGCTTGTGTGCATTGTGACACATGGGGATTCAGTGTGAGTAATGTGGATGGAATGTGTCCCTCATACAGGATTTTGTATCCTGGACACTTGATAAAAGAGACTAAGAAATGTATGGCCATACTCATGTGAATCAATATTTGATATGTGATCTCACATGCATCTCATACAGTGTTCTCTAGTTCAAGGAACATGGATTGAATGTTGAAAGGATGATGATTCCATGCCTCGATTTCTATCTAGATATCAGAGACAAAGGATCTATATGATCATTGTAACAATGACCATGAATTGTAGGTTGAAGTTGTTCTCCAACTTTCCAATTATTTGTACAACAACGATGTGTTTCTAGATATCGCTCATTGCTTGTGATGTCATTAATTAGTTGTGGACATTCACTACCAACATAACTTGGGACCAATAGGGTCACACACATAGAATGCACATGGAATAGGAGTTTATTCATGAATGATGTTTAATTTGATTACTATCGTGTTTAGGGATTCAAATTAAACAATAATGACTGTAAATTGGCTGACTAGACTATCAACTGACCGGTTCAAGTGTTGGACCGATCTATTCAAGTGTCAGGTCAATTTGAACAACATTGCTCGGACATTTCCTAAACTGGGGCATGAATCGACCGATTCAGTTAGTGAACCAATCAGTTGAAGGTCTAAAATGATCAGTTCAAGTTGTGAATAACCATGTTCAATGAGCAATGAGATTGGATCAAGGATTGATGTTGACGTCATGTTGTGCTTTAGTTGTCGCATTGAAAGCCAATATGTTTGCAAATAGGAAACATGGTGAGTCGACTAGTTCAAGTGTTAAACTGATCGTTTCACATATGAACTGACCGGTTCATGGTTCACAACTTCTAGAGAATTCATGAAGTTCCATCTCTTTGACTCCCAAAATATCTGGAAACCCTGACCCTAGTCATCTTATAAATAGGGGGTATTCAAGGCTTTCAAAAGTCACAATAGTAAGCTCTGACAATTGTTATCCTCTCACAATTATGGTAACGTGAGAGCATGAGCAAGTATAACCTGTAAAAGGAAGAGATAGAAAGATAGAAACAACAAGGGAGAGACAACAAGAGAGAGCAAGTTAACATTAGCACTTTGACATTCAAATAGATAACTCCTTCCTATTAGCTCTAGTAGTGCAATGTGGGATTTCCAGTGGTCTGTGTGGAATATGTAGGGGTGTGGAGGTGGTTGCCACCCGCTAGGAGGACAACGACCACTTCCATCCATTATGATATACTAGTAGGTCGTCATTGCCAATTTTCCGTGTGCATCTTAAGAAGAGTGCACACACCAATCAAGAGTAGTCGCTGGACTTGCTCTAGGGCCATATCTCTTGCTACCCTCTTTTCAAGAGGCATTGTTGTCGACATGATCTGTTAGAATAAAGAATAGGGATAAATTTTTTGTTTTTGCTGCCTTTTCTTCTGTCCCTATTCCTCTACAATACTGACCTTAGATTCGTTAGTATTAACACTAATAACAAAAATACATTGGGAATCACAAAACAACAACTCAGTGCTACTGACCGAGTAGTTGGTAGTACTAACATTCAACAAGGGTTTTGGGTTAGTCAATGACTCTATGCCACCGAATTCCTGCCGGTGGTACCGACCTGCTACAATCGGTGTAGATTTTAGATTAAACTAGATCTGACAGTTAGGAATTAATGATAGACAAAGTCCCACTTAAAACCTAAAGGAAGTTTGGTCATACCTATCTATCATGTTTTTTGTCTGTTACAACTGAGCATAGAGTAGGAGAGGAGACAACAAAGAAGATGACCACATCTCTAGAGATTCAGGAACTTTCAAAGAGTGGATTTATAGCCAAAATGTTGGATATCAAGACGTTAGACAGAAAGGATCATCCAAATGGGTTTCTCTAGGGGTTACAATAGTTTTATCATGTTACCCATATTTTTCTTCTTTCTTTCTATTGATATGGCAATAGAAATCATGTAGGGCTAATCTCCTTTGTTCCATTGGACTTAGGAGTAGCCCGATTTTGCATTATAATTGAATTCAGTGAATTAATACATACATTTGTCTGAATTTGGACATCATTCTATGATAGCTTAATAATTATATGTTCTTTATCACCACAATCAATTAGTTAGACTATTAATTGCTTCGTGAGATGGATTTAAGGTTGGAGAAATCATAGAATTACATAGTTAGTAGTGTGCCTCATGAGAAGGGAATATCTGAGAGTTATTATTAATGAACCTATCTAACTTTAAAACCGCTATGTGACTAAATAGGTAGTATATTATGCTGCGTGAGTGGGTAATATTTGCCACGGGTCCCTTGGTCCATGATTTAAGATAAATAATTATTAATGAATTGGAGTTAATTATAGTGTGAGTTGTGGTGAAACTGAATTCCTAAGGTACCCATACAATCTGTGATCACAATCAATTTAATTTAGTTTTCAAAATTTATAATTATTTCAATCAACAATCACTCCCTTATTCACTAGGTTTAGTTGATCAGGCTACAATTAGTAGTAGTTTCTAGATTCACGTTTCCCTGAGTTTGACATTTTGACCTCGTAGTCCTATACTACTCGATGTATACCCTTGTATTTTTCATACATAGTTATAGCGTGTCATACACATCATTGTAGGAGGAAGGTTCATGGACTTTCTCTATAACAAATATATCTTGAGATACCTCCTTCCTCGTACATCATTGTTGATGTTATATGCTTTTGGGAAATGCATTTCGTTTTCTTATAATGTTATTGTCTCCTCCATTTGCCAACATTGACTACCACTTTTCCATAATTCATCCTGTTAAATTTGTTGTGGATAATGGAGACATCAAAATATATGTTAAGGTCCTTAGTTATTAGAATACGAGGGACACAGATTTATCTCTTTTTCTAGAATTTGTAACAACCTTTGAACATAAAATTATTGACTTATCTTGTGAGACATTGAGATATGAAGCTATGGTAATAACTTTGAGGTACATTTCAATGACCTTATATTGGTTGGAGTCACTTTCTCAAGCACAATTAGGTCCTAAGCAAAAAAATATGAAAAACTTTTTAGTTAGAGAAAAATTGTTTAATATGATTTTCCCCTAGTTGACTTTTGTAGTGATCAAATGAAATTACATTTCCATATAGAGGACAAATAGATAAGGAGATAAGGGAAATCCTTATTTCATTCCCAGAGCAAGACAAATAGGATATTTGTTTTTACCTTTCCATAGTATATGCCCTATGCCTAAATAGAATATAATATCAATATGATCGAACAATCTTTGAGAAAAACCAACTTTGCTATGAGTATCAAAGATGAACTCCTATTCAGGGGTATCCTCCTCATTAAGAAAAGTAACAATTTCATTAAGTTATTGATTAACTATATTTGGGAAATTGCTATATAAATCTTGACTATGAGTTAGATAATTGTCTTTTTTTCCTAAAATTGAACATTATAGTGAAATAGTTGAAGACTAGGCTGCATAGTTGAGATTCATTAACCATCCATTCACCTATATCATTTATGAGTTTTAAATGTTTTGGTTCTTTTTCTTGACTTCACCTTTCTATGGTAGAATTTTGAAATGATGTCCCAAAAATTCAATGATCTATTCATATTTTTTCATCAACTTTTAGAAGGTGCTTTTATACTTTTTGAGGCTGAGATGAGTGACCAATGGTTGGCTTTCATATGATAAGCCCATTTTTCTTTCAACTTTTGCAATCTTATCCATGAGGTTCTTCTTTTTCTATATAGTGTTATGAGTGTCACCTTTCTTCTACATATTAACAAGTTGTATTAAGTTGTAAATTTGAGTGCCAAAGGGAATGCCATTGATACACATTTTCCTGAGAAGGGCGTTGAAATCCTTATTTATCCATGATGTTCCTTTGGTTTTGAAGATATTATCTCTTTTGTTAATTTGTACATTAACTAAATGAAGTGGGAAATTGTTTAGTTCTATTCAAGTCAAGTTCTCAATAACATAGATAGGATGTGCTTCTAGAAATTCATAACTGACAATTGCTCTTTCCAAACTTTCATTAAATTTAGGTCTTTTGAAAGTGAAAGGACTTCCTTTGTAACCCATATCAAAAATTCACATGAAGAATAACAATTTTGAACTCTTTCATGGATGAGGTTATAGTAAGTTTCTTTGATTTTCTCCTCTTTTTCTCAAACATGTTTAAAATTGAGTTGAAATCTCCTATGAGAATCCAATGTTAAGACATGTCATTGACAAGAGTATTTGGTTGGTTCTAGATTCATCTTCTTATTCCTGGAAGTTGTCTATCATAAATGAAAGTGAAGTAGATATTCTCTTTCAAATATACGTAAAGAAATTGCTTATGACATTTAACTACTAAGGATTGAGTGTGAGACCCTTGACCTTATTTTTTGGTTGATCATGCTTTCTTAGCATAATTAAGTGCTTAAAACCTTAATCTAACCCTAAGATGTGATTTGATATCATGTGACAAGCTTAAGATTTAAGTTTGGTCCGGTTTGGACACTATTTGTGCAAGTTATGCAATTTTGTGCACATTTTCGACTTTTCTACAAATTACCCATATCTGACATTTTCTTGCAATTTGTCACATGATTGTGGTGTAGTACATGTTTTCTCATCATGCTTAAGCTTTTTGTGCCTTGGGGCGCTTGGTTGCACCTTGGTTTGGTAGAGATACCTTTCTAAGGTTGAGTTAGGGTTTACCCCTTCATGGATGAGCTACATTTGAGCTCATAACTCGATGGTCCTCCTGTTTGGTTGGGATGCGATGGTTCTCTTGGTGATAGAACAACTGATGGTGGTCCCTACAAGTGTGAGTCTTGATGGTTTCCCCTCTTGAGGCCCCTTGGGACGGTGGTTCACCTAGGAGGGTGCTCAAATGGTGGTTTTGACACTTATGACTTAAGGTACCCATAACCGATGGTTACGATGCATTAAAATCTATGGAAACCATGGGAAGCCAACAACTGATGACCTAGCAGACTCCCACAACTGATGGAGCTACATCTTTGCATTGGACATGGTGTTTTAGGCCATGGATACATGGAAAACCTAGTAGAACACCTCAAGCTTCTCTTCCTTCTTATCCATGGGATTTATATACTTCTCCTCTTGCACCCAAATGAACCCTTTGGGTCCCTGTATCTTTTTTTTCTTCTTTCTAGAGCCTCGTCCTCTCCTTCTTGGAAGAGAAGAAGGTGTCCAAGGTAGTAGAAGGTGGACGAACTCCATGCATGTTCTGAATTTAGAAACATTTTCAAGAAAGTATTGATATTCCCCCCGTCTCATCATTTTTTACTTGTACACTTGATCTTGTTAAATGTTATCATCAGCCACACAACACATTTATCTTTAGTACATTGGACACCATCCAACCCACGTGCCTTTTTTAACATTCATATTTTTGCTACTCTTAGCCCTGACCTAGATAACACTTTATGTGCTGACGATATCTCATTTTTCATGAAAAATTGTCCTAATATCTTAATTAACAAGACTTTAGAAGTATGTTTTATATGAAATATTGATATGATCACCATTTTTCAAAAGTTTACCATTCTTAATATTACTTTACATGTCTCTCTTACATTTTCTATCATATTGAACTAACTTCATATTGCTTCTCCTCTCTCTATCTCTAAAGATCTAGCATCAATTATGGCATATTTACCTTCTTGCTTTGTTATGTTATAACTCTAGTAACACTTATTTCGTGGTTCAATAAACTATTATATATATCCCTTCTAACTCAAAATTATATTTTGATTTTCCATTCCATCACCATATCTCTTTTGATTAGGCACTTTACCTTTTCATGCCCTAATGACTTCTTTAGTAATGTTTTAATAAATAACACATTTCACAAAAAAGTAGGAATTCATATATAAATGCATTCCTTTATAATTTTATCATAAAACACTATTTTCATCTATCCTCTCATTTTCCACCTTATGGTTATTCCACTTTTGTCATCTTTATATTTCCCTCTATTAGTCTTAGGCAATGTAAGAAAGTAAAGGACTAGCTATAGTTCAACCATCCTTTAACATAGTATGGTGATATAATTGCTACCTAAAATGATGTATTTCAATGTTATATAATGAGAAACTGCAAATTCCAACACTAACTTATCCTTTTTTTTATAACGAGGAACCCCTCCTGGGATCGGCCACTATTGGACCCCACCCATCTAAGGATAAACCCTGAAACTAGTCGCGTACATGGGGCACTACGGCGCGCTCAGTAACGTGGGGCCTTTATTGCACCCCGAGGGTTTTCGCCTAGAGTCGAACCTGGGTCCCTTCATTGGGATTGCCGAGCCGCACCACTTGAGCTATTCCCTCGCCCCCAACACTAACATATCCTTACCGTTACTACTTCCATGTGTAAAATCGTCGTTCCCTCTTAAAACCATCATTAGTACTTCTAGTACAGTCATTTAAATCACCAAAAATAATCACTTTTTCTTGGTTGGTATCCTAGAATGAACTCATCCATGCAATGTAGAAAATACCTTTTTAGCTTCTTCTCTAAGCCCAACATAGGGGTCATAATCAGTAATAAAATTTATTAACAACCATGTTAGATTTATCACCCATCCCTTTGATCTTAACAACACATTAATTTCTTACCATTCTATCAATTATTAATTCCCATAATTACTATTCTAGTAATATTTTTATACCAAATTCATGCTTAGCGTCTCCAATATCCTTAAGTCTTACTATAATCTTTCTTTATAGACTAGCCTCTTTACTACCTCTTTTTAAGGAGATGCGGGAAATCTTCATCGCATAGCAACATCTAACCGTCAATGTTGCCAAACATGCTCCTTTATGTACACTTGTCTGAGGTGCATAAACTCTTGCTTATCCGTGGACATATTGGACCATTTATGTGATTAATCCCTGCTCATGTATCATTAAACTTCACACCCAGGGTGGCGGATCGGGTGAAACCTTCACAAGCTCCCCCTTCCCTTACCGGACCGGTTGCCCCCCCTGTGGCGCACCGTACCCCTAGGGGTGCTTGTTTCCGCTGTCTACGACGAGGATACTGGAGACACCAATGCAAGGCGTCGACGGTGTGCTTTCGTTGTCGGACTGCGGGGCATTTGGCGCGTGATTGTGCGGCGGGGAGGCCGATCCGACGGCGACAGTCCCGTACTAGGGATCGGTGTTTTCGCTGTCTGCAGCGCGGACACTGGAGGCGACAGTGCTCTTCCCCGACTATATGCTTTCGGTGTAGATCTCCGGGGCATGTTGTGCGAGATTGCCAGAGGCACACCCAGGAACAACCAGTTATAGGACCAGCGTGTGCTGCCCAGCAAGAGAAGGTGTCTTCTGTCTCTAGTGAGGTGCCTGATGATACCAAGGCCAATTTTGTTGCACGATGGGTACATGACTCAGTCGGTGCGAGCCGGTGGCTGCGGAGCCCTTGCCTCAGAGATTTTATGACGTCACAGTGGGGAGGTGGGTGCAAAGACAAGCGGAAGCCGAGTATGGACGGATGCTCGAGCCATTCGTCATTGGTGGCTGCTGGTTACAGAGGTGAAGGTGAGGGATATATCAGCGAGCTTGAGGACGATGATGGTCTAGTTAGCGTCTTAGACGACTTTGGGAGTAAGAAGCGTGGAGGCTGGACTTGAGGATGAGATATCTAGGAATCTGCTTGATCTTGTGAGGCAAGATCGAAGATGGTGGAGTTCAGGACCTGTTAGTTGCCAATTGTGGCGGAAGGAAGAGGAAAGGAGGAATGAGCTGGGATATCTTCTAGAGGAGGTTTTGTGTGGGGCTTCTGCGTGGATTTGATTTAATTGCTTGATGACTTTCTGTTTGGTTTGCATACTTTACTGGTCGAGAATGACCTCTGTAATATGGATGACACCTCTTTGCTTGCTTGAGGAGCGAGATGAATAAGATGATCCTTTTGTAAAAAAAAAGTATCATTAAACTAGCACCCATATAATGTGTCGATGGAAATGAATGCTCCAATAAAAATCTTGAAGATTCATTTCATGAAAAAATATATATATTTATGGTTGGCTTTCAACCTACGTCTCTACCCTTCCTCTAACTAAGTATAAGACCGACTACTTTCCAGCTTATGTGTAGTAACCGATAATACAAGCATCTCCATCAAAATTTATCTTCTCATCATTGACGACTTCACGAGTGGGATGGGTATGGATTCCCCTTGCCAATCATAAAGTTATTTGTTTGATGAAGTTGGATAAGGCGCTTTTGGACTAGAAAACGCAAGAAGCCTGACTTTCCAACATTTATATTCGTATTTGCCTAAAACTTGGATCATGAGAAGTCTTAACCCAAAAATAATTTCTTGAGACCTTTTTCATTGACGGGAACTTTATTCATTCCAAAGAAATGCATCCTTAAGGGTTGTTTGCTATATGGTGAATTGTTTGGAAGGAAAGACCATTCACAGTGTTTGAAGTGATGATAAAGGTAAGACAAAAGGAAAGACAAACGCAGTACTTCATCCTCCCTATCCCCAGCGGCCGTCCTTTGGATGGTGGTCACCAACCTCTACGGTGGCTTATTGCATTTGACAGGACAATTTATGTGGACTGATCAGCCAGGGAGCCCCAATCGCCTGCCATATTCGTCGTACATGGCAATTTGTTTGTTTGCCTTTAGATTGCTAGCGGCGGGTGTGCATCAAGTGACTCTTAAACTAAGTTGCAACGTAGGCACAACATCGTTGGTGCGTGATTTATCCAAGACCACTACGGATTGTTTGTTCAAAAAAATAAAAGACCACTATGGATTCTTGGTCCTTTTTTCACTATGATCCAAAAAGAAAACTAAAATAAAAATGGCCTTATGATGACAACCCAAATAATTAAATTGGTCCATTATTGTTGTGTTTTTCTTTTACGTGAAAGCGGTACGACGATGAAATCCCTTGAGGCCTGGTTTGGACGGGGTCATCTCTGACTACTAGTAGTTGATGCAATAAATGATACTTAGGATCTCTATATTCGGTAGTTATGATTACCGTAAGATAGTCTTTGATATAGAGTTTTGCCGGATTCTAAATCCCGTCAGAAACGGGGTGCTTGTCAACTGCCATCTTCCGTGCCATTTTGCTCGGGTTGTAGGTACGGCACGAGGCGCACAACACTACTTTGCACAACTGGCATCCTTCCATCCCAGCGGCAGGCACCGAATGTCTGTAGACGACTACTCGGATTTGTGATGGCAGCGGCCAAACTAGGCCAGTGTCATGCGACAATGTGTAAATCTATCTCCATAGTCACCTTGGCAAAGGCTTGACGCTACGGTTGGAAATGCTGTTGGCTTTGATGAGCTTTTCTGATGCCTACCTTTTCTCGTGGTTCGACTCTGCCTCATATCTGGTGGAGCTTTGGGTGATTGTTTAATTTTGTTTGGAAGCATACAGACATGTAAAGTGGTCCTTAAAAAGATTGAACTTTGGGGCAATGATATGTTCCTGTGATGTAGATTGAGCTAGCTTTAGAATCACCTTGTTGATTAACTGAGTTTTAGTTATTGCATTCATCGTTAGCAAGGAGAATTGCCCCAAAGTTTTATAACGATGAAGCATACATCTTAAACTAATACGTTGAAGATTGTGCAGTCAAAGTCGCTTCAATTCAAGGACGTGGGATTGGATGCGGTGCATTGAAGGGGGAATGGGGAAAACCTAGTTGACGTTGACGGTGACCCCTAAATCTACAAGCATCCAAGCCTGAGAATCCTTTGTAATTGAGCCTCATATTGGCCCGACAGGAAGGGGACGAATCTAATTCTCCGTACTCCAATTGCTTAAAAGGAAAATGCCTCTGTGGCGCACTGTAGGAGGGACACTCATTTGCCGCACCACTTGTGACTAGTTTCTCAACGCGTGGGACTCGGGACAAGTGATTTTAAGGGGACGGGTGGTTTTGGGAGGTAAGCTGGCGGGGTAGGTGAAAAGGACATATGGAATGATTTAATAGGGCTGCCGAAAAAGATTAAGAAATAAATATAAAAGAAATTTTGTGTTGTTAACGTTTGATCCGTAATGAATTTTTTGACGAAATAAAAATGATTAAATTTGTTATAAATATACATTACAACAAGACCAATATTAATATATTTTTGAGAAAATAATACACATGTATATTAAGAGGAAATACAAAGGAAAATTTATTTTTTGTATAACTTTTGATTGGTAATGAGTTTTTTTACAAAATAAAAACTGTTGGATTAGTTATAAAAATTTCATTTCAATAAAATTGATATTAACATATTTTAGAGAAAATAATACAAATCGATATGAGGAGGGAAGTAAGAGAAGTGAGGAAACAAATGCAAAAAAGCATGTGAGGAGTAAAAAGAGGAAGGAAGTGAAGAGAGGAGAGGAAAGAAGTAAGGATGGAAGTAGTGAGCGCATTCAGTGTTGTATTGGGTGAATACATTCAAAAGAGGGTGCATTAAGGATAATAGCGGACACATTGAGAATAATAGTGGGTGTATTGAGAATAATAGAGGACACATTCCATTAAAAGTGGACACATTGAGACACTAGTGGGCGCATTCACGCAAAATTAGGTGTATTGAGGGCGCACATTCAAGCAAAAGTAGGCAAATTCAGGACAATAATTGGCACATTCACGTAAAAGTGGGCACATTAAGAGTTTTAGTGGGCACATTAAAGCAAAAGTGGATGCATTCAAGACAATTGTGGACACATTCATGTAAAAGTGAGTGCATTGAAGCAATAGTGGCCGCATTCAAGAAAAACTATGAGGATTGAGGGCTGCAGTGTGCTCATTCAAGCAAAACTAGACGCATTCAGGACAATAATGGGAACATTCACGTAAAAGTGGGAGCATTGAGGGCTGTAGCGGGCGCACTCAAGAAAAAGCGAGCGCATTCAGGACAATAGTGGGTGCATTCATGTAAAAATGGGTGTATTGAAGAATAATGGACACATTCACACAAAACTGGACACATTGAGGGTTGTAATTGGCGCATTCAAGCAAAGTAGGCGCATTCAGGACACTATTGGGCACATTCACGTAAAAGTGGGCGCATTGAGGGCCGTGGTGGGTGAATTTAAGCAAAAGTGGACACATTCAGGACAATAGTGGGCGCATACATGTAAAAGTGGGCACATTGAAGCAGTAATGGGTGCATTCCAGAAATATGGTTGCATTCAAGTAATAATGAGCGCATATAAGAAATAGTAGACACATTCAATAATTGGGTGCATTGAAGCAATGATGAGCATATTCAAGCAATAGTGGATGCATTCAATAAAAAATGTGCGCATGGAGGTCTATAATAGGTGCATTTAAGCAAAAATCAATTACTTCCTCCTCTTCTTCATTTACATTACTTTTTTTCCTTTTCATATTTGTCTATTTTATTTTTTTTATTACTTTTTTACTTCTTTCCACTTTCCTTTTATTCCCTCCATATTTTTCTCTTTTTTTTTGTAAAAGTATGTCAATATTGGTCTTGTTGGAATGTACTTTTTATAAAGATTATAATGTATTTTATTTCATCAAATATTTTTAATTTAAAAGTTATAAGTAAAAAAAAACTGACACATTGGCAGGTGACAGACGCACGGTGTTAGAAGGTTGGCAAGTGGACAGTGGGTCGATTTCTCCAACATGAGCGTCAGTCAAGGAAATTTAGTCCTTGCTTAAAACAACTTCAGACCTGAGCTGCTGATCGAGGATAACTATCGAACAGTTGTTACTGGAGGTGGGGGTTGGCTGAATTAATTAGGGCAATGCGAAATAATAGAAAGTATACTGTATCCCGAGAATGTATACTGACGAGATTGCTATCATTTTTCTTCCTAAACTCATATGAATCAGATGTGTGCTAAAAATTTTACGGTGTAATGGTGATAGAGTGTCACACACCGAAGTGCAAACGAAACCTACTAAGTTACAGGTATGAACGATTCAACATTAACGACAACCATGGAAACAAATGAAGGGAGATTTTCATCTGAATGGGGCGGTGAGGCAGCTAGGTGTTTTCCTCCGGGATCTCCAGTCTTCTGTTTAAGTTAACATTTTTTTAAAGGAGGAATTCTCTTGAGGTTCTCATGTGTCGTCCAACATGTCCGATGCTCGATTGGAAAATAAGCAGCGTTAACCGGATCCTCAAGGATAAATAATCCAACAACAATAGTGTTTTCGAACAAAAATCAAAGCAATAAAAGTAGACCATGTAAACTCAAGATCATAAAGGAAAAGAGTAACCGCTGATCGTTATCTTGAAGTCAAGTTTTTTTAAAATAAAAATATTGAAGTCAAGTTATTTGCTAGTACCCGACCTTGTGGCAGTCTATATGTAATATTCAGACACCCCTACTTTGGTGCATTTGTTCTTTGCCAGTGAGAGTACGGGTCAAACTTGTCCGTTGGTCCATGCATCGCAGCATGAACCATACTGTGAAGCGCATAGGAGAAGCAACTGTAGGACCTGAAGGGGGCTGCGGAAGAAACTCTCATTTATGTTATTGTTCATGCTGGTAGAAGGATGACTTCTTCATAGATAGCGATCATCTTTAAGTGTTTCAAAGTAACGGCTCACACATTTCCATGTCTCAACGTGTGGTCTTCTCCAGAAAACAACGTGTGTCACATTAATGAACAACTTAATTCAATACTTAATGTCAAGTTCACATGACTAGAAATGAATTTTACTGCTAGTTCACATGACCAGAAATAAATTCTACTTATGAAGGAGTTAAAGGGTTAACGAGGCTAGAAATGGTTGGCTAGGCACCAATCAACCGCAAAGAATGACCCGAAACACATAATGGCTGTATCTAGTCATGAATGTCAATTTAGGGTCATCTATTTTCTTGATCATCAATTCACAGTCCACGAATCTCAAGACAATATTAAAAATAATTTTCGCTACACTAAGATAATGGAAAATATATTTATTCTTGGTGGTACTCTTATTCAATTGTATATAATCAATGCATACACTGATTGATACTACTTTTTTTTCATAAGAAAGCATAAATGCCCCCCAAAGAGTACTAGGTTGTATGAAACCTTTGTCTATAAGTTCCTGCAATTGAGCTTTCCACACCTCTAATTCAACAAGTGACATCCCATAAGTTGGCTATATTATAGTCTGATTGGATGGTAAAATCCAAATTTCAAACTCACTTTTTATTTATTTTAGAAGGAATGCCTAAATGGTCATCCTGAAAAACATCAGGAAACTCACTAACAACTAGAACATCTACAATATTAAATTTCTCTAATCGAATGTCTAGAAGATGCAACAGGTAGGCTTGACATCCTTTCCTTAAATTATTGTCTACCACTACCATAGCAACCATAAACAACGAAGGCCTTTTTTGTATCCATTGAAGACACAAGTAAAACGTCTATCTACAAAATAAATCCTCCGTTCTGTAGTTCAATGCCATCTTGTATACTTTTTTTTTTAATTAAGTCAGGGGGCGCTTTTATTCATCCCATCCCCCTCGTATGGGCTGTGTCGCAAAACGATTACATCTCCTGCTCATAACAGCATGCAGGTATCAACCCATACCCTACAGCAAACAACACAAAGACCCGGACCAAACAAACCTTCAATCCGAAACCACCTTCTGCAAAGCCACATATGGCATGCCCTGTTTCTCCAAAATCGCCATCCCTCTAATCTTAGACGGCATTCTGCACTGGTCCGTTATCACAACAAGCTCAGTCGAGTTTCTCCCCCACATACCCAATTCTCTGGGAATCGAGTTAACTATCATGTGAACCAGCGAGCCACTAACATAATCATTCCTCAATTCTTTCTTGAGATCACGGGCAAAAGACCAAACCCTCCATGGCACAACCCCGTTACCCCACAAAAGACTATGTATTTGTTCATCATCAATCTCTATCACAGAAATATTAAGATGGTTATCCACCGCGAATTTCATTCCAATGGCGCAAGCCTGCAAATATGCTACAATATAATCAGAAGCTTTCAGCCATATATGCTCGAAACATCAAGATCATTCGACCTTCGTGATTGCGAACCACCCCCTCCGCCCATCTTCGCTTCACACCATTGACGTCCTCATCTCTACCAATGGTGATATTACATTTGAGATTATGCAGATCTGGTGTCCTCCATCGGAATAATCTGACTTCCCTCATCTTTGTCTTAGGTTCGTCAAAACCCGCCTCCCTCATCGCACCATAAATATATGCGTTAGGTGAAATAAGAAAGGACTTCTTCTTCATCAGAATGTTAATGGACATAACAATCTGTGCCCATTCCCGACTCTCTGACCTTCTGGTACCATCGTATCTAGCAGCACACCGTATCCTCCAAATACAAAACGAAATGAGAGCAGAGAGCTTTCCGATCAACCAGTCATCTATCTTCTTGGATTTCCCTCGTGCGTAGCTCGCAATAAGGGAATCAAAATCATGTGGGGCAGTAGAATCTGTAACCGACGTAAACCTACTCCAGAAAAAACCAGCGAGCTGTCCTTGGAAAAGCAGATGAGCCATATCTTCTGTCTTCGGCTCCTCACAGCAATCACATTTGGAAACTAGAGGTATGCAACACTTAGATCTGACGTTGTCATCAGTAGGAACAGCTCCCCGAAGGAATTTCCATATAGTAGCACTCTCTGGGTATATCAAGGCTCCAAATCTTCCCAATGTCCGAAGGTTCCTCCTGCAACTCTACAGCTAGACATTTCTTCACAGATCTCACCGAAAACTTCCCTCTCACATTCGGAGCCCAAAACAGACTGTCATCTTCATCCTCTAAGGTCACCTCCGCTCTCTGGATCATATCAATTCCCTATTCGTCAATAATCTGTCGGAGCGCCAGCCAATCCCAACCCTGGTCCTGAATCCAGAAATCCTTAATCAAGAACAGATGTCTCCGGTCACTGTTATAAATAGCATGATCATTTAGAATCTCCTCACACCACCACGAATCCCAGAAAGGGATATCGCCTCTGCCAATCCGCCATCTACAGTTAGGGTACACCTTGGGGAACATGTCCCAGACTTTCTTCCAGAAAGGCGACGGGGTACTTCCGATCTTCAAATTACAAGGATAATTTCTGGATCTTCCCATTGGAAAGTTTCGATATTTGTCTCTACAGAATGTAGCCCATATGGTGTTCCCAGTCGAAACCTCCCAACACGCCTTTGCAACTAGGGCATCATTTATCATCCGAATAGAATGCTAACCTAAACCACCTCTGTCCATTGGGGTAGCCACCCTTTCCCAACTCAACAACGCATTTCTGCGATTATTAGATCTATCCGCCCAGAGGAAACTCGAGAACATCTGCTCAATTCTCTCTATGATCCTCGACGGAATACCAATAGCAGCACTAGTATATAATGTGATCGACGTCAGAACATGCATAATCAGGAGTCTCCTGCCAGCAAAAGAAAGGAGTTTCGACTTCCAGGAGGCAATCTTCGCATATATCTTCTGAATCATATGATTATAGTCTTCCATCTTCGTTCTACCCTTGGAAATAGGGACACCAAGGTATGTCAAAGAGTCTGTAACTTCTCTAATCTGCAAAGTCGTAGCTATAGAATCCGCCATATGATGCCCCTGACCTCCCACCACGCACACCGACTTATCTCTATTGATACATTGCCCCGTGGCCTTCTCATATGTCACAAAGATCTCCCTGACTTGCTCAACGGAATTGGGGTCCGCGTTACAGAAACAGCAGCACATCATCAGCGTATAGCAGTATAGAAGGGGCCTCCGCAAAACCTCTGGTCATGAAGCGAGAAATAACTTCGTTTCTGGTAAAACTTTTAAGCTTTCTGCAAAGGAAATCTTCAAAAATGATAAACAGATAGGGGGATAACGCATTGCCTTGCTTAAGGCCCTTGCTCATCTGGAAGAAACCCGCTGAAATATCGCCAATGGTCACTGTCTCCAAAGTGTGAATAAAGAAATTCATAACCAGCTCCACAACATTCGGAAGAAACCCCACGCCTGTTAGAATCTGTCTCAGGACCGTCCACACCACCCGATCATACACTTTTGACATGTCGTACTTCACCACAATGTTGGGGTATCTCGACCCCTGGTTAATGTCATGCATCAGCTCCTTCACCAACCTCACATGGTGTGTGATGTCCGTCCCTTTAAGGAAAGCACCCTGCTCTGGAGATATCAGCCTAGACATGAGAGGAGCAAACCTATTTCTCAGGATGCGCGCTAGTATCCTCATCGACATGTTCTCAATCGATATGGGTCTGAAAGCGGTCGTCAACACCCTAGGGGAATCAACCTTAGGGATAAGGAGTATCCTACAGCAGTATAAACTTCTGTGGCATATCTTTCCTCTGAAGAACGCCCCCGCCATCGCCATGAATTCAGGACCAATGTAATTCCACGCCTCCATGAAGAAAGGCAACGTGAATCCGTCTGGGCCCGGGGCCGATGAGGCATCCATCTCCGTCATTGTCTTCAGCACCTCCTCCTCGCTCGGAACAGCTATCAACGAGAAATTATCGTCCATAGGGATTGCTTCCTGAATCTCCTGCATGAACCAATCAAGGCTATCTTGATCAATGTCGGGCACATCGTTGTAAAAGTCTTGGAAAAAGGCCGCAGCTTTCTCCGCCATCACTTTCTGATCAGTAGTTATCATCCCGTCCTGCAGTATTAAGGACTCAACATGCCTCCTTCTTCTACGCGCTTTAACCACAGCATGATAAAAGCGAGTATTGCGATTACCATCCATCAGCCACTCAATCCGTGCCTTCTCCTTCCATATCATCTCCTCCATGTCCAGCAGATGATTGAGTTCTTCCTCCACCATCTTCAACAACATCTCATTAGTCGAAGTAGGGTTCTCATCAAACGCCACCTGGGTGGTAGAGACAACATCATGAAGGTCCTTAATGCGCTGTGAATTGTCCCCGAACGTCACTTTGCTCCAATTCTTCATCGCAGACTTAACCCTCTTCAACTTTTGGAAAAAGATGAACGATGGATGCCCCACCACAGGTTCCTGCCACGCCTCTTGGACCACATGCAGACATTCTTCATGCTTAAGCCACGCTGAGCGGAAGATGAAGTGAGAGGACCTCCTATCCACCTGCTGGTCCCCATGAACAACTAGAATGGGGCAGTGGTCCGACACCCTGAACCTCGTAAGATGTATGGATCGAGTCGATGGTTGTCCCGCCATCCAGGCATCATTGCACAGCGCTCTATCGATTCTCTGCCAAATCGTAGGGGTAAGCTGCTGCTTGTTCACCCAAGTAAATCGACTACCCTCAAAAAGCAAGTCATTCAGCCTCGCATCCGAGATGAAAGAATTAAAATCGAGCATGTCCTGGTAAGGAGTCGGGTTGCCACCTCTCTTCTCCTGATTGTCTCTGATCACGTTGAAGTCACCGGCGATCAGTCATCTCGCCTCCCCAACAACGTCCGCCACCTGTAACAAATGCTCCCATAAGATCCTTCTCGCGTTCACCTCACAGCTAGCATACACTGCAGTAATGAAGAAGTCATGCCCATCTCTCCCTTCAAACCTAGTTGTAATGTGTTGTTTATGACTTCTAATCACCGTAGGGTTTAGGGAGGCATCCGCAAAGAACCAAATCTTGCCTTCTTCTATTTGATTGTCTACCGCCCAGTCCAGCCTAACCACATCCAACAACTCCATGGCCCTATCAGCGTGTAAGAAAGGCTCCATAAGACAGACGACGTCTGGTTTGTGCCATGTACAAATCCTGCCAAGGACTCTTCTTGTAGGATTGTTAGCCGCACCCCTAATGTTCCAGAAGATAGCTTTGGAATTCATGAGGAAACCAAAAAACCGCTACCCTTCAGTTGGGCGCCCACCACTCAGTAAGTGTATCTCCTCTCCTCCTCCAAACTATCGATTTCATTCGAAAATATGTCATCGTCGACATAATAACGACTTGATCTTGCATGTCTAGGAACAGATCGGCCTCTTCTAAAACCCTCTCTAACTCTTATGATACTTGATCTCTCCCGATTTCTTCTGTCTCTTCTATATCTATCGTCGTCTTCAAGCTCTGCATGTAAGAAGTCCTCCAGTCTCCTGTTCTGTAGAAAGCACCTATTGCCCTCATTGTCAATAACCATCCTTCTAGGGGATCGTTCTCTATGGAACCGATCACCCGTTAACGGCCTCGCGTCCTCGTGTCTGACCGGCGATACATTTCTCAATCTGTCTTCCTCCTGCGTCGATGGTCCCGGCGGTGGCAACGCATGCACAGCAGCCGTATCTCCTCTCAAGATCGTCAAAGCATCAGTCAGAACCCCTAGATCCTTGCCAATCTCTGTGATCATGGTATTCTTCGATCCAATCTCTCCTCTAGCCACCATGTGCAGATGCACCGTCGCTCTCCTATCCCAAAAAGTAACCGAGACGAATTGCGGCACATCCTCACTAAAGGCATCGACTTGGACTAGTATCCCAGATAGATCGTCTACTGCTCTCTGCCAATCAGAAATGAAACCCAGGCTTCCAAACTGCCTGACGATATCGGTTATGGATGCATCATCCCTACATATCAAAGGGATATCCGCAAACCAAAACCAAAAGGCCTCCTTTCATCTATGCCTCTCACCTCCCATCATATGATACAGATGAAACTTGGCTCCTCGGTACTCAGGGATCCCTCTCCCAGCCATGTCCCGCGCCTCCTCTAGGCACGAGAAGAAAGCTATCGCCTTCCTCTCCGCAAACCGGTAAAGGTCAGCGACCCCCGGCCAGCAGCCTCGCAAAAACTGACTTATAGCGGGCCAAGGAAGACTCTCCGACCAGGATATCTCGATCGCCCTCTCCAAAGCTTTATCTTTATTCCTTCTATCTTCATTGTCCTGCCCAAGACCCACCGCGGTCCGCTTCAGGATGTGTTGCGGGGCTCCTCTCGTAGGAATCGCCGGTGCCAACGGGGGAAAAGTCATGCGGGACTGTATGTCTGGAACCCTAGGCGTCAACTGGATGCGGCAGCGCGCAGCGACATGACCTGGCCTCTGACATCGGTAGCAGATCATTCTCCTCTGACATTGGGCTTGCCAGTGTCCCTTGCCCATGCATCTGAAGCATACGTCGTGTGGGATGCCGTAAAGCAGTTCCTTCCTTTTTGGTCTCTCCTCCGCCTGGGTCTGCACCGCCGTCACGTTGTTCGGCGCTTCCTCGCCCTCGATCGTCTGTGTCGGGATGTCTGTCGACGGCGTCTCGTGGTTCGCTTATGTCAACCCCAGATCCTCTGGTCTTTTCAGAGCAGTATCTTCAGGGCTCCTGCCGTTTCGTCCATCCTCCTTTGAAACCCTAGGCGATGGGTCTTGGTGTTCCTCCACGCCGTTTTCCAATCTTTTCAGTGCAGTATCTTCAGGGCTTCCGCCGTTTCGTCCATCCTCCTCTGAAACCCTAGGCGATGGGTCTTGGTGATCCTCCACGCCGTTCTCCAACACAACCCTAAGATTCGGTAGAATCTCCTCCGTGGGGACGTTAGACACCAGCCTATTAGATCTCCTCTCCACAACAGCTTGCTGTGCATGCCCTCCGCGCATACTTTTCCTGGTGACCCTTCGTAAAAGAGGCGAGGGCAACATCTCTGACCGTAGGCACAACGACCAAGGGTGGTAGTCCCCGGCTGGCGGAGTGCCAGGCCGGAGTAACCGGTGGCGGCGCCGCCAAAGGCAAGATCACACTAGGGATTAGCGCCCGTCCAGGTTCAAAGCGAGCCTCCTAAAGAAGGAAAAAGTGGGGATGCTAGTTGACTCTGAAAGTACCTTTCTTCTGCCATCTTGTATACTCCTAAATAATCTATAGCTAGGATGATGTCAAACGATATTTTAATGGTTATGGGTAACAACCATATAGTGTATCGTATAAAAATTAGCAAACAATCTAGACACACTATGGTAAGAACTACTAGTTCACATAAAGGTTCATTTATAAACAAATCAAATGAATAATTATGATGAGATATACGCAATCCATCTACTAACAAAGAAGAAAGAATATGTCACTTTAAGATCTACCAAAAAAACTTCAATATGCTATTAATGAGACAGATATCACATGTGATCACTTGTGGAGATACTACTCCTTCTTGAGGAGTTAAGGAACAGATCCACCCTATAACCTTCAATCTAACACACTATCCTCTCTAGACACTACCATTAGGTACCCCTTCCGAAATGGATGCAACTAAAGGAGTTTTCCCTCTACAAGAAAATTCTTTATTTCTACCATGGATAGTTTGCTACACACTCTATGACGGTGCATATTGTACGTCACAAAAATCCTTCTAAATCTGTAAGCCTCTTCATAGCAACATACCACTTTCCTCGATAATTTTCTTGAATGTTGTTTTCTACATATATTACACTGAGGAAATCCTTGTCTATATAGGTCTATCATATATATTTTACATGTACTCACCGAGGTGTCCACTTTGGCGAAGAATACCACAGGACAAGACCAAACCTGCCTCATCTACAATAAGAAGATTTTTCTCAGGTTGGGCTATGAGTGTCTCAAAAATAGCCCAAAACCTTTGATGGTGTAACAGAAAACAACACTAGTTCGAGGAATTGTGCATCACAAATCGCCAATATGCTTACTGGTGTTTTTGTTTTTAGACACATATACTAGCTCTTCTATCTTCTGAGCTTCCTCAAAGAACTTATTGACATTTATCCTATCTCTCATTCTAATTAGTGGTGCATGATGCATGATCTTTGGATTCAATAATGTATAACCTTCTACACTTCTATGTCTTTCATGGAATTAACTGTCGAAGTTAAGTTAATTTTACATAAAGTTAATTATGCATTTATGGTCATACTCCTCTATATGAGGTTCTCTATCTATCTAGTCATGATGCTAAAGAATGTAGGAGGTATTATATGGTGGAATTTTACCTCAAAATCCTTTCATTTCAATAGCTCATTCCTCCTCCTAGCTTTGTTGGTATGCCACCACAACTTGACATCACACTTTAGAAGGTACATTATGTGGTTCACCTGCTTAGATTCAAGTACTTACATTAGGAAAAATACCTTCTTCAACCATGTTAACTACTCTATTCCTCTAACAATTTTTAGTGGATGCAGGTTTTATAAATTATTCAATAACTCATCAAATATAATCAATTTCTTGTTAGTAGATGAAAAATAAAAGGTATTCCACTTCTTTTCCCCCTCAACATATCTTAAAAATAGTACTTTTTCTACAAGTGTTTACTTATTACCCTCAACTTGATCAATAGGGGTCTACTATAGTAAATCGTGACTCTATGTCCATTACTTGCAACATCTTCATTCCATTTATATTGACATAAAATGTATGAAATTGCTAGATTACTTGTAGAATGAAGTGACAAAATAACCTACAATACTAACTCTAATGTAGGCTCATAGTGGCCCAATCTGAAGTATGCCTTGATGTCAAACTATGTGGCACCCCAACCTGATATTTTGTGATTAGGGTGCCATGATGGAAAATCTAAACCAAGAATAAATTTAAGCAATTAAAATCTAAACCAGATTATCAATGTACTATTTTGATGTGTTGTTGAGGTCCCAACTAGCATGTGATGTTGACATTGTTCATTGTAGCTTGGCTGAACATCACCCAAAAAACCATTGTCACTCTCATGTCATTGAGAGCCTGCTAGACATAGTGTCTAGCCTTTTTTTAGGAGATACTTCATGTAATGGTACTTCTAGTACCATATTTATTAGTTGTTGGGTCATCGAGTCCTTTGTAATTTCGTTTGAAGATTGAATAAATAAGTGCTCTTGATTTAAAAAAAATTCTTCTTCTTAATTGTATTTAGAAATCTAACCACCTCACTATATAAATTACTAGATTGAAGCATTAATTAGCAGTATTAACTTTCAGCCAAGAATGTTCATGTGATTAACTACTAAAAATACACAACGTTAGAAGATATGAAGTTAAACCATGATTACATTAGTGGACTCCCAAATTCAAAGTGACTAAGAGATTAATTAACCACTTCCTACAACTATTGTTAACTATCAACCTCTACTTATATTGACTAATCTTTTGGATTCTCACCACATTGTTTTCATACATGAAAATGGTCTTCCATATAGTAGATAACAAAGAGCAACCAAATAGATAAAGAACTACATGATAGTTAGAGAAATATAAATTAACTAGAGAATGATATATAGTTTAGGGATACTAAATCCATTCAAGTGAGTAGATGAGAGTATTCAACCAAAAAGTGAGGCTAAAACAACTAGATATAAACCTAGAGTTGACTTTAGACTATTTTATTTCTTTCTTTTCTTATTTCACATGGACCCACTTGAGGTCTATGTTTCAAGTGAAACTTACTTAGTTTACATGAGAACTCATCATATAAGTCTTGAGCTAAAATCAAAACCTTTTTACTTCTGAATTAGACAACTATTCCATGTACAACAAGGTTCATACATCTGGATATTGTGATTTCAACGATCTTTGATCAATAAAATTATATTGTTGATTCCACAAGGGTTGCACGTCTAATCATTGTTCTCCTCTTATTCATAAACTAACTAAGACTAGAGTACCACAAGTTTCCCAGTCAAATATGGGGTTTTAACTACATTTATGAAATGTCCCCTTGCCGGATTAAACACTCTGCCATTCGTAAACTCATATATATGATTTAGGCCAACTCATCCGTTACTCTGTCAATTAGTATACATGTCTATTCCATCCTAGTACAAATGCCTCATATGGATTCTATATTGTCTTATAAATGTAGATGTATATTATCTACTTAAAATATTCATTTTGTTGTTGTTGTCTTATTATCAACTTCTCACCATAATTTTTTTATTTGAATTGAGTTGCCAAATCTAAAATATTTGCTCTTACGTCATGAAGTTTTTGTTATGAGGTTTCTGATTTTATTCAACCATTAATTTACTCTAATTAATATGTAGAAATCATATTTATTCCAATATATATGCATCTTATCATTTAAATTTCAAACCAAAACAATTATTGTGGAATTGGGACAAGCATGGATGATTTTACCGCCAAATAAACCCACTATCTAGATCATTTTGGGATTATAAAAGCTTAAAAACTTGTTATCTTTTTGTTGATCATTGATAACACATACAGAGGGAACTCAACAACATTATGTCCTAAATTTGATTTTTTTGTCCAATAATAGTATAAACGCATAGAATAATCATAAATCGCAATACATTTACATTTTACAAAATATATAACTATTGTGTGTAAATGAGGAATCCAAACACATTGGTATCCAAAATCCTAGCTAGGATCTAATTCCTCGATCCAAATTTTCATATTTCCTAGAAAATTGAAAGTCACCAAAGAAGCGTTTGTAACCATAAGTATATAGTTGGTTCATCTATCCACTATAGATAAGAATTAGGATGTTAAGCATTAACAATTATAAAAACTAAATACAGCTAAGTGTAATGAGTGATGCATTATACATTTTTCATTTTCACAGGCTATCTATTATTTATTTTTGGCACTTGTTATTCATTTTCATATTAATTGGTGCATAATTTATTAATATTAGCCTGTGTTACTCAATTGCATCAAATAAATGTAGTAATATTTCCAAATAATTTATTATATTTCTAGAGCTTATGTTCAGATTTTATGAATTTTATGAATTTTTACAAGAATCTACACAACTCGGTACTACCAAATTTGGAGTTGGTGGTAATGACACTAGCTCAGGTTGGAACATAAAGAAATCAAGATAACTCAATACTATCGACTCTTGGCTCAGTAGTACCGATAGAAGTATATTGACTGCAATTAATCGAGGGAGTCAGTAGTACTGACACATTATCAGTAGTACTGACCTGGCATAATAAGGCAGATCCAAAATAAAGTCTAATCTAACAGCTGATAAATAATGACACCATAAGTCACTTCTATGACTTAACGGGATTTTGACCAGACGTAATCTGTCGTGTTCTATTCCATTACACTACGGCTAAGACATAGGAGAGGAGAATGAGGAGCGGAACTACATGTTTGAGAGGTTCCAGACACGTTCAGTGGGTAGAATTTGTGGCTTGCAGACCCGTTCATCGGCGTGGAGCATCCTAGTCACGTTTTTCCAGGGGGTTCAATGGTTTTTCTATGTTCTCCACATTTTTTCTTCTCCCTAGCATGCTTTTATTTATGGAAAACATGAGGGGCTAATCCTCGTATTCTCTAAGACCCGAGAGTAGCTCGGTTGTACACTATATATGTATCTTTTGCATTAATATATTGTTTTCTCCTTGTTTTGGGCACGTTGCTGTGAAATCATGTTGAATTATCTATGATGTGCACCATAGGAGGTTAATTAGATCCTTGATAGCTTCGAGAGGAGGGTTAATGATTTGAAATCATAGTAACACATGTTTTATATCACCCGTTGAGAAAGGTAGCCTACGTGCATGAAGGGAATAGCCCAGAGTAGTTCGTTAAAGAACCTATCTAATAAAACAATCGATACAAGAGTGGGATTGGTCTTAAGATAGGTAGTACATTACACTATGACAATGGGTAATTCTAGCGATATGTCTCTTTTTCTAGAATTAGGAGGAACATATATTAATCTTAGGTAAAAATTGTAATGTCAATCATGGTGAAACCACAATCCTAGGAAATTTCTTCTCATTGTGATCACAAATCAGTGAATTGTTTTCTTTTCTTGCAATTAGTTTAATAACTCTCAAATAAAAATTTTCTTCGGCCTAGCTGATCGAAAGTAGATGTAGTAGTTTCTTGAATTACGTTTCCCCATATTCGATATCCGGGCCTCGTTGGCATGTATTACTTCAACATATACGCTTGGGTTTTACACGTAGAGTTTAGCCGTGTCAAGTTTTTGACACCGTTGTCGGGGAAACGACATATTCGAGCACTATGAGTGTTGTAATCAGCCATTGTAGGCCACACTCTTAAGTTTTCTTTGTATTCTTTCAAAAAATGAATTGCAAATATCTTTTAATTCAATCACCAGTATCTTGTTCTCACATTGAATTCACAAATTTTAGCTACTATTGCATGGTTCAAACACAAACCACTGGTTACGGTCCCACAGAAAATCTATAGTCAGAAGGTATGGGTGATACAATGGAAGAGAAAACCATTTGGGAAAAGATCAAGGTGTCATCCTCAATAGCTTAGCTTGGGCTAATCAAGCGACAAACAATAAATGTGGGCAGCTACAAGATCGATCATGGGCTGGTGGATTAGTCAAGCAACAGACCTTTCATGGCCACAATACTAAAGACCCAATGACTGACATCAACAATTTCATTGAAAGTTGTGACATGGTGAAGATATAATGAGTGCCAACGACCGTGATCTACTTGAAGCAATTTCTGTTGTCACTGGAAGATGGTGCTAAGTCTTAGTTCTTTAACCTCAAGCCTGAGTCACTAGAAAGATGTGAACAAAGGATTGATGCTTTCTTTGATCATTATTTCGCTCCACAGAAGACTAACGAGTTAACCAAGAAGATAATCAACTTCAAGCAACAAGCAGAGGAGTCATATTCTGAAGCTTGGGAGAGATTTCAAAGCATGATGAAAAAGGTCCCTCATCATGGGATTGATCTCTACGGGCAAGCGAAGATTTTCTATTATGGGCTACATCAGGGGGAAAGGACCACATTGGATAGTGCAGGGATAGGATTATTCCTCAATAATAATCCGTCCAAGTTCCATGAGATCCTGAAGAATATGGCCAAGAACCAGTCGTGGGGTGAAGAAAGGAAATGCCCAACAACCACTAAAAGTGTTGGGGAATCTAAAGTCATCTCGGGATTGAATGAGAAGTTTGACCTCATCACCATCAAATTTTGCCAGAAGGATGTAAAATTGTCTAGAGGCGAAGAAGATGACTGCATGTTCATGAGGCAAAAATACTAGCAGGATAGGGGCACCAGAAAAATTGATAAAATTGAGGACATGCAGGCAAGTTGGTAAGTCAAAATGAAGAGATTATTGGCCATACACAGAGGGAGCTATAAAATCAAGGTGCACATATTTGTAGCATTGAATATCAAATTTCTCATCTAGCAGTAGAAGTGGCTTCCTTAAAAAAGCCCATTCATCAAGGATTGTTTGAGAATGCAGTTACAACTAATCAACATCACCAAGCAAAGTTTATCTCTGTTATTGAGGAGCCAGGACATCATATAGAGGAGTCACCCAAGCAACACGTTTCATGGCTTGGTTGGGTGCGCGTGCCAAAAAGCCCCATTTCCCCATAGTCTATATGGATTACCAGGAGTAAGCAACACTCCAATAGATAATGAACTTCAAGGTTCCACCACTTTCATGTCACCATCTCCAGTTCTAGAAAAGGTGCCTATGCAATAAGAACATGTGAAGGTTCTACTTTACAGTAGAACAATCACAATCAATAAGGAGGCATCCACAATTCAGAAGGAGCAACCACCCATCATTCCATCCATAGGAGACATGCAAAATCATATCCTAGAAGGTGGCGTCGAAGAAAGCTTAGGGGAGGAGATCCCTAATGTGTCCTATATTCCACTGCACAAACTTGTAGAGAGCCCACATGCTCCATTCTCAGATAGTATGAAACTGAGTAAGGTGGAAAAGTACTTCAAGAAATTTCTAGATATCTTTCAAAAGCTCAACATCAACATCCCACTAGTAGAGGCTATAGAACATATTTCTGCTTATGGAAGATTTTTTAGAGATATCATCAACAAAAAGTTGAGGATTAATGACACAAATATTTTACAGGTTGATGAGGTGATAAGTGCACTAATCAAGGGGAAGCTATCAAGGAAGAGGAAGGATTCGGGATGTTTCTACATCCCACATTCTATAGGTGACAAACATTTCAAGAAGGCACTATGCGATTCAGGAGCAAGCATTAATATCATGCCTCTTACCACCTTTCGAAAGTTAAGATTGAAGGAACCAACAAGAACAACCATGGCAATTGAGTTGTGATGCGAGGATTTTTAGTCGATTATATAGACTGGTTTTACATGCGTTTTATGTGTTTATTAGTCACATTTATGGTTAATATCACATGATTCACTCATTTTATTCTATAATCTCTTTTTGCATCAAATCTATTGTATTTCATCTTTTTGGTTATATATGATCATATTGATGTGTTTTAGAAGGCTGATTTGGATTTACCTTGAAATTTTAGGAAAAACGAATATATGAAGTTGTCGATACCATCGAAAGATGTCCATAGTATCGACTCGGTCACAGTGAGACAACCGCAAGGAATCAAGGCGTTGGATCGGTGACAAAAGTGACGCCTAAAGGTGTCGATGCCATTGACATTTCAGTCGATGGTATCGAGTCTGCATCAGGCGGAATGTTAGAAAAAGAACACTTGTCGATATTCTCACAGGTCGATACCATCGACCCGCGTCGATGGTATTGACGCCGTCAGATCAGGTTTTGTTTCAGATCGATTCTAATCGGACGGTGGTGATATTTTGGTGATCTAAAGTGGTGCATATACCTAATTTCGGCGGCCCTAAGCAAGGGATCACGTCATTAGTCATTGCACAAGTCTCAAGGAGAGGAGAAGAGAAGAATGGAGCCCAGAACCACACCCTGATCATTCTGAGAGCTGCAGAAGACGTTTTCCACCGCTGGAAGGTTGTAGATCGTGCATTCTATGTCAAGGAACGCCCATATCTCCTCCGTTCAAGGGTTTACATCACTTTCATTCACGTTTCCTCCATGTTTTCCCTTTCTCTTGTCATGTCTTTCATTCAGATGAACATGCGGGGCTAATCCCCTTTATCTTTAGGACTGGGAGTAGCCCGGGTGATGGTTGTATGACATTTTGACCACAATATTTCATAACTTGTCTCTTAAATCCGTGGTATGACTTCGTTTTCTCCATTATATCATTATGATTGATCTCCCTAATGATAATCTAATGCCTTTAATTACTTTGAAAGAATAATTAATGGTTGAAAAGAGACAAAATTCACATTAACTAATAAATCCTTTGAACAAGGCGATGCACGGTTAATGGTGGAACCCAGAGTATGGTCCTCATGCACCTAGTTTAGGGTATAGGTTACTACTACCGTGGAACCAACCTAGATTTAGGTAGTAAATTGTGTCACAAAAGTGAGCAATTTTGAATACAAGCCACTACCCGGAATGAGAGACATATTAGGTTAACTATGTAGAAATTAATACAACAAGAACTTGTGGTGAAACCGTAATCCTAAAGATTCCCATTTGAATTGATTAAACCAAACATTTAATCGATTGCTCTATTTTCTTTCATTTTTCTTTTCTTTTTCAATCAACTCTCAAATCAATTTAATCGGTCTAGCTAATTACAAGTAGTTAGTAGTAGTCGAACAATAATTATGTTTCCCTGAGTTCGACTCGGGCCTCAAAAAGGCCTATATTACATTGATATGTATACTTGCGTCTGCACGCACGGTTTACGCGTGTCAAGTTTTTGGCGCCGTTGCCGGGGAAATGGCAATTGTTGGCACTACGAGTGCTATAAGCGGCCACTCTAGGATACCCTTTTCTTTTAATTACAATTTTCTAATTCTTGCAATTAATTGCCTATTTTTCCAGAAATCTCTATTCGTCTAGCACTGTACTTAACTAAATATATTATTTTGTAGGTACCAGTGCATGGTGAGCACGTGGAGCATAGACTACGTGCAACCATTAGTAGAGGTCCCAACTTCGGGATCAGACGACGAGGAGCACAACATTTAGAATCAACCTGAGAGACTGAATTCAGATTCTGAACAAGAAGAGATGGTTGAAGAAAAGATGATATGGGAAAAGATCAAGGCATCTTCTTCCTCTGCATCGAAAGGGCCGATCAAGAGGCAGACTATCAACATTCCAACTTATAAAATTGATCTGGCACTAATAAATCTAGTCAAAACTCAAGCATTCCATGGACTAAAGAACGAAGATCCAGTGGCCCACATAAGCACTTTCGTGGAAAATTGTGATATGATCAAGATCGATCGTTTTCCGCAGGAGACACTATATTTGAAACAATTTCCAAGTTCTCTTGCAGGAACTGCAATAGAGTGGTTCTATAATCTGGATGATGAGATTTTTGAGACTTGGGATCAAATGATCGAGGTATTTTTTGAACGTTTCTTTCCACTGGAGAAGACTAATGATTTAATCAGGAAAATCCACAACTTTACTCAGAATCCAGGTGAAACTTATTCAGAAACCTGGGAGAGATTTCAAATAATGCTGAGAAGATGCCCGCATCATGGTTTAGACAAGGAGAAGTAGGTGAAAATTTTCTAATTCGCTCTGAATGAACATGACCGAAGCAACCTGGACTCAGTAGGTTCGGGTTTCTTTTTGAACAATACTGATACTAGATGTTGGGAGATTCTTAAGAACATGGCAAAGAAGTAGTCCTGGGGTACCAGAGATGCACCTGAGCAAGTTAAATCTATAGGGGACGCTAAAGCTATTAAATAACTGAATGACAAGATGGACTTATTGCAAAGAAACTTCTGGCAAAGGAAAATGAAGAGTCTGATGATGAAGCACAGGTGAAATTCATGCGTCAGCAATAGGGATATAGGAATAACGACTATTCTTGGAGGAAGGATAAGAAATTTTCTTAGAAAGACCCCAACAATTTCTTGCAGGATCCGGATGCTAAGCTACAACCCACTACCGAAGAAAAGAGCAATGAGTTGCTCAATCAAGTAATCAAGAAGAATCAAGAACTCATGAGCACGTTTGGGCAACAAATAAAGGAACAAGGAGAGTCCACGAATCAGTTTGGGCAAACTTTACAAAGTCATGGAGCTCAGATGAGGACACTTGAGACATCTTTAGCATAGATGGTGGTAGAGATTTAGAATTTGAAGAAAACAACGCAGCAAGGCTTTCCCAAAAATACAAATGTTCCAGGAGGAAATCAACAAGCCAAAGCAATTCTGTTACAGAGTGGAAAAAAGATTTTAAACTATAAAGCCGATGAACCAAGCACACCCCAGCCAGAAACCATAGGTGAGGCCACAGAGGAGGTCACAATCACAAAGCCGATGAAGGATACGGTAGAGGACACCACACCAAAGCTTATTGCTGAGGAAGAGACTCAAAAAAGGACACCACATGTGCCGCCACATTAGAGGGCACAGACCGTCCCAGTCCCATATCCAAACAGTTTGAAGGCTAAGAAAGTGGACGCTCAGTTCAAAAAGTTCCTAGATAGTTTTAGGAAACTTTCTGCCAACATTCCGCTGTTAGAAGCGATAGAGAAGATACCCTCTTATGACAAGTTTCTAAAACATATAATTACCAAGAAAAGGAAGATTCCTGATACTGAGGTGGTGGTTCTTATATAAAGAGCAAGTGAGTGCCTTCATTTTGGGCACATTGCCACCAAAAAGACAAGATCCAGGCTGCTTTAATATTTCATGTTACATCGGTAAGGTGAAATTCGGCAAAGCATTGTGTGACTCCGAGGAAAGTATTGATTTGATGCCTCTTTCTACTTACAAGAAGTTGGGACTTAAAGAATCGAGACAAAGTAACATGACGATTCATCTAGCAGATAATTCTGTGGTTAATCCGTATGGTATTTGTGAGGATGTACTGGTTAAAGTTGACATGTTTGTATTTCCAGCAGATTTTTTGGTAATGGAAATGCAAGATGACCAAGGGAATTTGCTACTCCTCGGAAGACCATTCCAAGCTACTACAGATATGATACTCAAAATGGGAAGAGTCCGTTTTACATTGGGAATACAGGAGGACAAATTTGAAATGGTCATGCCACCAATTACAACTCAATCGAACTGGTCATGACCCGATTGGTAACCGGGTGGCGTGTGTGCATTGAATACCGTCACTTGAACTCCGCTACATTAAAAGGTGATTTTCCTCTTCCATTCATCGATCAAATTTTAGAGCGACTAGCTGGTCGATCTCATTTTTGTTTTTTAGACGGCTACTCCGACTACAATCAGATTTCGATTGATCCTAAGGACCAAGAGAAGTCTACCTTCACTTTTCACTATGGAACATTCGCATACCGTCGTATGCCTTTTGGCTTGTACAACACACCAACAACCTTTCAGTGTTGCATGCTTGCTATTTTTTCTGATATGGTTGAGCGCTGTTCAGAGGTTTTCATGGACGATTTTTCCATCTATGGTGCGTCATTTGGTTAGTGCCTGTACAATTTGGATAAAGTTTTACAAAGATGTGAGGACACACATTTAGTTCTCAACTGGGAAAAGTGTCATATATGGTTAGCGAAGGAATTGTTCTTGGACACAAGGTGTCTAGCAAGGGGCTGGAGGTAGATCCAGTCAAGATTGAGGTTATTTCAAAATTACCTCCACCTAATTCGGTGAAAGAGGTAAGGAGTTTTCTCGGTCATGCAAGATTTTATCGCCGCTTTATCAAAGATTTCTCGAAAATTGCTAAATCGTTGTCTGAGTTGCTTGAGAAAGATGCGATGTTTGATTTCAATGAAAAATGCTTGCATGCTTTCAACGTACTTAAGGAAAAGTTAATTTCTACACTGGTTGTTCAAACGCCAGATTGGACTAAGCCTTTCGAGCTCATGTGCGATGCTTCAGATTTTGCAGTAGGGGCTGTTCTTGGGCAACGTTTTGAGAAAAAACCCACGGTGATTTTCTATGCATCAAAGACATTAAATGAGGCACATATTAACTACACCATAACTGAAAAGGAACTTATCGCCGTGGTTTTTGCATTTGAAAAATTTCGGCAATATCTAGTAGGGTCAAAAGTTGTGGTATGGACGGACCACGCCGCCATACAATACTTGATGGAAAAGAAAGATGCCAAACCTAGATTGATTAGGTGGATCTTATTGTTACAAGAATTTGACATTGAAATTAAGGATAAGGCGAGAATTGAGAATGTGGTTGCGGACCACTTGTCTAGGTTAGAGCGGGTAGATGAGAGGGATAAAATATACCCATTGTTGAGACATTCCCTGATGAGCAAATCCTTTCTTTAAAATCTAAGGATCTGTGGTTTTCATACATTGTTAATTATCTTGCATGTAAAATAATCCCAGATGATTGGACTTATCAAGAAAAGAAGAAATTTTTCCATTCTTTGAGATATTCTTTCTGGGATGATCCCATCTTGTTGAAGCAATGCAGGGATGACGTTTTGCGCATGTGTGTACCAGAGATTGAATATGACAATGTACTTAGTCACTGTCATACACTACCAACTGGTGGCCATCATGCAAGCTCAAGAACGGCGGACAAGGTGTTAGAGAGTGGTCTTTATTGGCCTACACTCTTCCGAGACGCCTACGACTATGTGAGAAGATGTGATTCCTGTCAAAGGGCAGGTAACATTTCAAAGCGGCAAGAGATTCCCTTCAACATGTTTTAAGAAGTTGAGGTATTTGATCTGTGGGGCATCAATTTTATGGGACCCTTTGTGTCCTCGAATTCTAATGTATACATTTTACTTATTGTTTACTATGTATCGAAGTGGGTAGAGGCAATACCCACAAGGACTAACGACGCTGTTGTAGTGTGCATGTTTGTGAAAGATCATATTTTCTACAGATTTAGCGTGCCAAGGATGATTATTAGCGATGGAGGTACCCACTTCAAAAATCAAAAGTTTGTTGCGTTATTGAGAAAGTATGGGGTGAAGACCCACAAACACAAGGGCAGGTCGAAGTGTTGAATAGAGAAATTAAGAAAATTTTGGAGTGCACAGTAGATTCGACAAGAAAGAATTCGAGTACACTACTACCGGATGCATTATGGACGTATAGGACCACATTCAAGACAGCTATAGGCACTATGCCTTTTAGGTTGGCTTATGGGCGGGCTTGCCATTTGCCGGTAGATTTGGAACACAAGGCGCACTGGGCGCTACGGAAGCTCAATTTGAGTTATGATGATGCAGGTAAGAAGAGAATGCTAGAGCTCAATGAGTTAGATGAGCTGAGGATGAATGCTTATGAAAACTCGAGGATTTACAAAGAGAGAACAAAACAAATTCACGATCGTCCCATTCAATTGCATGTTTTCAAAAAAGGGGATCGTGTGTTATTGTTTAACTCGAGGTTGAAGTTGCATCCTGGGAAATTGAAATCCCAATGGAGTGGACCTTTTATTGTGGAGGAGGTGTTCCCACATGGTGCTATTATGGTGCGAGATGGAGAGCTGACATTCCAAGTTAATGGTCAAAGGTTGAAGCTTTACTTTGGCAAGGACTTCACAAGAAAAGTACATGAGGTTAAACTCATGGCACTTAAGGATGAATGACGAGCTTTATTGTGTCTAGCCTAAGACGTTAAAGTAGGGCGCTTGTTGGGAGGCAACCCAACCATCGGTAGTTTTAATTTGTAGTTCCTTCATTTTCTTTTGCATTTACACATTAGTTTTGTTTTCATTTTGGGTGTAAACATGATACCTTAATCATTTTGTTCAGTGTGCAGTACTGAGGCAGAGTCGATACCATCGACCACAGTGTCGATGGTAGCGACGTGGGTACAGTGAAGCGGCTGTAGAAAATTTTCTGAGTCAATACCATCGACGGCCTTGTCGATGGTATCGACCTCCCATCAACGATGGAGAAGAAAAAGATAGCTCTGGGTCGATGGTATCGATTAGGAAGTCGATGCTCACGAGATCCCTGAAGATTTACAGAACAATTTATCTCAGTAAAGTCGATACCATCGACGGAGCAGTCGATGGTATCGACTCGACAGTAGCAACAAAGCATCACTCATGCCTCGCGAGGTTCAATGACACATAAAGTGTCAATACCATCGACATATCATCGATGGTATCGACGTGACACGTCACCAATCCGCGAGATGATATCAACGGAGGCCGCCAAATCAAGGAAGATGATCCGTGGGATGGGTCGATACCATCGACCCGCTTCGATAGTATCGACGTGTCATTGATCTGGGCCCCCACATCCAGCCATCGATGACCATCGATAGTATCAAAGACCCGGATTGTGCTATAGGTGTCGATACCATCGACACCCCGTCGATGGTATCGACGGGTCAACAGTGGCAACGGGTACATCTTTAAAAGGAGAAGTTGATTTCATTTTCTCTTCACACCTTCAGAGCTTCTCCCCTCAACTTGTGCATCGAGCATTGCTAAGCAACCGGAGGCCTTCATCGAGCATCAAAGGATCGAGATATCTTCCCCGATCTTTGCACTGAGCGGAGATCTTCTTCTTCGACCTTCATTGAGCTCTATTTCCTATTCTCCATTTCTTTCTGTTCAAGATGGTGAGGACGGAAGGGGATTCTTCTTCTTCGCGGGCATCCCCGATTGAGATAGAGACATTCGTTCCTCCACCAATCGGCTCCATTCCTCGTCCGAACATCATTCATCCCTCGGCGAATGTACAGAAGATCTACAAGGAGCTGCTAAAGCAAAAAATTGAACCGACCCGATATGTTGATCGAGCCATGATTCGTGACCTTAGGTTTGAGGCCAACCTTGATTATGTCCTTCAGGGGAAAGTGAAGCATACAAACATGATGGAAGATGATGTCCAGTACCACGCTGAGGGCCACCCCTTTTTCGGCGAGTGGCCGACCTATAAGGAGTTAGTGGCGGAATTCATGGCTTTGCTTGATATCAACGTCATGCCCAACAACCTTATCGCCACCAATAGGGAGTGGAAAAAAGGGTGAGTGTCTTTCTGACTCTACAACAAAAACTACACCCTCACTCTCGACCAGTTCAATTCTATCTATAATGGGTATCATGATCCTTACCAGCACCGGAGGCTTGACAACCGGACCGATTATGATGAAATCTTTGCCCAGCTGGTGATCGCACCTCCAGGAAAGTCTGTCAGCTATCATAACGCAGCCATCGCTGACTTTGAGCATCCATTTGTGCAGATTCTGCATCACATGTTGTGCACTACTTTATTTGCTCGAGGCAACCTTTCGCTAAGTAAGTTTCAGGAGACAGGCTTGTTCTTTCTTTATAAGCTCTTGAAAAGAGGAGCTCAATTGGGGCGTGTTTTTCTTAACGCGTGTGATCGATGTGAGGAGGAGTACTAGACGAGCCCCTATCCACTTTGGGGGGCTTATCACACCGCTCACTCTCTATCTTGGGCTGGATTTTTCCCAACTCACTCCGTTGGTCAACAAGAATAAAGTCAATCTGCATCACCTACATCGCTCCAATGTTCTTACGCTCTGTGATGGAGTGGTCTATGCACATTGCCATGTCAACAAAGAATACCAGGAGTGCGCACTTCCAGATCCCATCTTCCACATCTAGGGAGCTCAGCACTTTCGGTGGCCCATAATCGCTATCAAAAACTCTGACAAAGAAGAAGACGGTGATGACAATGACAATGGTGACGACGACGAGCATGAGGAGGAGGAGGAGGCTTTCACTCCTCTTCGTGCATGAGTGGCACTACGGAAGTGTCCACACTTCTACTCGGGTGCATCATCATCTTTGCATCCTCCTCCACCACAACCCTCTCAACAAGGAGACGATGTCTATTGTATGCCGAGTATGTACACCATGATGCAGGATATCCAGCAGACCCAGCAACAGCACACTACCTCCATCGCTGGTATTCAGGATACTAAGAACCGGCTATTCTTAAATCAGCAGGCAATTTATGAGAACAAATGCCTCCTCCTCGCAAACCAAGAAATTATTCACGACAGGTTGCATAGGATGGAGATGCAACAACAACTGTTCTATGATCACTACTGGAGCCAAAATTACTTTTGGGTATATCCTCAACCTCCACCGATGCCCCCATATGATCCAAACTTCTAGGGGCAATATCCGTCATGGGATCCCACCGCCCCACAGTACCCACCACCTGAACAATAAATGGTATCACTGTTCCACCTACTAAGATTGTTCTTGACTATGAGGCCATAGTCGTATTCAAGCTTGGGGGGGAGATGGAACAATTTTTATCTTTTTCTATCTTTTATTTTTCTTAATTTTTATCATTTATTGCCTTTTCTTTTATGTTAGCAATTTTCTTAGCTTTTAGCTTTTAGGATCCACATGCTATCTAGTGTACACGTGGATATCCAATGTAGTTTGTCATCTCTATGTTGGTCATATGGGAGTTATGGGTAAATTTGAAAGTTTTTCATGTGATTGCAAGCTTGCTTTTTTGAACTTAAGCGCTTAACTTATGAAAATAATTGGGTTTGTCAACTTTAAAACATAAGAGCACAACTGTACATGCTTATGATTCAAGAAAAGTGGACGGAATTGGATGTTGAGTCTAAACTGATCAAATGGTAATGAGACTTTAATCTGAAATAAGAGAGAGAAACCCCTTGATTTTACACAGGTCAGTAAGGAGGGACATATAATATCTTCTAAGGGTTCTGTCAATTAATCTTGTGATCTATCCACCCCATCTCATTTACACTCCACCATAAGAATTGGGAGCACTTTACAGTTCGTCATCTCTTGATTGCATATCATGTAGACAAGATTGCATTGTGGTTAGTTTACATCTGTTGTATATATAAAAAAATGTTGCGTTATAGTCATGCATGCACAAATTTTAGAATGCATGTCAATGTCATTTTAGCTACATTTTGCATGATCTTAATCATTTTGTACATGATGTGCCTTGCTTCTTCTGAAAATAAGGAACTTGTTCATACTTTCTGAAATAAATAAAAAAGAGAAAAATAGTAGTTATGAGAATAAGCCCAAGACGAAGATGTACAAATTTCATCTTAGTCATTAAGAAAAATAAGGGCTGGAAAAAAAACAAAAGAGAAAAAATAATAAGTAAAGACCAGAAAGATGACAGAACTTGTTTACATACATAATAAGAAGAACAAGCACATGTGTAGTTTTGCAGATATTCTGTCTCTCGTTGGGATGGAATAGTAATGCATGCATCATGCCACCTAAAATGTAAGCATTATGTCATTTTCATGTGCATGAGCATCATGTAGGTCATTGTTGTACTATTGCATCTCAAACTGTATTGTGTTACACTTTCTTACATTAACTGCCTATTCCATCCACCCGTTTCTCAAAATGGTAGGCCACTAGTGATTATCTTTTCACTTTTGTATTTCAGCAGATCTGCTTCCATTTAGATGGTAGTTAGGTTATGAGCAACGTAGATAGGAGATCACAAGATGCATCAAGCCTGAACTGGAAGATTTTATTATATTAACTGCCTTATTTGATAGTGTTCACCAATCTTGGAGTGGATATCTATTATGGATGATCATTGTCACCTGTAGGGTAGTTACCATTCTGTTGTTAGTGAGGGTCGATATGTGAATGTTGGGTGGGAATGATATAATAACGTCTATTGTGATAGTATGTTCTTCAGTTGACCCTCACAATTTTATTCTATAGTTTTGTTGCTCGAGGACAAGCAAGGTTTAAGCTTAGGGGAGTTTGATGCGAGGATTTTGAGTCGATTTTATAGACTGGTTTTACATGCGTTTTATGTGTTTATTAGTCACATTTGTGGTTAATATCGCATGATTCACTCATTTTAGTCTATAATCTCTTTTTGCATCAAATCTACTGTATTTCATCTTTTTGGTTATATATGATCATATTGATGTGTTTTAGAAGGCTGATTTGGATTTACCTTGAAATTTCAGGAAAAACGAATATATGCAGTTGTCAATACCATCGATAGATGTCAATAGTATCAACTCAGTCACAGTGAGACAGCTGTAAGGAATTAAGATGTGTCGATACCATCGACACTGAAGTCAATGGTAGCGAGATACCTACAGTGTGCCAGCTATCAACTGGTTGATACTATCGACGCAAAGTCGATACTATCGACCTTGCCCATCTTCAGCGTCGGATTGGTGACAAAAGCGATGCCTAAAGGTGTCGATACCATCGACATTTCATTCGATGGTATCGAGTCTGCATCAGGAAGAACGTCAGAAAAATAACACTTTTCGATATTCTCACGGGTCGATACCATCGACCCGCGTCGATGGTATCGACACTGTTAGATCAGGTTTTGTTTCATATCGATTCTAATCAGATAGTGGTGATATTTTGGCAATCTAAAGTGGTGCATATACCTAATTTCAGCGACCCTAAGCAAGGGATCACATCATTAGTCATTGAACAAGTCTCAAGGAGAGGAGAAGAGAAGAACAGAGCCCAAAACCACGCCCCGATCATTTCAAGAGCCGCAGAAGACGTTTTCCACCGCCGGAAGGTTGTAGATCACGCATTCTACGTCAAGGAACGTCCGAATCTCATCCGTTCAGGGTTTTACATCACTTACATTCACATTTTCTCCATGTTTTCCATTTCTCTTGTCATGTCTTTCATTGAGATGAACATGCGGGGCTAATCCCCTTTATCTTTAGGGCTGGGAGTAGCCCGGGTGATGGTTGTATGACATTTTGACCATAGTATTTCATAATTTGTCTCTTAAATCTGTGGTATGACTTCGTTTTATCCATTATATCATTATGATTGATCACCCTAATGATAATCTAATGACTTTAATTACTTTGAAAGAAGAATTAATGGTTGAAAAGAGATGAAATTCACATTAACTAATAAATCCTTTGAATAAGGCGATGTACGGTTAATGGTGGAACCCAGAGTATGGTCCTCATGCACCTAGTTTAGGGTATAGGTTACTACTACCGTGGAACCGACCTAGATTTAGGTAGTGAATTGTATCACGAAAGTGAGCAATTATGGATACAAGCCACTACCCGGAATGAGAGACATATTAGGTTAACTATGTAGAAATTAATACAACAAGAACCTGTGGTGAAACTGTAATCCTAAAGATTCCCATTTGAATTGATGAAACCAAACATTTAATCGATTGCTCTGTTTTCTTTCATTTTTCTTTTCTTTTTCAATCAACTCTCAAATCAATTTAATCAGTCTAGCTGATTGCGAGTAGTTAGTAGTAGTCTACCAATTATTACGTTTTCCTGAGTTCGACTCGGGCCTCACAAAGGCCTATATTACATTGATATGTATACTTATATCTGCACACACGGTTTACGCGTGTCATGTTTCCATATGGTTCTATTGTGAGTCCATATGGGATATGTGAGGATGTGTTGGTTAAAGTCGACAAGTTCATCTGTCTGGTTGACTTTGTGGTGATGGATATGAAGGAAATGAAAGGATTCAAGATATTGTTGGGAAGGTCATTCCAAGCTACCGCTGATGTGATCACTGCCATTGGGAGAGGCTATTTGACACTCGGGATAGACGATGATAGAGTGGAGTTCAGATTGCTAGGTGATTCTTCATTGCCATCCCATGACAACCTGGGCTGAGAAGGATCATTCATGTCAAGCCTAGGACATTAAACAAGGGTGCTTCTTGGGAGGCAACCCAATTTTATTTTTGTTATTTATTATTTTTTAAGGTGTTTTTGTTAGTTACACTTCAAAATTTTCATGTTAGATTTTTGTTTATGTAAAAAGGTACCTTGATACTCTTGTTTGGTGTGAAAATAGGGTTAAAGTCGTACTACCGAAACCCAAGTCGATACTACTGACTCCTTATCAGTTAAAATTATGTACAAAGTTGGTACTATCGAGTTTTCTCAGTAAAAGTCACAAAATCCTAGACCCAATTCGGTACTACTAACTTTTTCAAAAAAAGTGACAAGAGTTGCAAGAAAAAAGTTGTCGCTACCATCGACAGATATGTGGATGGGCTCTGATTTTTAAAGCTCAAAGAAGCATAGAGAATGCCTTATCTTGATCTTAAAAAGACACAAATTAGTGGCACCAACAAGAGGGATATATGCTAGCACAACCTGATCCAAAGAGCCACCAATCATCCACCGCCACCACCCTTCAGAGTAATTGGTACCCTTGTTCCACTTCCATGTTTTATTTTTTACTATGACGTCTTAGTCAAGTTCAAGCTTAGGGGGGGTATTGGAACGACTTTATCTTCCCTTTTACTTGTTTTTAGCTTTATTTTTGAAATTTGTAGGATCCACTATCTATTTAGTGTAATAGTGGAGTTTAAATTTTGTTTGTTCCTGGCAATTATCAGTCATGCTTTCAAGTTTACAATGGAAATTGAAAATCCTTTTGTGAGCTTAGTTGTGAGTACTTGAGTAATCTCACCTAGAGGAAGTGTATGGGCAAGTCATCTTAAGTACATCTAATATGAATGGACATCTTAATTGTTCATGGAATATGGATGAAGATGGGGTTTGAGCCTAAGTTGATCAAAAGTTAATGAGATCTTAAATGGAAATTTAAGAAAGAAATCCTAAGGTCATTAGAGAGGGACATATCATAAATTCATGAAAGGCATTGTCTTTTAATTATATGATTTCATTCATCTTCTGTTCATTTTGACCCACCACCTTAAGATGATCAAGTAAGTCCGAATTATTTCCTCTTCTTTGCATTGAATGGCATGATAGGTTACGTGATAGCTAGTTCCTCTTTGATTGCATTAGTTAAAAAATGATTATTTTACATAAACAATTTCTATGCATATCATTTTAGTTACATAAACAATTAATGTAGATTACATGCATTTCTCATAATTCAATTTTATATCATGTGGGTATCAGTTTCCTTAGAATTTGAGTGCAGGGATATACATCCATACTCTCTGAAAAATAGAAAGAAAAAAATATTAAAAAAATAATGATGTGAAGTAAAGGCCAAGCATAAAGTTCCATCATGCTAAAATAATGGGCCAATGAAAAAAAAACAAAGAGAAAAAAAAAACAAGTTTGTTAATGTTTTAAAGTTATGAGGGAGAAAGGATGCCCTCAACTCTTCACAAAAAGATTGAAACAAGCACATGATGCCTTTTTTTTGCTTACTCTATTCTCATTTAGTTGATGACATCTTTGTTACATGCATCATTCCACCAATAAAAGTAGGCATTAGGATTCATGCATTGGTCATTATCTTCACCATGTAGGTTCATCATGTTTTATTTTTGCATAAATAATTTAGATGTATTTGTGATTCTTCATTTGCCACCCTTTTCATACCATCCATTGCTCCTATCGGTAGGCCACTTAAACGACTATTCTCATCATTCATTCTTATAAGAAGAACTGCTTCCAAGTAGTTGGTAGTTAGGAAAGATCAATGTAGAATAGGGAATCACATAATGCATGATGTGCACAAATCATATCATCTTTTGGATCATGTTTGGTTGCATATCCATGTTGTTTTGACTCAATTATCACTCTCATTCATGCTAGATTCTATAGTTTTAGCTATTCTTACTTGTCTCATGGTTTGGAATGTAGGTACTATATTTTACAATGAAATGATGAGGAATATATCATATTATCTCTTATTGTATCACTCCTCAAGTATATACATGTTTTGGGGTTCAAAACTATGCAAATACCACTTTTTACGGCATGCAATTCGGACCTACACGCTGAACGTTATGAGCAGAATACACATCAGCCCAGAACAGCCAAGTACACGCCGTGCACCTCACCTGGGAGCTGAAAGTTTTTGAAAAGTTGTACGGTGTGCATTTCTTCAACACACGTCATGCACTTAGGAGCTAAAGGTTTCTATAAAGTTGCACGGCGTGCATTTCTTCAGTGCATGTCGTGCACAGTGCATTCTAGAGCAAATTGAAAGTTTCTGGAAAGTTGCATGCCGTTTCAGCATTTTGAAAAATATGAGTTTTTGTTTAAAATGAAGTGGAAACTTAATGGGTGGTTAAGCTCGGTCATTTGTGTCAGTTCCCTCATCCCAGAGCAAGCGTATAACAGAGGAGGGTGATTTGGAGGAGAAAAGAGGTGGTTTCTTACGAAAGGAGTCAATTTCTTATTCTCTTCTTCTCCATTTTCTTCTCCAGAGGTGCAACAGAGTTTCTTCACTCTACAAAGCTTCTTGGGAGGGAAGTTTGTCCGGTTTGGAGTAGTTGTAGAATTGGGATTTCATCCTTAAGTCGGAATTCTACCTTTCTTTGGTTACACCTTGGGATTGCTTAGCTTTCCTTCTCTAAACCATGTTAAACTCTGAAATTTCTACACATTTTCTGATGTTCATCATTGTGGACGAGACTCTTTTTCTTGGGCATGGGAGAGTAACTCCCATGTCATAGCTTGCATGAACATATGAATTTCGTACTAAATGTTAGTTTCTTTAATGTTCCAAGAGTTGTTTCAGATCTGAAATGCTTGTTTGTGTGATTGGCCATCATACTTGCATGTTTTATGCTTTCTTTCATAATCTGAGAAGATGTGTTTGGGAGTATGGAGTTACTCTTTTGGAAACTTTTCCTTGACCGCGAGAGTGACTGGGATTATGTTGAGGAGCAAGGTTTGTGATTTGAAGTGAAATGCATACACGAGAGTGATGTATGGAGTTAAAATCATCATCACTTCATCGGGAGGTGAGTGATGGCTACAAAGCTCCTTTGCAAGTTTATTAACATGTTTAAATTCATATTTTAATATAAGCTATGATGTGATAGTGAAATCCCAAGTCTAGGATCCTTCTAAATCCGAATCTTAACCTTTCTTAAGTGATAATTTACTATTTTGTTTTAAATCTATAATTTAGTTATTCTAATCCAATCATCTTGTGTACACCGATCTAGATTATTGAAAATCATAACTCTTGCGCCTAACTAACCAACGCTCCTTGTGTTCGACCTCGACTACAACTACTCTTGTATACTTGCGGGATATAGTTAGTTGAGTAAAAGATCATTCTTAATGATTGAAACTCGTTAGTGTAATAAACCAACAATGCACCAAGCAAATGTATGATTGATTATAATGTTAATTTCTCTCTTGATGTTCATTGATCTAAGGGTAGATAGCTTTTACGGAAATTTTTGGTTGCTATAGAGCAGTTGATTGTTTAGTGATTAATGAAGGCCGGTTTGGTACCGCCTGGTGGGGATGGTTGAGAAATGAAATTTATAGTTTATTTCCTTTTGCTGACTTGTCTCATACATATATGAGGGTGTGTTGCTCGAGGGCGAGCAACATTTAAGCTTAGGGGAGTTTGATGCACTGTATATTTGTCATTTTCAAGGGCTATTTATTATTCATTTTCATATTAATTTGTACATGACTTATTAACATTAGCTTGTGTTACTCAATTGCATCAAATAAATGTTATTTTAATGTTTCCAAATGATTTCTTATATTTTTAGAGCTTATGTTCAAATTTTATAAATTTCAGACATTTTTACAAGAATCGACACAACTTGATACTACCGACTTTAGAGTCAGTGATAGCGACACTTGCTCAGGTTGGAACATAAAGAAATCAAGATAACTCAGTACTATCGAATCTCAGCTCGGTAGTATCGATAGAAGCACCTTGATTGCAATTAATAAAGGAAGTCGATAGTATTGACACCTTGTCAGTAGTACCGACCCGACTAAATCAGATAGACCCAAAATAAAGTTTAATCTGATGGTTGATAAATAATGATGTCCTAAGTCACTTCTATGACTTAAGGTGATTTTGGCCAGACCTAATCTATCATGTTCTATTCCATTGCACGTTGGCCAAGGCAAAAGAGAGGAGAACAAAGAGGAGAACTGCACGTTCGGGAGGTTTTGGGCACCTTTGATGGGTAGAATTCACGGCTTGAGGATCCATTCGTCTGCGTGGAGCATCCTAGTCACATTTCTCTACGGGGGTCATCAGTTTTTCTATGTTCTCCACATTTTTCCTTCTTGCTATGATGCTTTTGTCTATGGAAACCATGAGGGGCTAATCTCCATATTCTCTAGCACCCGAGAGTACCCTGGTTGTACACTATATATGGATATTTTTTATTAGTATATTGTTTTCTCCTTCTTTTGGGCATGTTACTGTGAAATCATATTAAATTATCTATATTGCACACCATAGATGATTAATTAGATCCATTATAGTTTCGAGAGGAGGGTTAAGGATTGAGAATTCATAGTAACATACGTTTTGTATCACCCTTTGAGAAAGGTGGCCTACGAGCGTGAAAAGAATAACCGAGAGTAGTTTGTTAGAGAACCTATCTAATAACATAATCGATACGAGAGTGGTATTGGTATTAGGATATGTAGTGGATTATGCCGTGAGAGAGGGTAATTTTAGCTACATGTCTCTTTATCCAGAATCAGGAGGAACATATATTAATCTTAGGTAAACATTATTGTGTCAATCGTTGTGAAACCACAGTCCTAGGGAATTTCTTCTTGTTGTGATAAAAAACAGTAAATTAGTTTATTTTCTTGTAATTAGTTTAATAACTCTCAAATCAAAATTTTCTTCGGCCTAGCTAATCGAAAGTAGTAGTAGTAGTTTCTTGAATTACGTTTCCCCGTGTTCGATATTCGGGCCTCATTGGTCTGTATTACTTTGACGTGTATGCTTGCATTTTAGATGTACAATTTAGTATTGTCAATGAGTTAAAGCCCTAACTTACCCATATTTATGCTTTCCTCCAAATTTTCTTAAAATATCCTCTCTAATGAAAATCAGGTATCAGTTAGTTGATATAGGTGAAAAGTGAACTACATCTTAAGTATTGTAATTTACATTGAAATTGGTAGGATATCTTACAAGTTAACTCTATACAACTACTATTGGAATTATTCTCTGAAGATGGATAAATCTTTTGAAATGATGGTTCACTTTTTGAGAGCAACCCACCTTCAACATTGGGCTACCTTAGTGCAATGTTTACATTTTCTGAAGACATCAGCAAGGCAAGTTTTTTGACAAGTCAACCAACATTTGAAAAGTTTCTATGGACGGTCACAATTGATGTTGACTAGGTTGATATTTACTCGATAGTCTAGTTCACCACCTGAAAGGGTTCAATATATTATCTTGACCGGAGTAAACCTACAAAAATTGCACTTCCATGCATCTTCATCACCCAAATTGAAGCTCATTGTATGTGTAATTTGATAGTATTTAACATGTTTAGAAAGTATTTCTTGAGTTGTGTTCATTTCCATTACTTGATAAAAGGGAAAAAATACAACTTCAGGGTCATACAAGGTGTTACATGAACATTGAAATATATATCCTTGTATAAAATAGAAAAAAGTATCTACAAGATATTATAGCTATAACATCCATATCATGAATTTACACAAAAGAAAGGTATGTCATGTTCTCCATATAATAATATTTCGATTAGGACAGATTCACCATTTTATAATACCAATATATATGAAGTACATGAAAACATAAGAACTTGGAATGAGAAGAAAATATTCATATAATTGTGTTGTAGGTAAAGAAAAATATAAATACATACATCATTCTATAATACTTCAACTCAATTACTGATATATGATTTTATATGAAAAGGTTAAGACCTAAACATAATTCTAAATAAAATACTTTGCATCATTTTTCTAGATGTCTCTTAACAATGATGACTCTTGGTTCCTTGTTATCGTTGAAGACCTCAATTTAAATACTTAGATTTTCTTTTATATATGGAGTTATGGACATCTCATCCACAACCATAATCTCACACACATCAAACATTAGTAAGAGTACTTGGGCACTAAAAGAAAAAGAAGGAAAACATGACAGGAGAACATTTAGATGTGAATTTCATCATTCAATTTCTTGAGCATCGTGGTTCTTATAAATGTGAATGAAACATTGCAAACCTATCCTCATATCAGTTTAACACCTACTTAAATGAAAATAATGATAGGAAGTCCCACAAAGATGATATACTAATACATATATACCAATATTTTAACTTGTTGTGATTATATGATTGCCTCCCTAAGAGAATATAATCTTAGGAAATCCCTTGATTAGAAATGATTGCAAGAAGCACGTTACAATACATACATATGCATTTCTCTCTCTCTATCTCTCTCCTATATATATATATATATATATATATGTGTGTGTGTGTGTGTGAGTGTGTGTGTGTTTATGTATGTATATACAGATATATACATATGTATGTATATATATGGCCATATATTCATTATATAAGTGGGTCGAAGATTAGTTACATGTGGATCCACTTTTATAAAAGGAAAGAACCAGAATGTAATGAGATGACCAAATTTTGGAAACTTTATATTAAAAGGAGATGTGAGTTTTTAAGGTATAGTTGATATGTTAATTCTATTTTAATTTGGAGTATTAATTGTTATCCAAAAAGTATGATAATTTAATTCCTAGACAATTTAAGCATGTTAAACATGTTTATCTATTTCCCTGTTGGTTTTAAATCACCAAATTATATATTTGGGTTTTATATTCCCAGATCTAATTATTTATAGCATTTTCAAATAAGATTTAGAGTTTCCATTTGTGCGAGAAGCTTTTTGCTAGTGTCTAGTGTACATAAATTTTATGGGATTTTATATACTTGAAATTATGTTTGATTTAACTCAAACCTTTTTGTTATTGTTGATTAAGTGGATTTTTGAGTAATATTTTCTCTGTTGTTACTTTGAATTCAGGGTTTGTGATTTAGTCAAGACTTTAATACCAAATTGTTTTTGTTCATTTACACTCATAAATAGAAGTGAAACCAAAAAATGTTAATTGAATTATCTTTTAAGTATTTAATTAATTAATTAATGCAAGTGAAACACTTAATGAATATGATTTTTGACTATTGAATGTCTTCTCCTGAGATTTTCTTTATGTGAATATTATTATATCACACAATGATTCAAATTCTATCTCATTTTACATCAAAGGAGTGAGAAAGAAATTAGTGGAGATATAAAAATATATTGTCATTTAATCCCAAAAATCAATGCACTAGCTCTAGATTGACCCAGGTCTAGGCAGAGCTAGGAGCAGGGGCGTCATCCCCATTCTGTTGTAGGATTTTTCCGTACATTATATAGTAACGAGTTTTGATCCTCCCTCCTAAATTAAATCTCATGTGTCAAAAAAAAACTAAAGAGAATTAAAATATAAAAATCTATCTAAGGACTCCTAATTGTGGTTGTTTCCATGTTTTCGAAAACCTCATATTTTAGTTATCTAAACCATGCCACCATTTATGTAATGACCACCCAAGCGATCCCAACTTATATAAACCTTACCCCCACATTTATTTCCTTTTCTCATCTCTTTACTTAATCCTAATGAAATTGAAGCTCCCCTATTAAATCCCGCATGCACCTTGATGTCAGTTCACATATATGGGAACTAAATTAAATTAGTTGTGCCTAAAGCATATGGGTTCTTAGGTAAAAGTTTCCCATGATATCTATATGGTGCCTCTTTTATATGTGTCACTAAATCCCACCATAATTTTGTTGTTATATATACCTTGCCAAGACATGTCAAATAGCATTGGAGACATAGTGGGATCTAGAAGAGCTTATACAACCTTCCATTCCTCCCTTATTGAAGGAAATTCTCAATTTTAGTTCCAGTTCATATACTTCAATCAATCATTCCACATCATCATTTGAGCATATTGTTGAGGTAGAACTTTCTTAGTCACCCTATAATGGACTTATTGAGCCAACTGTAGTTTTTCTCATTTTTGCAATGCCTCATTTCCCCCATTTATTTTTTCTCTTATGTCCATATATGGCTTGTTCTATCAATGTTGCTTTGAGACATATTCAAGGATACAAATTGAATTACTAGGACATGCCCTGTAATGCCCAGACCAACAAAGGAACTACAATGCCAGATCCCTTTCTTGATCCACATAAATTAGTTGGACCACTCTTTCTTTGTTTTAAAATAATTTGATATTATTGTTCCAAATTTATTGATTGAGTACTGATTACAAAAATGGTAATAATAATCTACAATATTCAAGACACCCAAAAACACCAATATGAACATATGAAGGCCGATATCAAATTAAAGTATTAAATACCATGATTTAGTGTTTTTTGGTGATCACACATTTATCTATTTTATGAATAATATGATTGTGGTTCTAATAAATAAAGAATTTATATATTAATGGTTTTATCATCAACTATCTATACAACTCTAAAATATGCTCTGATCTTATATTGATGACTCAATTATATGGCTTCTAAAATTAGATATTGGCTATAATCATTTTAAAGTATTGTAACAAAAAATGATATTACCAATGGAATAAGGTTAAATAACTCATATCTAGTTTTATTCTATTCAACAAGACTATAACCTTAATCATAGGCTATGATATGAATCAGTGATACATTTCTCATGTCACCCTTAAGGTAAAAGATAATACATAAAATATAGATAACATATCCCACAACATCACATTAATGAAACCTATTTTGATGCATGTTATTTTCTGCATGTTTAGGGTCTTCAAAATCATCTAAAAAATTTACTCTTCAATCTATATTACTCCATTTTTGAAGAAGGTTTGTTTCAATTGTTTTTGCCCATGATTATGGTTTTTTTGAATGAGTACATATGATAGGTAATAAGATTGGCATATGATAATGTGATAAACTAAATGTTCCTTGATGATATATTTTAATATTGGCAAGGTTTAACTAGAAATGTTGATTGTCCATTAGGCTCATATTTAGATTTCCCAAGGAAGCTACATATATACATGTGATAAGTTAAATATATAATGCATATAATATCATTACCTAAGAATGTGTTAGGGTTTAATATATAGATAAAGGATCCTTGAAAGGATTATGTGGCACTAGAGTGGAATGTTGGATCCATTTTGATAATTTTATAGCCAGATTAGTAGAATGGAAAATGCTAGATACTTGTAAGTTTATGATTTATTAAATATGTTGTTGATTTAATATTCATTATTGGTTTTACACACTATTGAAAAGAAAATATTTTTAGTATAAATTTTATCCTTTAACCCACATTTTTATTTTCATGTTTTAGTTGTTGATATGAAGCTGTGAAGAGATTTGTGCTAATCAAGAGACAATTATGTACCAAAAGTGAACTCCATGGAGATATGATGATAAAATGCGCTGACAACTATAGTTATAATATATAAACTTTGTTTCCTTATGTGCTTATTCGACTTTAATTTTACCTTAGAATCATTTGTAATATCATTGAATCATTCATGGAATACATGTTTTTTGTAATATTACATATTCATTTGTTCAATCCACTAAGGAACAAGCATTTTCATCCCTCTCCCTATGATGCCCAATAACGATCTAACATATGGATGAGGATTGAGGTGTCAATCCATGACATATGGTAATAAAGCCAACATATTGTTCACTATATCATGCACAACCCAACCTAGATTTCATATTTGAATTTGAGGTGTACATATTTAATAATAGACACACTAAAGTGTCTAAGCTGGAACATATACATATGATCATCATGAATGTAATCTTCCCTATAAGACTACATTGTAGTGGCTAAAGTCCCCCTGTCCCATGCTATACATATTTCTTATCTCACCTAGTTGAGCTATATAATTAAGTGTGAATACCTAGCCCTAGAAAATCCTCTACTCATCTATGCTAAATTAGGAAAACCCCAAGCTACCTATATAGAAGATATATATATATATATATATATATATATATATATATATATATATATATATATATATATATATATATTCTTCTAATCTCTGTTCTTCCATAACGAAGTATGATTCTCTCTCTATTATGGTTAGTTTGCAAATAGGAGACACCTAAAAAAGGTTATAATTCACATAAAACTAACTTGTGATTTGTTTTGTTTCCACGGTCTAAGATTTAAATGATTGTGTGGTCCATATCCAAATTCCTATACCCAAAATATTGTGCATGTCTCCTAGACCCATTTAACCAAGGTGTGAGCATCCAAAGCACGACACCAGAAACCCACCAAAGTTCAACAGTAAGAGGTCCCTAGAGTTACTTGAATATTTGTGAACCCTAGTTCTAAAACCATTTATTTAGGTGATTGCATATATCAATACAATTTTTATTGGAGTGTTAAAATGTCCTAGACTTACAAATTACCTCCAAGGCCCATAATTCATCACCCTCATCCTCTTCCAAGTTAGCTATGATTGTCACCATTGAAGAATTATTTCATCTTATCTCTAAAGTATTCTATATTGAACATGTGAGGAAGTCCATTAAAATGAGGATTGTTGTATTAATCAATGGAAAATTCTTTTAGGGTCTCAAAGTGCACCACATAAGAGAAGGTATCCTTTACCATATATGAGTTTAGGGGTTCAAACAAATATCGATTGAACACTTATCAGTCTCACGTGCAAACAGGTCACATTCCATGACCCTAAACACTAGTTAGAATAATTGAAACAGATCTTCACCACTTGTTTCATGCCATTTCTAAGAGGAATTAGTAGGAGAGACAATTCTAAAGCTAAACCCAAGGGTATAATGAAATTGTATACAATATTAGGGATTTTTGTCTTCTAGAGTGTCATGCCTCCAAGTTAACCAAAAATAAGAAGTTTGATTAGCTCATAGAGTACCCGAAACCTCTCCTAAAGTTTTCATTGACATTCCAAGAAATAAATATTTAAAAATTGTCTATAACCTATTCTTTTTATCTTAGAGAGGAACATAGGCTCAAAGAAAGTCCTATGTTTAGGTTATTGGTTCATGCCTAAGAGTCTTTCACTAAGATGGAACTCCCGAGGAAAAAGCAGGTTAGACATTGTAGGAACTAGAGGAGAGGTAAATCTCCATGAAACCTTTTATGAATTTCAAATATCAACCAAAAGAGAGAATCTAGGTGTGATAAATGTGAAATTAAGAACATCTTGATATGTAGTCACAAGAAACTAGTAAGTTTTTCATGCAAGAAGGAAACACATTACAAAGAAGAGTGCCCTATCCACTGTCTTTTAGATCTACCAAAAAAATTATGATTGTATGTGGGCATGTCTTTGCATGATTAACACAGAAGAAGCTCCAGAACATGAGATTTAGATTTTGAAGGTAATATTTGAGCCATGAAACTTTTACATACCATGTGCAATCCTGCAAAAAAGTTAAGGTTAAATATAATATATATGTATCTTGTAACTGACTAACATGTATTTTGGGGGTCTTTCTTGGACTTAACCCATGCATTGACATGTACAAATATAATGTAAATTTTCATATTATATCACAAAGATATTGGTTATTTCCTAGACCAATCTACTTTAAATGGGAGAAGCTATAAATCATGTCATGTAGCTAAAAGGGTGTCTATTGGTTATACTGACACTTTATTAAAATCCAATTTCATTTTGTTAGATGTGTCGTACTTAGATCTTATATCATGTATCTTGTGGTTGTGTGAGTACTATGTTGAGATGAAATGTGAATTGTTTCATTCCAAATAAAGGTCATATTTTTATTGCAAGAAGGTATTTGAGAAATTAAAATACACTTGTATTTTTTACTAATAGCTGGACTGATTTTATTACAAGAGGGTAAGTGAGAGACCATGTCAACTAGATATGGAACATATGGAAAATATTAGAACAACTATATGTGAGAGACCTAATGATAAAATTTGGTCTCTCTCTTACGTTCTTGTAATACAATTGGTCAAATACCCTTTCACATGAACATATAGAAAACATCAAGAAACATCTATATGGGCATACAAATAGTAAATTGGGAAATAATGAGGAAAATGAAAAAAATAAGATAACCAGGTTTCCATATGAGACATGGAAATGTATTATCCAAATGGACGCCAAAGAAACACTAAAAAGGTGAGACACATTATGTGATGAAAAAAGGCATTTTGCCTTTCAACCATGAAAAACACACCATTCATAATTAAAGAGTTAAATGTGACAAAAAATAGGTTCAAACATCACCACCACAAACTTATGGGTAGGCCACCTCAAGCAATTGGAATCACAAACAAATAATAAATTATGGTTATTAATGTGAATTGCCACTCAAAATATAAGTAAGAGACATCACCACCTCAAATAATGGGCATCACCACCCAAAAATAAATTCCTATAACAATTGGATATCTTCACCAAAATGCCATAGAAAATGCAACCTTTTCAAAAACCATGGCCATTCATCAACAATAGTATTAAAAAAAAAACAAGTATTTGTGAGAGACATAATCATCACATAATGAGTAAAGGGCATCACCATCCAATCCATTTGGAATAAGCATCACTTCCTATATATGGTTTGAAAGAAACCTTAGATTTCATAACAATAAATACATGGAAGCTTCCTCACTATGGAGTTTGATTAAGTCCATTGTTATTCAATTGCTTTCTTAATAGTTCTAGTTTGAGAAGAATTTTTTTCTGATTTTTATCCTCAAATATGAAAGACTAGAAATTATGTTGATATGTGTTACAAAGTGTGTTGGTTCCCTACTAGTTCTCATCTGGTCTTCTTGGTTTTTGTTACCATTGTATCTCCTTTTTTCTTAGATTCTTGATATTTTTACTTATTTTTAGGTTGTTTATTGTTTGATAGGAAAATGTATAGTCAACTTGGTGGGAATCCTCTTTCTCACAAGTATTTTTCTTTCTGTACCTATAAAAAACACAAAAAAAGCAATACAAGGTCTTGATTCACCAAATAACTACATAAAGTAGTTATATCTATGGATGTTGATAGAATCTATACTTTGCTTATTCAAATTCATATCTAGGAAGAAATTGGCATCTAAATAATGATTTCTCAAATATATTCAGACTATTTTTAAAAATAAAGTGTTTTAATGCCTTATATAGTGTATCAAAATTTCATAATATTTTCATAAATAGTGTCATACTAAGTACATTCACATATCATCACTTTGTTTTCATTAAGATTATTGATACATATGCAACTTTCTAGTAAAGCACTTTGGTTTGACACAAGAAAATAGGATTCAAAAATTGATTATAATTATTCCTATTTTGTCTCATTTTATAGCACCTTAATTAACTATAGACTGGTCATTTTAGTCGTAGGTACTGGGAAAATTCATGTTTCTCTTATATGGTTAGTAAAAACTACTTAACACCAAGTTTGTGGTCGATTTATCCTTTGAGCTTCTGAACTAGAATAAAGAAAAATATTGCGGGAGTAAAGAAGAAGTTATTAGTTTCATGATCATCATTGGTGGAGGACAACCAATAGGGAATAGGAGAGGAGAAAGAGGTAAAGAATAAGGAAAATTACCAAATGTAATCCCACATGTTCTAAGGGGTAGTTTCTTGAAAAGTGGTCCGTAGATTTTACTTGAAATTTGAATTTTCCTTCTTAGTTGGAAATAATGGGAGAGGAGTTTGGATGATGAATAACATAGTGAATTTCATGTTGAGGTAGTAGGGATCAAATTGAGATATATATATACTTTCTATTTTCATTATACACAATTTTTTTTCTCCAAATACATAATTTGGTAGACCTTCTTGGAAATTAGCTCAATCTCCAAGGTGTATGTTCATCACATTGATCTATGTATATATTAAAGCATGTTTCTACACCATAGGTTAGTCTGACATGTGGATGAGACTTTATAGCACATTGACTAGTCTTGCAGTCCTTCATTTGAAGTAGTCATTTTGGACCCATGCTTTGATCTATCATTTGTAGAAGTTTTCAACTTGTGTACTAGAGTCTATAGAGTTCATTGACACAACTTAAGTGTGAGTTTTGAATGAAAGTGTGCATGTACAAGTTGTAAAGGGACTCAAAGATGCCCATATATCAAACTCATGTAATTGGGACATCTAAAGACTACTAAGTGAAAAAATCAGCTAAGCCAAACAAAATAGTTGACATTATGATTGAAAAGAAAGAATAAGAATTAAAAGTGTAGAAAGTAAAGTGTAGGGAAATATGGTGAAAGAGATGGAAGCATAAACAAAAAAAATCTTGTCATGTTTCCCATAAACTAGTGGATTGCGTTAATGGCTATGAATAAGAAGGTTGCAAGGCATATAACTGGTCCTAGAGAAAGTCCAATGATAATCCTTGTAGAATTGTGCTTCTTTCTCATCCAACACCTAGACAACAGTCAACGATGGCCTCCTAGTGTAGCACCATGAATGGTGGTCGACAATGTCCTCCTAGCGAGATGGAAACAACCTCCACACCTCTACATAGTCCACACGGACCATTGGGAACTCCTCATCATTATTCTAGACCTGGCAGGAAGGAGTTGTCTCTTCATGCTGTAAACGTTCTATCATTGACTTTCTTCCCTTTGGTTGTCTCTCCCTTGTATGAGTAAGATTCCTCTGGCTCTCATCTTACTACAATGTGGAGATGAGGAGTATCTATAATGAGCACATTGGCCACCCCTTTTATATAGGATTTGATGGGCTAGGGTTTCCCTAAACCTAGGGACATGATAGGACGAATTTCATGAATTTTTGGCTAAATCACCAGCCAGTCGACTGGCATGCCAGTCGATTGAATGGAACATCTAGTTGGTCGATTGGAATGTTTTAGTATTTGCAAACATATTGTCATTCAATGCGACAATTAATGCATGACATGACATCAACATCAAATCCTTGATCTAGTATTGTTGATCATTCAATTAGTCGACTAAACTTCCCAATCAGTCCACTAGACACTTCATTTGGTCGACTGACATTCCCAAATGTTCAACTAGACACTCCAGTCAGCCAACTGATAGGTAGTGTTGTTTAAGTTGATAACCTAAACACTTTAGTAACCAAGTTAAACCTTATCCATGTGTAAATTCATATTCCAGGTACATCCTATGTGTGTGACCCTATAGGTCCCGAATTACATTGGTAGTGAATGTCCATAAATAGATTACGACATCACAAGAAATGAGCGTTATCTAGAAACTCATCATTGCTACACAAGTAATTGGAAAGTTTGATAACACATTCAAACCACATCTGTGATTAGTGTTATTGTGATTGTATAGTTCCTTTATCATTGATATCCAGATTGAATAGGAGGCGTTCCTTGAACTAGAGTAGACTATATGAGATGCATGTGATCTCACATATCATATACTGATCACATGAGTATGGCCATATGTTTCTCAATCTCTCTTATTAATTGGTCATGATATCAAATCTGGCAGGAGGGACAAATCCCATCTACATCACTCACAATCAATCCTCATGTGTCACAATGTATCTAAGCACCACCTTTATGGTAACCCTTATTCTAGGTCACATTCGATGGTGTCAAAGTACGTAGAGCAAAATGTGATGAGTGTAGCGACTTTAGGTTAAGAACTACAATCACCAATATCATTATGAGAACTGATTTTGACTACCATTCAATGGTTTCCATGTATCATTCTCAAGATGAGTCTGTCTGGTACACTATTCTTTAACTAGTACCTATGTGTTTCTCTTGATATCATATATCATGACATATGAGATTTTGACATCAGTAACACATATTTTAGTCTTATGTATTATTGGTGTCTATATTGTTTCAACAATAATATCTGACTAGGGACATAACGAGAATGTATATAGTCTTATCATAGACATTATCTCATTGTTTTGGTCCTCAACCTGAAAACATATGTCATCAAGTTATATCATTCTTCTAGACATATATCATGTTATACCGTCATCTCATAATTGAACAAACATATAGACAAAATTGCCTTATTAATCAAATCAAGTACATGATGCCACATTGCATTCATCATATGATTGGATCTCTGGGCTTACATACTAACTGACTATCACGTGCACTTAGAGCCAACCACCCATGAATTTAATCCCAAATGATTTAACATAACCTTCATGCCTCTGTTGTAAAAGTGCTTTTGTCAAGGGGTCAACAACATTGCATTCAGTCGGTACTCCACAAATCTTCACATCTCCATGTTGTACAATCTCTCATATGAGATGGAAGTGGCCAATTGTATGTGATTGGTATGTTGATGAAATATAGGTTCCTTATCTTGTTGAATAGCTCCATTGTTTTCACAACACAACTCTACAACATCACTGATGCTTGGAAACACCCCCAACTTTAGTGACAAACTTCTTGATCCAAATAGCTTCCTTTTCTGCATTGGAGGAACCAATGTACTCGGTCTCTATTGAAGAATCAACAACTATTTCTTGCTTGGAACTCTTCTAGCTTACAACTCCATTTTTGAGGCAAAAACACAATCAAGATTGCAATCTAAAGTCATCTTTGTAACTTTGGAAGCGTGTATTGGTATAACCCTTTACCATCAACACTTCCTCACCAAGGTAGGCAAGAAACTGATTCTTAGTTCTTCTCACATATTTAAGGATATTCTTCATGGCAGTCCAATGACCTTCACTAGGATCTAACTGATATCTTCTCGTCATGATCAAAGTATACAAGACATTAGGATGAATACATAACTTTGTGTACATGATAGGTCCAATTGCATATGCAAATGTAATCTTACTCTCTTGTTCTTCACAAGAAATGGCACATTGAACTCTAGAGTTACAAACACCATGAGACATGGGTAAGTTTCCTATCTTATTCTCCATGTTGAACCTTTTCAACACCTTATCAATGGATGTGCTCGGGCTTAGGATAAGAATCCTTCTAGATCTACCTCTATAGATCTTTATTCCCAAGATATAGAATGCTTTGCCTAAGTCCTTCATAGAGAATGCAATTCCTAGCCAAGGTTTTACTGCTTGTAAGATTGGGATGTCATTCCCCGTCAATAGTATGTCATCTACATACAATATGAGGAATATAATCATGCTCCCACATACCTTCTTGTAAACACATGGCTCATCTTCATTTTGACTAAAAGAAAACTCTTTGACTATTTTATTAAATTGAAGATTCTAGATCTTAGATGCTTGCTTCAATCTGTAGGTTGAACTTTGTAGCTTATAGACTTTATCAACTTCTTTTGGATTTATAAAACACTTGAGTTGTGTCATGTACACATCCTCAAGTAGATTCCTATTAGGGAATGTGATTGCAACATCCATCTGCTAGATATCATAATAATATAGCAATAGCAAGCATGATTCTGATGGACTTAATCGTGGCAACTAGAGATAAGATTTCATCGTTGTCAACACCTTAAACTTGTATGAAACCATTTGCAACAAATTGACCTTTATAGGTTTGTACATTACCATCCATGTCAGTGTTCATTTTGAAGACCCACTTGCACCCTATGGGTACCCCTTCGGGTGAATCAACCAAGGTCCATGCCTTTTCAGCATACATGGATTCCATCTCAGATCTCATGGCCTTAATCCACTTCTTAGTCTCTGGTCCCTTATTATCTTCTAGGTAGGTTGTTGCCCATCATCTATGACCAACGTATTGCCTTCTTGAGTAACAAGATAACCAAATCATTTAGGCTAAATGTGTGTCCTAGTAGATCTGTGAGGTTCTGGTGTTACATGATGAACTTGAGATTCCACAACAATCTATAACTCTCCATGTTCCTCTATAGGTTCAATGTTTTCTTTCTGATCTCCAACCCTTTACAGTTCTAGTTTCCTCCCACTAATTTCTTTAGAAATATATTCATTTTCAAGGAGTACAACATCCCTAGAAACAAACACTTTATTTTCATATGGAGTATATAAGTAGTATCCCTTGGTTTGATTAGGATATACAACAAAATAACATTTATCTGATTTGGGTCCAAGCTTTTTGAGAAACTACTTTCTCACATAATCTTCACATTCCCAAATCTTCATAAAAGACACATTGGGATGCTTCCCATACCATATCTCATATGGTGTCTTTTGAAGTGATTTAGATGGTGTGAAGTTAAGTGTAAATGTGGCAGTTTCCAGAGCATATCCCCAAAAAGAAGTCAGAATACTAGAAAACCTTCATTGTTTGCACCGTAGCTAGTAATGTGTGTTGCTTATTTCGAATACACCATTATGATGTGGTGTTCCAGGTGGAATCCATTGTGATATGATGTCACTAACTCATATAAGTTCCCCAAACTCTCGGCTTAAGTATGCTCCACCACGGTCAGAATGAAGTGTTTTAATACTTTACCGAGTTGTTTATGTACTTCTTCATGAAATCCTTGAACTTTTTGATGGTCTACGACTTGTACTTCATTAAGTACACATAGACATACCTACATAGATCAACAATAAAGGTAATGAAGTGCTAGTAACCATCTCTACCATTAGTGCCAAATGGTCCACATAGATCAGTATGTATGTGTCCTTGTAGATCACTCTCTCTCTCACCATGTCTAGTGAAAGGAGTCTTTGTCATCTTGCCCAACAAATAAGGTTTGTATGTCTCTATGGATTCAAAGTCATAAGTTTCTAAATAACCATCTTTATAGAGTCTAGAAATGTATTTCTCATTAATGTTCCTGATGTGCACAAATCATATCACCTTTTGGATCATGTTTGGTTGCATATCCATGTTGTTTTGACTCAATTATCACTCTCATTCATGCTAGATTCTATATTTTTAGCTATTCTTACTTGTCTCATGGTTTGGATTGTAGTTACTACATATTGCAATGAAATTATGAGGAATATATCATATTATCTCTTATTGGATCACTCCTCAAGTATCTACATGTTTTGGGGTTCGAAATTGCGCAAATACCACTTTTTACGGCATGTAAATCAGACCTACACACTGAAAGTTATGATCACAATACACAACAGCCTAGAACAACCAAGTGCACGCCGTGTCTTGAAAATGCACGTCATGCACCAAAAGTACACGCTGTGCGCCAAAAGTGCATGCCGTGCACCAAAAGTGCATGTCGTGCACCTGGAGCATCGAGCAGAATGAAAGTTTCTGGAAAGTTGCACGGCGTGCACGCAATTGCACGACGTGCACCTAGGACCTGAAAGTTTCTGGAAAGTTGCACGGCGTGCATTTCTTCAGCGCATGCCGTGCACAATGCATTCTGGAGCAAACTGAAAGCTTCTGGAAAGTTGCACGGTGTGCACTTTGGGTGTACGGCGTGCACCTGACAGTTTCAGCAATTTGAAAAATATGAGTTTTTATTTAAAACGAAGTGGGAACTTAATGGGTGGTTATGCCCGGTCATTTGCAGAAGTTCTCTCATCCTAGAGCAAGCCTAGAGCATAGGAGGGTGATTTGGAGGGGAAAGGAGGTGGTTTCTTGCCAAAGAACCCCCATTCTTCCTCTCTTCTTCTCCAAGGTGCAACAAAGCTTCTTCACTCTACAAAGCTTCTTGGGAGGGAAGTTTGTTCAGTTTGGAGCAGCTGTAGAAGTGGGATTTCGTCCTCAAGTCGGAATTCTACCTTCCTTTGGTTACACCTTGGGATTGCTTAGCTTTTCCTTCTCTAAACCATGCTAAACTCTAAAAGTTCTGCACATTTTCTGCTGTACATCATTATGGACGAGTAGACTCTTTTTCTTGGACATGGGAGGGTAACTCCCAAGTCATAGCTTGTATGAACATATGAATTTCATACTAAATGTTAGTTTCTTGCATGTTCCAAGAGTTGTTTCAGATCTGAAATGCTTATTTGTGTGATTGGCCATCATACTTGCATGTTTTATACTTTCTTTCATAATCTGAGAAGATGTGTTTGAGAGTATGGAGTTACTCTTTTGGCAACTTGTCCTTGACCGCGAGAGTGGCTGGGATTATGTTGAGGAGCAAGGTTTGTGATTTGAAATGAAATACATACACGAGAGTGATGTATGGAGTGAAAATCATCATCACTTCACCGGGAGGTGAGTGATGACTACAAACCTCCTTTGCAAGTTAATTAACATGTTTAAATTCGTATTTTAATATAAGCTATGATGTGATAGTGAAATCCCAAGTCTAAGATCCTCCCAAATCTGAATCTTAACCTTTCTTAAGTGATAATTTACTATTTTGTTTTAAATCTATAATTTAGTTGTTCTAATCCACTCATCTTGTGTACAACGATCTAGATTATTAAAAATCATAACTCTTGCACCTAACTAACCAACGCTCCTTGTGTTCGACCTCGACTACAACTACTCTCTTATACTTGCGGGATATAGCTGGTTGAGTAAAAGATCATTCTTAATGATTGAAACTCGTTAGTGTAAACAACCAACAAGTTTTTGGCGTCATTGCTAGGGAGCATCAGTATTCCTGTTAGAGTTAGAGTTGTTGATAAGTAAATGAGACTAGATCACAACCTTCATATCCACCATCATATCCATAAATCATAATTCATCATGATCATCATAATTTGTTGTATCTTCCATGTTTGTTTTTGTATCTCACTCACCTTGTTTATTTGCAGGAGCATATGGGGTGTTCAAAAAAAGATCCTTGAACTGTGCATATCTCTACATTCAGAAAATGAACACACTATTTGCAGCCCTCATGGAGCAAGAAGGAGTGAAACCTAAACATGTATGGAGGAATCACAACCCTCACAACCATCATCCATGTCACCATCATCCAAACGACATTCACCCATGCCACCTTCATCCACATCACCTTCATATGTACCACCCTCATCCACACATCCTTCATCCACACCACCATCATTCACACCTAATTCACCACCATCATATACACCACCAACACCCATACCACATACATCACCACCATCTACGCCACACCCACCTAATCCTCCGGATCCACATGAAGAACTAGTCAAGGAGGATGACCTTCCTCTTAAGTACTACTTTGGTACAACTGCAATGTACATGAGTGGGCCTATTAATATTTCAGAATTTGAGGCAAAGGAGTTTTCTATCAGCCCATCCATCGTACAATTGCTACAGCTGAATGCAGTTGGAGGGACACCAATGGAGGATCCAAACCTCCACATTGCTGAATTTCTGTAGTTGCTAAGCACTGTAAAGATATATGGTGTTCCTACTAATGGGATACGCCTAATCCTTTTTCCATTCTCTCCTAGAGATAGAGCCAAGGCACGACTCTATACTTTACCAAATAAGTCAATCGACACTTGGGAGGAGCTTCTAAAGGTCTTTTTGGCAAGATATTTTCCACCAAGCTAGACCGCAAAATTGAGGAGTCAACTCATCAATTATTCTCAAAGGGATGGAGAGACTTTGTATGATGCATAGGAGAGGTTCAAAGATCTTCAACATCTTTGTCCACATCACGGTCTAAGTAATTGGCTTCTATTGTAATCTTTCTATAATGGTTTGTGCTACAATACAAGGATGTCTATTGATGCAGCTGCAAATGGAGCTCTAATGAACAAATCTTATGGAGAAGCCTATGCTATTATTGAAGATATGACATCAAATTATTTCCAATGGAGTATGGCTACAAGCTACCACCCATCCTTTTCACATACTACTTCTGAAATGCAAGTGGAAGATCACATGGTTGATGCTATAGACTTGATTGCAACAAGGCTAGACACTTTGTCATAAAGGTTTGAGAATCTAAGCACACAACTAATTCAAACAGCCAACAATATTTGTGATGCATGTGGGTTTCTTGGACACTCATCTTCTACATATTATGCTTCTTCTATTTATTCTCCAATGGGATACACTCCACCGAACTTCTACAACAATGTGAACCCGAATTTCATTCAACCACAACAACCACAAGTAACTTCTAGATTAGAGTCCATGCTTGCAACATTTATTTCAGCTCAAATGCAGCAAAATGAGGAGTTCCATCAACAAAGACAATCAATGAAGGGTGCCATTTGCCAACTCTCTTCTAAGTTGGAGACTATAGCCACTCATGCACACATCTTGGAGAAACAAATTGCCCAGCAAGCTCTTCCTAGCAAAGAAGCATTTCCACCTTTCTTGCCTAGTCCACCGGAGACAAATCCTACATATTTCAGGCTGGTGACATTGAAGAATGGAGTTGTTATTGAGTTATATCCTTCAAAGTATGATGATGTTGATATCCATTATGATTATGAAGTTGCAACTAAAGGGGAGAAAGCTACAACACATGCTCTACATGTTGATTCTTCAAGCAAGCCACATGTCTTTCCTCCTCACACTCTAGATGACACATTGCTTTATAATGAGAACACTCTTCCCAACTCATATTTTGATGATGCTTCAAAGGAGAATGAAAAGACAAATAGTATTGGCATACAAAAGACTATTCTTGTTGCAGCTAATAGGTGCTTTCGCTTGCCCCAAATCAAGGACATATTTCCAAGGAGGCATCAATCTTTAGCAAAACAATTTCCAGCTGCAAATCAGAGCACTGGTCCTCCATGGACTTTGATGTTTCCACCATGATGAGGTACCCGGTTGCAACCTTTTTAGTTTCATTTATGCAGTGAGGACACTGCAGATTTCAAGCTTAGGGGGGAGCAACCGGATGGTAACCTAGTTCTTTTAGCTTTTCCCTTTCCTGTTATTTGCTTATTGTCATTTGCTTTTGTTTTATGTTCACATTTCAGTCTTTTGTTTTCAATTATGTGCTTCTGGTGGCAAATCTAGTATGATATGAGGTTTATCTTTTATATGTGGATAGAACTTCTATGCTTAATTGATTGTCCTCTTTTGATGAGAAATATCATTTGGAGAAATTGTAAAAGGCATGCATTAATCAAATGAAACCTTTTGACTATCAACATGTGATTAATTGTGGTTTATGCTTCTAACCTGAACATTCATCTTTCACATCCTTGATTTCTTAAAACATGTAATGGTTTCAATTTTTATGAGTTAATCAACTTTACAACATCATTTGGAATACGAGATGCACTTGCCAAGCTCTTAGTGCATTTTCAACCACTCTTTCAATGAAATTTTTTCAAAACAAATGAATGAAATCTAGCTAATGTTGCAATTTAGTTGACTCTCCTATATTTTGGAAACATTTTAATTTTTTTTTGGATTATCTCATCTTTATACCCCATAAAAGATGGCTAAACTGCCCACATATCATGCTAGCCTAGTGTAAGTCCGATCTGGCCACGATGGTTAGGTGGTATGTCTTAAAAGAGGGTAAAATACCCCAATCGACATTCCATGTGTGCATAAGCCTACATTAGCATCCGAGTGTCGGAACCCATAATACATTGTCATATCATTTTTGGGAAAGAAGGAGAGTACATCTAAAATTGTCAATTTTAACTAATATTTCGACATTTATATCCTTAATAGTTGAGAGTTTGAGTTGCACATCCACTAATTGCTTGGCTTGGTCATCCAACTTCTACTTAGTGTTGTTTAATTGATTGTTTCATTTAATTGTGACCACCCTTACTAAACTAAAAATCTCTTTCTTGGGTGTTTAAGTTGAATTGATGGCTATGAGTATAAACATATTGATCATGGTTGGCTTGGTCTTATACACATCTTTCTTTGCATTTGATCTATGCATTAACTTGACAATTCTTCATTTGTGTTTATATGCTCTTTTTGCTTGAGGACAAGCAATGGTTTAAGCTTAGGGGGATTTGATGTGCACAAATCATATCACCTTTTGGATCATGTTTGGTTGCATATCCATGTTGTTTTGACTCAATTATCACTCTCATTCATGCTAGATTCTATATTTTTAGCTATTCTTACTTGTCTCATGGTTTGGATTGTAGGTACTACATATTGAAATGAAATTATGAGGAATATATCATATTATCTCTTATTGGATCACTCCTCAAGTATCTACATATTTTGGGGTTCAAAATTGCACAAATACCACTTTTTACGGCATGTAAATCAGACCTACACACTAAAAGTTATGATCACAATACACAACAGCCTAGAACAGCCAAGTGCACGCCGTGTCTTGAAAATGCACGTCGTGCACCAAAAGTACACGCCGTGCACCAAAAGTGCATGCCGTGCACCTGGAGCATCGAGCTGAATGAAAGTTTCTGGTAAGTTGCACGGCGTGCACTTTGGGTGGACGACGTGCACCTAGCAGTTTCAGCATTTTGAAAAATATGAGTTTTTGTTTAAAACGAAGTGGGAACTTAATGGGTAGTTATTCCCGGTCATTTACGGAAGTTCTCTCATCCTAGACAAGCCTAGAGCATAGGAGGGCGATTTGGAGGGGAAAGGAGGTGGTTTCTTGCTAAAGAACCCCCATTCTTCCTCTCTTCTTCTCCAAGGTGCAACAGAGCTTCTTCACTCTACAAAGCTTCTCGGGAGGGAAGTTTGTCCGGTTTGGAGCAGTTGTAGAAGTGGGATTTCGTCCTCAAGTCAGAATTCTACCTTCCTTTGGTTACACCTTGGGATTGCTTAGCTTTTCCTTCTCCAAACCATGCTAAACTCTGAAATTTCTGCACATTTTCTGTTGTACATCATTATGGACGAGTAGACTCTTTTTCTTGGACATGGGAGAGTAACTCCCATGTCATAGCTTGTATGAACATATGAATTTCGTACTAAATGTTAGTTTCTTGCATGTTCCAAGAGTTGTTTTATATCTGAAATGCTTGTTTGTGTGATTGGTCGTCATACTTGCATGTTTTATGCTTTCTTTCATAATCTGAGAAGATGTGTTTGAGAGTATGGAGTTACTCTTTTGGCAACTTTTCCTTGACCGCGAGAGTGGCTGGGATTATGTTGAGGAGCAAGGTTTGTGATTTGAAATGAAATACATACACGAGAGTGATGTATGGAGTTAAAATCGTCATCACTTCACCGGGAGGTGAGTGATGACTACAAACCTCCTTTGCAAGTTAATTAACATGTTTAAATTCATATTTTAATATAAGCTATGATGTGATAGTGAAATCCCAAGTCTAAGATCCTCCCAAATCTGAATCTTAACCTTTCTTAAGTGATAATTTACGGTTTTGTTTTAAATCTATAATTTAGTTGTTCTAATCCAATCATCTTGTGTACAATGATCTAGATTATTGAAAATCATAACTCTTGCGGCTAACTAACCAACGCTCCTTGTGTTCGACCTCGACTACAACTACTCTCGTATACTTGCGCGATATAGCTGGTTGAGTAAAAGATTATTCTTAATGATTGAAACTCGTTAGTGTAAACAACCAACAGTTCTCTTCACAAAAATGCCAAAGATCTATTTTGTTTGAGTTATTAAGTTTTAACCTTTTTGTATTCATGTTATATTCATTTGTTTCTAGATCTAATAAATAAAGACCACACGATATAGGGACACAGCTATAAAATATTTCATCTTTAGAAATAGAACATCTAGAGCAGGTATAAAATAGCAGTTAGAATCATTCTTGTTGATGAAAGATACAAAAATGATGTTTCTCTTAATAACCGGTACAAAATAGCAGTTCTCTAACACTATTACAAGCCCACTGGGTAGAAATTATATAATAGGTTCCAACTACAGTGGCAACAACTCTTGCTTCATTCACAATGCATAGTTTGACCTCATCGTTTCTTAAAGGTTTACTTCTTTTTAGATCATGTATATTTGAACGCATGTGAGATCCTTATGTGGTATCCAGTACCCAAGATGAAGAAGTAGACATGTATATCTCAATAAAGTATATACCTAAAGTGGACATCTCTATTTCCTACTTCTTCTTCCACAGTTCCTCTAGGTAAATAGGGCAATTTTTTGCAGTGTCCAACATGGTGATAGTGGTGACAATTACCTTCCTTGTTCACCCCTCCCTTTGATTTGAGTGCAGAAGACTTGGATTTATAGCTAGCTTTAGAACACTTATTAGCCTTGCGATTTTCCTTGGACTTCTCTTTTCCTTTATTGATCATTATCACATATTTGGGTTTGTCCTTCTTCATTTTTGCTTTATCATCTCTCAACATGCCAACTAATTCTGGCAACAGATTTCCAAAATTTTTCATGTTGTAGTTCTTGACAAATTGGCTAGATGATTTTGGTGGTGATTGTAGAATCACATTTACGGTAAACCCTTGACCCACGAAAAATCTCATTCTTGCTAGGTTCTTCATATACCCAATCAACTTGAGCACATGAGGCACATTGGATTTCCTTCTTCCATATTACACTTGAACAATGTCTTTGAAACATCATATCTCTCACCTTGCTTGATTTTGGTACATATTCTTAAGATTTGTAACCATCTCAAGAACATCCATGTTCTCATGTTGTCTCTACAACTGATAGTTCATTGAGCATAGTATCAAGCATTTAACATCTACAACATCTTCATAATGCTTCTTGTAAGCATCCCTGTTAGCCTTAAGCGTGGTGGGAGTGTGTTCATCTGGCTTTGGTGTCTCCATGACATAGATCTTGCAATCTTATGTGAGAAAAATTCTCAATGTCCTGAACCAGTCATGGAAGTTATTATTGTTCAACTTGTCCTTCTCAAGGACCGATTGCAAAGAAAACAAGTTGTTGTTTATCATTTGTTTCTACAAAAAATATTTTCATTTGTCAAAACCCTTTTGATTTGATTTGATGAAAAGAATTTTTTCATGATATTTATTAGGCCTTTAATTAATTATTGCTTCGGCTATTGTTTTCAAATTGATAGCCTTCACTATCAATTTGGATGATTGCAACATACAACCTTGTAGTGAGACAAGATCCAAAATAATTAAGTTATTACCCAGCCAATGTTGGCATCCATAACCAATTATTAAGGTAGGAAACACTTTTGAATTGCCCTCATGCAATTATAGATGGTATGCACAATTCCTTCTCATATCTCATATTTATGGTTCTAAGTACTTAATCTCATTAAGGTCACCTAGTTAAACCTAACTCAATATTCAACATGATAGTAATACACCCTGCTTGGTAAGCCTGCATAACTGCCATCACAATTCCATGAGATAGATGGTGCACCACACTTGGTGTTCCCACACTTGGTCAATCAAGCTTTTTGTGTATGTTGCTTATGGAAAGAATCCTAGACTTAATATTTAATCAAGGGATTTTATTTATATATAGATACATATACATATCCAATCACCGCATACTTATAATATGTATCATACACATACTATATCCAAAAATGAGACATACAATCATAAAATGCGAGCCATAGTTATGGGCATGCTAATAGAATTCTTTGGAGCCACAAAGAATTGGTATCCACATAAGGTCAAACATCACATGTTACAAACTATAAAGAATTTGATGTGTTGGAAACAAGCCGGCCGGTCGATTGGACTCTTTTAAAAGATTGATTTGTTTGCATGTTGCTTGATTGGCCTCCTTTGGTCGGTCGACTGGATCCTAACTATAGAGGCTGTATGGTCTCCTCCAGTCGGTCAATTGGTCTTGTAATCAATCAATTCACTCCTTCGATTGTAGCCTCTTCATTCCTTTATTGATTGACTCAATTCCTCAGTCGATCGACTCGTCTGGTACAAAATGACTTCTTGTTCACTGAAATAGAAGTTATAACTATCCTATTATGTATTACATTGTAAAAGGTAAAACCTTGAGTTACATTCGAGGGAAGTAGAGGGAGGAAAGCATTAACTTGCATGTGGAGAAAGAGAGAGAGGCTCAACATACAAATCAAATTTAAAAGGTAGGAAATAAACCATTCTACCAAGCATACACATCCAGGGGTATTGTTCTTAACCATGCTTACATCCACCATCAAAATGATTTTAGGGTGACACGTACAAATTGCATATATAACATATCATATATATAGGATTTAGGGGAAACATTTCCTAGTGTATGTGGTATTTAATCAGATATGTACATTAATTATTTAAATATTATTATGACATGTAATAAAATAAATGATAAACCCCAATAAATAATCATATTGATTAAATCCGGAAAATTAGTAAATTGGTGTGGATTTGATATCATTGTAGGGAAATATGACGATAGAGATGATAGTGGACACAAATTCTTTTTGCCATATTTCCCATAAACCAGTGGATCACGTCAATAAATATGCCAGGAAAGAAAGTTGCAAGGCATATACTAGTCTTTGGAAAAAGTCAAACAACAATCCTTACAACATTGTGTTTCTTTCTCAAGTAGCACCCGAACAACATTTGGCGACGACCTCATGGTGTAGCACCACAAATGGCAGTTGACAAAATCCTCCTATCATGATGGAAAAGGCCTACATGCCTCTCTATAGCCAACACGTACCACTTGGAACTCCTCATTGTTCTTCTAAAACTAGTAATAAGGAGTTGTCCCTTCATGTTGTAAATGTACTAGCGTCAACTTTCTCCCCTTTGTCTATCTCTCCCTTTATGGGTAAAATGCCTCTAGATCTCATGTACCATAACATTGGTATGATCAATATTTTTATTGAGACGAACAATCTGGTCAAACGTGCTGCCGCCTAGGGTTGCCGCTCTCTGGCGACTGAGGAGGCGACGTCCGCGTCTCCTTCCAGAGAGGGGAGTCCCTCCCCTCTCTCCGACCACCATGGCCGTGACGGAGACTCCCTTTGCAGAGCAACCTCCCGCCCAACCCTCCTTCATCAAGAAAGCTTGGAATCAGGTTCTCCGCGGCATCGACACCAGCAAGGAACTTGCTTATGATCTGCCGGAGAAAGTCGAGGGGAAGCGGTTCGTTACCATCGATGAACCTACGTACGAGGCCATGGAAAAATGCTTGGAGCACACTGCCATCTTGTACGTTATGGGCAAGCGCCCTTACTATCATCATCTGCTGGCCTGGATACGTCTGGTATGGAAACCCAAGGGTGGGTTCGACCTCTTCTCAAAGCCTAACAAGTTCTTTCTCCTTAGATTTAACTCTGCCGATGATAAGAAGAGCATCATAGAAGGTGGACCTCGATGGTTCGACAATAGACTTGTGGTTGTCAAGGATTACAAGATCGGCGACGATCTTCACAAGGACTTCTTTAGTTCTATTCCAGTTTGGATCAGTATTCCCAGTATGGGAAGGAACTGGTCGCCAAGAGCCGTCGGGATTGTGGCCAGGGGCATGGGCAAGCTTCTTCGAAGTGACTATAAGTCTATTGGCCTTGAATCCCTTGGGGAAGCGAGGGCGTTGGTGGAGGTAGAAGCCGAGGAAGAGCCTCCGGAGGAGATCTGGGTCAATATGCCCCGTAGAGAACCTGCCCCGGTCCAGATCCATTATGAATACTTACCTAAACGATGCTCGGAGTGCAAGGTGTTCAGGCATGATGGCAACGACTGTCCGCTCAAGCCGGTTACTGCTGTGGATTCAGTTCCGACTACTAAACCTTCACAAGTTTGGCAGGTCGTTGGCCGTAAAGGTAAAGCTATTGCTACGGAGGAGGGGGCTGTTCCTTCTAATGGCACTGTAGATCAGGCTGGTGTCGGTGCTTCAGTTCAGGCTGGTGATGGCGCTGCTGGCGCTGCAGACCCGGCTACAGTTGGACCATCCGGTGAAGGTTCATCAGGTGCTGCTGTTACTGACTCCGCTGGCGTTGTGGGTAATGGCGCTACAGCCTCCGGTGATGGAACTACGACCTTCGGTGCTGCCTCCGGTGGTGCAGCCTCTGTTAGAGCCAGTGCTGCGGTTGTTGGGCCGCAAGTCATCAGCGTGGAGGTCCTTTCAGTTAATGATGCTGCTGTGGATGAAGGGTCTGCTGCCGTGGGCGTTGATGCTTCTGGCACTGTGACTGGTTCATCCACTGTTGTCGTTGGTGCAGATAGTGATGGCACTGCTAATGTTGTGGTGGTTTGTGACGCTGTTACTCCAAATAGATCAAGCACCTCTGGTGCTGCTTCTTCTTCTTCGTCTCATTTTCCGAAGTCCTTTAAAGGTGGCGGGTCTCGCAAGACCCGGTCCTCTTCCAAAGGTCTTTAATGACCTTCCTCATGACCAATGTTCGTGGCTCGGGGAAGCCACGTAAAAAGAAGGAAGTTAGAAGGACTATCTTGGATAATAAAGCTACTGTGGCCGTTCTCGTTGAAACTAAGATTAAATCTCATATGATTCATACTTCTGATCGCATGTTTCCAAAAGGTTGGCTTTGGGTATCCAATCATTTGCATGACCCTAATGGACGTATTTATATCGGTTGGAATCCCAATTGCTGGGTTATCACTTTATCTGAGATGGATGACCAGCAGGTCACTATGAAATGTACTAATAAAGGTGGTCTTAATATATTTATTACTGCTGTCTATGCCAGGAATTCTGTTGCCGAACGCTCGATCTTATGGGATTCTCTGGTTAGAATTGCTGGCACCATTAATGAAGCTTGGCTTATCACTGGTGACTTCAATAACATCAGGAAACAAGAAGAAAAAGCGGGAGGTCGTGAGGTTCCATCTTCTATTCTTAGCTCGTTTAACGCTGCCCTAGATAATGCAGGTCTCACGGAATTACCTATTATTGGTAAGGAGGTCTACACGTGGCATAACAAACAGGGTGTTGCTAAACGAGTTGCTTGTAAGCTTGATAGAGCTTTTGTTAATGATGCATGGATTTCTAAATTTCCTGGTTCCAAAACTAAGTTCATCACCTGCTCCTACTCTGATCACTGTGCCTTGAACATTAATATGAAGACTATCTCCTTTAAGAAGAAACCTTTTCGATTTCTCAACTTCTGGATGGATTGGGAGGGCTGTCAGGACATCATTAAGGATGCTTGGGCTTCTGAAGTCATTGGTAACCCTCTTTATCAATTCTGTCGTAAGCTCAGTATTGTCAAGGATAAGTTGAAAACTTGGTCCAAGAAATACGTTAATCTCAAAAATCTGATTGCTAGGGAAAGAATGGAGCTTGATGATATTTCTGCTGTTATTCGACGTTGTCCCCTTGATTCCGATCTTATTCTTGCTGAAAAACAAACTCTAGCTAGATTGGATGTTCTTCTTAAGGCTGAGGAGGTTTATTTCTTGCAACGCAGCAGGATGGAGTGGCTGTCCAATGGAGATAGAAACACCAAAGTCTATCATACCATTGTCAAGAAGAGGGAAGCTATTAATTCTATCACTGAGCTCTTTGATTCACAAGGTAATCTTTTGCAGGATAGTGATGCCATCGCGAATGATACTGTGGATTTCTTTGAGCAACTCTATAATCAGCCTCTCTTGGCTTCTAGTCCTTGTATCCCAGAATGGACTCCTCTTGTCTCTAGCAATGATAATAACATGCTTTGTTCTACTCCGAGTTTGATAGAAGTTCGTGATGCCGTTTGGAGCATTGGACCTCATAAAAGCCCGGGTCTGGATGGCTTCAATGGCTATTTCTATAGACATAATTGGGATATTATATGTGATGATCTACATAAGGCTGTTAAGTGGATTTTTGAAGGTGGTAACATGGTAAGGCAAGTCAACCATGTTTTCCTTGCTCTCATTCCTAAGAAGGACATGGTCTCCTCTCCTGCAGACTACAGGCCCATCTCTTGCTGCTCAATGCTTTATAAAGTCATTGCAAAAGTCATATCCAAAAGGCTAGCCAATCTTTTACCTAATATTGTTTCTCCTTTTCAAGGTGCTTTTATTAAAGGTAGGAAGTATTGAGGACTGCTCTCTTCTTGCGGCTGAATTTACTCTTAAATTTAACCGGAAGAACAGCCCGCCTGCTGCTTGCATTAAGTTGGATATCACTAAGGCTTTTGATTCTATTTGCTGGTCTTATTTATGGGACTGTCTTCTTGGTCTTGGCTTCAATGATAGGTTCATCTCTATTCTTAAGCAATGTGTGGAAACCTCATCATTTTCTCTACTGTTGAATGGTTCCTCGGTGGGGTTTTTCAAAAGCTCTAATGGTCTTCGTCAAGGTGACCCTTTGTCACCTTTACTCTTTGCTCTGGCTATGGAAGGATTCCGTAGATGCATTGAGGTTGCTTATGACAACAAGCTTATTCGCAGCTATCCTATCAATAGGACCAAAGCTCTCAGCCACCTTCTATTTGCAGATGATGTTCTAATTTTTTCTGAAGGTCGTATGCGTAGCCTTGTCAATCTCAAGAAAATTCTGCATGAGTTTGGTGATACATCTGGTATGAAATGTAATCCAAATAAAACCCATATTTTTCTATCTTCTTCATGTCACAACAAAGATGCCTTGATCAATTGTCTGGGTATGCAGCAAGGCACATGGCCATCTAAGTATCTGGGATTCCCTATGGCAGGTGGTAATCTTAGAAGGCGTCACTATCATGAATGTTTGGACAAATTGAGAGATATGATACAAAGATGGCCGGGTTCTAAAATCTCTATGGCTGGTCGCATAGTCCTTATCAAACATTGTGCTATGGGTTTGATTAGCTATTGGCTTCGTATGGGTGATATTCCTCCTGCTATGTTACGTAGGATGGAATTACTTCTCTCGGATTTCCGTTGGGGCAGCTCCACGCATCCTTCTTGTTGGGCTCGCTTGGCATACCCTCTTTATGAAGGTGGCCTTGGATTCAAAAGACTTGATGAGCTTGCTGATTTCTACACTTTGCAACGCATCAAAAGATTCACTCAAACGCCAAGCATATGGAGCATATGGATGACTAGCAGATATGGCAATTCTTTGACTGTGCCTTCTAGTTGTGGCTCAACTTGTCACAAGCGCATGGTGGCCCTTTGGCCGTCTTTCTCCTTGTGGGCGGACAATGATCTCTGGAACAATTGCAGACAACGACGACCTTCTGATAAAATCTTTGATAATCTTTGGTCTTCCAGGCACTATCCTAGGTGGAGCCTTACTTGCTTTAGAGCTCTTAACAACATTCTTCCTACTTGGGAAAAAATCTGCTCTTGGTCAGGAGCCCCCGTCCCTGCATGTTTATTGTGTGGTTTACACAGTGATTCGACATCTCATTTGTTTGATGGCTGCAAATACTGGAGATATATCTGGGGTCGAGCACAACTTAAACTTAACATTAGAACTTCTTATTCTCTTCATGAATGTCTTGCTGAGCTCGGAAGGAGATCCAAGCATGCTAGAATCATTGAGCTTTGGGCTATCACCGGTGCAGTTCACCTTATTTGGACTGAACGCAACAAGAGACTACATAATGGAGGCTCCTCGGACTTCGTTATCATATTCAATCATATTGCTTTGGAAATCAAGAGAATGTACTTTTCATTTAAACCAATGATTGATGTACCTCCTATAATTGCTAGGAATTGGGATTTGTTGTAACCATTTCCTAGGAACTTGTAGCCACATGTTAGGGTGTGGCTTGTAATTTTTTCCCTCTCGGGGGTTTTGGAATATACTTACCCAAATTTTCCAAAAAAAAAAATATATATATTTTTATTGAGAGCCTTGGCCACCCCCCTCTTTTATATAGGAGTGGATGGGCAAGGGTTTTCACAAACTCGGGGATACAATTAGACAGTTTCATGAATTTTTGGGTGTTCAAAATCACCAGTTCATTGACTGGACTCCCAGTCGGTTAGCTGTCATGCTAGTTAGTCAACTAGAATGCCACTCAGTCGACTGGAACATCCATTTGGTTGTTTGGAATGTTTTCCTATTCTCAAACATACTGGCTTTCAATGTGATGATTGATGCACATCATGACATTAGCATCAAATCCTTGATCCAGTCTTACTGATTGTCCAGTCGATCGACTAATTTCCTAATCAGATGACTAGACACTCTAGTCTGTCTACTATAAGGATGGCAGGGGTTTGGATATGGTGTGGTTTATAGTATAACCATAACCACACCACACAGAAAAATCAAACACCATATCTACTACAATTTTAATATGAGAAACCATATCCACACCGCCAAAAAACATAGTTAACCACACCACACCACATCATGCACAAATTTCTATTAACCATAGTAGCATCATACATAAAATTCATGAATTGTACACAATAAATGGAAATAACAACATAGATAACAAATAAAGTGCACATGTATGTTAATAAGTTGTGCAAGGAAGACAACCATGTCTATAGTAAATTTAGTAAATAAACTCCTTCTTATCTATACATTAAATTCTACTTTAAAAATAGAGATCTAGATATCTATGTGACAAAAATAAAAAATAATGTGTTTGGGATAGCATTATACATAAATTCATATATAATTAACACGAATTATTTGTGGTGCAATTTTTATCCATGGTTTTTTCTGTAGAGCCATAAGCGCACCATACCACAGTGGTTTTAAAAAATTAAAACCATATATGCACCATAACCACTTGGTGTGGTTATGATGTGTAAAGTATGGTGCAATTATCTACAGATAAGGTTTTTCTGCAACACCATTGGAATGCCTAATCTACTGGCATTCCTAGTCCATAGAGTGGACACTCCAATGAGCCAACTAACAACCAGTGTTGTTTAAGTCGATTTCCTAAACACTTTAGTAACCAAGTAAAACCTTATCCATGAGTAAACGCCTATTCTATGTGCATCCTATGTGTGTAGCCCTGTAGGTCCCAAATTACATTGGCAATGAATGTCCATAACTAGATTATGACATCACAAGCAATGAGTGGTATCTAGAAACACATCATTGCTACACAATTAATTGGAAAATTGGAGAACAAATTCAACTTACAACTAGGGCTGGAAAAACCTGACCCGACCCGACCCGACTAAAGCGGGTTCGAGTCTTGATTTTTTCGACCCGACCCAAAATGACCCGAACCCGAAAAACCCGAAATTATTTGTGGGTCGGGTCCGGGTTTGTAATTCTCGACCCGCAAAACCTACTTGACCCGAAATTATATCTTCGTATGTGTATATATTTTTTCATGTTCTAGCCATATAAATTTTTAACACATACAAACATAAATTTGTGATAGTTTATATAAGTCTTTGCTTGCAAAACAATAATTAATTAGCAAATTCTGTAGCAATTTTGGGTCTAGCGGGTTTGAATTTTTGGGTTTTTCGGGTTTCTATTTTCAGGTTTTTTAGGTTTGCATATTATATAATATTTTCGGGTCCATCGAGTTCATCGGGTCAGACCCGCAAATATGAATTTCGGGTTCGGGTCAAGCAGGTATGACCCGTAATTATTTTCAGGTCGGGTTCGGGTCGAGTATATTTGATCTGACCCGAATTGACCCGAAATAGGACCCGATCAACCCGGACCCGATTGCCAGCCCTACTTACAACTGTGATTAGTGTTATCGTGATTGTATAGTCCTTTGTCATATATATATATTGAACATGAGGCATGGAATCATCATCCTCTTAACATTCAATCCATGTTCCTTTAACTAGAGAAGATTGTCTAAGATGTATGTGACCTCGCAGATCACATATTGCATGAGTATACCTAGATGTTTCTCAATCTCTCTTATCAAGTGGCCAGGATAACAACTCCAACGGGAGGGACAAATCCCATTTACATCACTCATAGTCAATCCCCATGTGTCACAATGCATATGAGAACCACCTTTATGGTAACTCTTATTGAAGATCAGGTTGGATGGTATCAAAGTACATTAAATGACATTTGATGAGTGTAGTGACTTCAATTCGAAGAACTACAATCACCACTATCATTATGAGAACTAATTTTGACTACTATTCAGTGGTTTCCATGAATCACTCTCAAGGTGTGTCTCTCGGGTACATTATTCTCTACAAAGTACCTATGTGTTTGTCTTGCTATTAGATATCATGACAAAGGAGATTTTGTCATCATTCAACATACATTCTAGTCTTTTTTATTGATGTCTATATCGTTTCTGCAATAGTATCCGACTAGGGAGATAACAAGAATGTATATAATCTTGTCATACATATGATCTTAATGTTCATGTCCTCAACCTAAAGACATATGTCATCAACTAATATCTTTATTTTAGACATATATCATGTTATACCATCATCTCATAATTTAAAAAACATGTAGACAAACATTTCCTTTATTATTAATCAAAATAAGTACATGATGTAACACTACGATGATTGTATGAATGTCTCTCTAGGCATGCATACCAACATAAAAATGGTGAGAAACCAGATGGAAGGATTCCTTCAAATTGTTGTTTCACCATAGTCTCAATCTATGCATGCATTTTATTTATAGATTACATCACCCACTTTTGTAGCATAGTAATCTATTTACCTTAGTTACCAATATGTTTTCACAACATCTATATAAGAGGCCAAACAATAATGAAAATCTCTAAATATTTCCTTCATAGTGGTAAGTCCGCTTTTGTAGTCTGTTCCTGACTACTATGATAATGACACATTTGCAACTGTTAGCCCCACTTTTGCATCAATTAGCTATCCATTACAAACTTAAAGTAATCAATCATAAATGTGAACTAGTTTTTTAGCTTTTGAAGTAGTTAACAATCCATTGCAAACTTATGGTGACCGATCATTAATAAGTTAGTTAAGCTTTTCTGTTATCAAAATCCAAAGAAAAAAATATATCAAAGCAAGATATTGACATGCATAAAGTTAACAACGGCTACTCTCGAGTCTCAAAGAATGGGGTTTTAGCCCCTCATGCTCAATAAAATTCTGAATAAGGGAGGAAGGTGAAGAAAGTCATAGTAAACTCCTAAAAGATGGTTCTAAATTATTTGTCTCTCCCTTCTTGAACTCTGGTTCCTCAAAGGACAGTCATCCAGGCATCAAGATGAGATGTCTGGAATGAGATGTCTTGCCTTCTAGGTTATATGCCTCTAGGTGGCTTCCCACCTTTAGTTTATATAGGGAGGACTAGGGCACCAACTGAATGAGGATTTTCGATTGTTCCATGTCTTGATCAAGGTCATCAGATAAATGATGGTGTGACCGAATGAAGTTGGTACAACCATATTCTCCTTTTTGTTGCATTTTAGAGTTTGAATTCTCAGTACCACTAACTTGGGTTGATGGTACCAAGATGCATTTTGATGCTTCCCCTCCTCCTTATGATACTTCTTTGTTGGTTCCTTACTTCACATGTAAGTTCCACCAACATAAGACAACTACAATTTAGGCAACAACATATTAAGAAAATAATAAAAGCAATGTAAATTTAACCTAAATACATGTAAAACTAATAATATTGATGCACACGGGATGTTTTAGGAAATAATAGATTTTTTTTTCAAACACACACACACACACACACACACACATATATATATATATATATATATATATATATATATATATATGAAAAAACATCCTTAAATCGTGACTAAATAAGCACCAATTTTGGTAGAAAAGTCATTTGCATCAGAGTCCCCTAACTTTGAATACTTCCCCCCTTGGAGCAACATTACTTTGTATTTGGTTGAAATAGTAAAAATAGAGACACATATGTAAACTAAATCATTATAACAATCCTTGAATCAACCATCCCAAACTAGTCCTCTCCAACTATAGAGCAAACATCTACTATACAAGCAACCAATTATGATAAACAAAACGTCAAAATCAGACCCCTTAATAAAAAAGTAGGTCCATAAAGATGTCATGGAAATTCCATTATTTACATAGTGCATCAAAAGATATCCATTTGTACACTTCTCTTATTTAGAGATTTCTACCATGGGTGTAGTTCCCTGAATGTGACTGAAAGAAGGGAATCAATATGTTTGGTGGCCTACCACATAGAAAAGTGGATGGATGGAGTGGATGGCTTGAAAATAGAAATTACAATTAATACAAGTCATGAATGAAAAAGGAAAAATATGATCTAACTAGATGAAGCAGTGAATGAAAAGTGAACGTGTCCTACTACCACTATGTTTGGTGTAATGATGAATGATGTGGATGCCTCATCCTAATGATAAGTGAAGGTGGAGGGTAACATGACACAAAATTCCACAATCACATTCCTTATAAAAGAGTGATATGATTTCTTCCTTCATCCTTTTTATTCCACTCTCCTACTTTTTTCTTTCTAAGAAAAATTAGCCATACATAATTGATGTATAGGCTAGAGCTTCAATCTTGGAGAAGGACAAAGATACTTTCAAAATAGAATTGATCTCAATCTATAGTGGAAGATATGAAAAACATATATTGCACCCAAATGAATGAAATGATGAAAAGAAAAATGAAACTACATGGAGTTTGGTATGAAATACTAACATATACAGATGGAATACTGATGCACCAAATATTTTTTGTGTTTTTTGATGTAGGACTAAACTACTTACTACCTTTGATGCTGGGATGAAATCAATGAGAACAATGACTTGAATCGAGTATGAAGTCTATGGTGGTGATGAAATGAAGTGAGATGAGGGTGTATGAGATCAAATAGGTAAGATCTACACTCTCTCCCTAACCATGATCTGTCTCTCTTCTATTAACTCATGTGTCAGGGTGATCCAAAATGTTATTTTTGAATTAACATAAAAGGTCATCCTAATTAGTTAGATCGGCCTAAAATATGAACTTCAATAAAAAAGTAAAGAATAGATTTAGATGTTCATTGTTCCACTTATATCTATAAATTGACTGATCCCCTCAATACCTCATGTAGAATACTCTTAAACAAGCAAGATCAAATTTATAAGATAAGAGTACATAGAGATTAAAACTTCAACTGATTCAAGTGAGCATTTTTCTAAATTGACAATGTATACTACATAGATGTGGAGTTGAAATTCTGACTCTAATACCATGCTATTAAAGAACTGGTAATTCTAATAATAGGATACAATTTTTTGTCCAAGATTACACTAGATAGAAATGGACCCTAGAGGAATTACTATTCATTAAAAAATGAAGGTTTTAAATGAATTTTTTTAATAAGAAACAATTTATGATAGTTTCTTTCTTTGAGAAATATGAAACAAACTAAAGATATAATTTTGAGTTAGGATAGAGGTATTGTTCCCTTATTATTCCCCCTAAGCTTGAAATGATATTTCCCTTGATGAAAAAGCACATCCTAAAATGCAGAGTAAGATTTCATATTTCATACAATATAGATGGAATAATTCTACCTTTTGCAAGAGATAAAATAAACTAGTAAGATTTTAACTTCATCTCATTAAGAAGTATTTGCATAATAAAGGATATTTTAAGATTACATTGACCTTTTTTATTTTTACAATGTATGAATTAAAATATAATAATATGCCTCCCCATTCTCTTCCAACACATTCTATATAATACAAATTCAGTCTTTGTTGGTGTCACTGACTTTAAAGTTGGTGGTACCAACTTCTTACTGTGATTCTATGTTATCATTTTTTTAATCAAGTTGATGCCACCAACTAGAATGTAGATGGTATCGGGATACTCCTATGAACCTGCACAGTGGACAAACATGTTAGGTACCTTATTTACTTGAATCATAAATTGCATAAAAATTACTTATGATGAAAGAATAAATCTATACATGAAAATGTATGAAATTCCTCCCACAAAGTGCCCTTGTTTCATGTCATAGGCTCAACTTAACTACCTAAAGTCAAGTTATGCCTAAATGCTTGAGCTCCTCATAGTGACCAACTAACTCTCCCGTATTATACTATTTCAATTAATGGCCATTGGTTTTGAAAACATTTGAACCATCACATAATTCTACTATTGCATAAGGAAAAACTTTGACTATGGTATAGGGACCTTCCTGACTAGACCTTAATTTACCAGGGTGCAATTTCAACCTTGAGTTGAATAATACAACTTTGTTCCCTGGCTTGAATGTCTTATGTAATACATGTCTATAATGAACGTTATTTTTATGATTTTTATAAAGTTTGGCATTTTTGTAGGCACCTAGTCTAATCTCATCAAGATTATTCAACTCAAGCTTTCTCTTTTCACTTGTAGAGGAAAGATCCAAATTTAATTTCTTAAGTGCACATATGGCCTTATGCTCCATTTTCATTGGCAAATGAGATCCCCTTCCATACACCAATCTATAAGGTGTGGTATCTATGGGTGTTTATAAAGTAGTATGATACGCCTAGAGGGCATCATTGAGTTGCATGTTGCAGTTTGTTTTGTTGTTCGAGATAATCTTTTTATAATCATTTTTATTTCCCTATTGGGAACTTCCAGTTGTCCTTAGGTTTGGGGGTGATAAGGTGTGCCATTTCTATTAGAGACTCTATATTTCTTTAACAATGCACCTAAGTAGAGGTTCATTAAATGTGAACTCCCATCACTTATGATCATCCTAGATACCTCAAATCTACAAAAGATATTATTCTTCACAAACATATAGATGGCCTATGCATCATTAGTTCAAGTAGGTATGACCTTTACCCATTGGATGCATAATCAACAACCAATAACATGTAAAGTTTTGAATGGGAATGGTACAAATAATCCCATGACATCATTACCCCATAAATTAAGAACTTCAACTTCTTGGAATATGGTGAGGGGCACTTCTAATCTAGTCTCTTCCACTCTATCCAAGTGAGAAAGATGGTATGCCACAACATTATCATTGATTATTTTATCACTAAATCTATTTTGATTTCTTGTAAAAGCAAACACAAACATGTTAATCAAGGTATGGCCTCCTTTTTTATATAGTAGAAACTTTATTGTGGCATGATTTGTCCCCACCATCAGCTTTGCCCCAATCAAATACGATCCAAACTTATCAAAGGAAAAAAATACAGTCAAAAGTTCTTTCTCAATGGTGGTATAGTTTGATTGAGCATCATTAAAAGTTTGTGAAGCGTAATAATGACTAACAAGGTACTCTCCTTCCTTTGACTTAAAACTGTCACATTAGCATGGTTAGATGAATTGCACATCAATCCAATGGTGGACTCCAATCTTGGACTAGCCCTATAGGTGCAGAATTCGTTTTCTCCTTTAACACTTTGAAGGTGTGCAAACATCATTTGTTAGAATAAAAATTCACATCATTCTCTAAAAGTTTTACAAAAGGTTTTGTGATTTAAGAAAAATCTTTGATAATCACCTATAGAAGCCCACATGTCCAAGGAAGATCCTCACCCCATTCACTGAGAAAGGTGGTGGAAGCTTGGAAATCACTTCAATTTTTGTTAGGTCAACCTCCATTACTTCTTTGGACACCTTGTGTCCCAAAACTATCCCCTAGTTAACCATTATGTGACATGTTTTCCACTTTAAAATGAGGTTTAGGTCCTCACATCTCTACAACATGTGGTCCAAACTAGCAAAGAAATCCTCAAAAGATTCTCCATATATGAAAAAATCATCCATAAATACCTCAAGACACCACTTCACCATTTCATAAAATATGGCAAGCATGCACCATTGCAAAGTAGCAGGCGCATTGCAAACTTCAAAGGCATTCAGTGATAAGCTAATGTGTCATAAGGACAAGTGAAGGTAAACTTCTCTTGGTCCTTAAGTTTGATCATAATTTTATTATATCTCTAATGAACATCTAAGAAACAAAAGTGTGAGTGGTCGGCGAGCTGCTCCAACACATGGTCGATAGAAGGTAAAGGAAAGTGATCTTTAAGATTAGTGGATTGAGGCAATGATGGTTTATACAAAATTTCCATCATGTAACTAGCCTAACCCATTTGCAACATTTGTAGTATTTCTGGTACCACCTTTCATTTGAACTACTTGTGTTAGACTTACTTACTTTGAATCAACAATTGCATAAATTATAGATGTCCATAGGAGTTTGGTCACTTCCTTCTTTACTACCTCTATCATAATTAGATTTAGTCACCTTTGAGGTTGAGCTACTGGCTTGGATCCCTCCTTGAGGAAGATTTTGTGCTAGCATATAGTTGGAGAAATCCTTTTAATGTCTTCTATGGGCCACCTAATGAAGCGTGGTTGTTCTTGAGAACAATGATTAATGGTTCCTCTTTTGATATGATCAATGTTGAAGAAATAATCCCTAAAAGATTTTCTTCTCCTGTTAATAAAGTGTAGTTAAGATGTGGAGGCAATGGTTTTAATTCCATATAAAGGATATTGTAGTGAAGTCACTACAGAGGTGGTGGCAGACCTTGATCTTTGAAATGCCTTATATTATGTATTGGTAATGCTTCCAAAAATAATATGCATTGTCCTATGATATCCTTGCACATGGTTACTTCAGTCAAGTTCACCAGATACTCATTAAGTGGGGGTGCTAGGTAAGAATGTTACAAGGCCGCATATACTTCTTCTGATATGTGAGTAGGATAAGGAGATCATATGGATATTTTGGATACTTGACGGATTCAGTAAATGATGTTGTAAACTTCCTCTATTGCCTCTACTTTAAGACAATATTTATCAACTTTTTATGTTGTGGAGCTATGTTTACAAAAGGTCTCCCTAGAAGCATAAGAGCATCTATATGTTGTACTGCATGAGATGTGGATGGTATTTCCACATTTTCTATCATATTAGGTTTTTCTAGAAGCTTGAACTCCATTCTATCATCTTCAATCACAAGTTTCATTGTTCCTCTCCCCATTTCTTATGTGACATCTTTTGTGGAATGGAATGGCCTACCCAAAATTAACTCAGATCCATGGTCTTCCTACATCTCTATTAGTACAAAATCTACAAGGAATATAAATCTATCTACTTGAACCAGTACATCCTCACATAAAAATAGATTATATAATAAATGAATCCACATATTTTTCTCTATTGTGCGGAAAGCCCATCTTCTTAATGGGTTTTAGTGGCATAAAATTAGTGTTTGCTCCTGAATCGCACAAAGCACCTCCAAACTGATGTTGTCCTATGGAGCACATGATGTTGAAGGACCCCGGGTCTTCTCTTTTTCTAGGTAAGTTCCTTTGAATTAACATGTTGACTTCTTCATTTAGCGCCACTACATCAGAATCTACAATCCTCCTCTTCTTTGAATGATATCCTTTAGAAATTTGTCATTGGAAGGAATTTTTTCAAGACCCTCTACTAAAGGAATATTTACATGAAATATACAAAAGACATATACATATTTATGAAATTAATGGCCCTCCTTAGCCATCTTAAGAATGTTTGGGAAAGGAACACGTACTAATGGTGGGATGTAGCACTTGTTTTGGGAAAGGAACATGTACTAATGGTGGGATGTAGCACTTGTAGGAGGGGTTTTCACTCCCTGAGTTGTGCTCAATCAGACCTTCACTTCCCTCTTGTATTTGATCTGTGACTTTCTTCTCCCCTTCAATTTATGCAAAAGGAATACCATGTACTCCCTTTTCCAACATCTTCCCATTTTTCAATGTCACTGCTTGTGATTGTTCATTATTTTGTGGAATATCTAGAAACTATTGTTGGGATGGTGTCTTTAATTATGCCAGATATGCTACCATCTATGTTACTTGGGTAGTTAAATTCTTTGTTTGAGTCCATGTGTCTTGATTTTCCATAGTTGATTCTTCAAAGTATGTATTGATCATATTGATGAATCTTCCAAGAACATCCCTAAATTCATAATTTTGTTTAGGGTGAGGCACATACATATTTGTCTAGACTCCTCTACTTGTGTTTATTTCATCGTTGCGCCTGTGGTGGATCATTTTGAAAGTTATCAAAATCTTTCTAGGGAGATTTCAAATTTCTTCTCCAAGAACACTCATTATTTTTCTCATATTTTTTTATATCTTGGCCACCTAATGTTTTAGCTCAAGAACTTCATGTGATTCTTTAGTACTTTTTGTGAAGGTGGAGCATTCATGTTCTTCACCCCATGACTTGCTTCTATATTCTCAAGATCTCATGGAATTGTTTTGGTTTATTGTTCAGAAAGATCATGTATTATTCATAGTAAGCATAGTTCGTTCTCCTATGTGAAAGCCATATCAAAAAGTTTTGGCTTGTCCCTACTGATCAAGCCCATGTTGTGGTACTTCTCTTTACATGTTTTCATATCTTTCACGAACCTCTGAATAACATTTGTTAGCAAATTGTTTAAACTCATAAATTTTACTAACCAGATTATTAGTCTTTTGAGGGGGGAAGTAATTTTTAAAGAACATGTTTATCATTGCTTCCCATGACCCAATGGATTCAAAGGGTAAACTAAAAACCATTTCATAGTACTATCAATAAAAGAATGTGCAAATAGTTTTGTATAGATGATAGTGGATGGGATGTAGTTTATTTTAATCATGTGGTAGATTTCAATAAAATTTTATATGTGATGCATGTGTTTGTCATTACTATATACATAGAAAGATTGTGACTTTATTAGCATAAAAATACATGGATCAATCTTATAACTTCCCACATTAACTGCTTGTCTTGTAATGAGAATCAACTGTGTCATGGCATATGGGCCCTTGATTTTCTCCCATATGGTTTGCTCATGGTATTAGACCTCCACATCCTCATTAATCTTGTCATGGTCAATCATGTCATCTAGTTCTACCATTTGTTCTTCAGGATCAACCTCCTACTCTTTCTCAATTTCTACTTTGTCCTCAAGTGGAAGCGAAGAAGACAAACCATAGTCTTCCGTCTGTGTGTGGACTATAAACAAAAACCTAAAAAGAAAAATGGATTATGAGAATCCCAGAAAACTCATCAAAAGTAAAAAAAGGTTTTGCAACAGATTTTTGGAAATAGAAAGCAAGAGAAAAAAGAAAAGGTGGTTGGTTTCAGTACTCTTAGTGCTATCATTGACAATTCTCTGGCAATGATGCCAAAAACTTGACACAACTTAAGTGTATGTGTGAAATGTAAGTGTATGTGTCAAAGTCGTAAAGGGACTCACAGAGGCCCATATATAAAACATAGGGAACTAGGACAACTAAGGACTACTACTAACAAAAGAATATTAGCTAAGGAAAATAAAAGGGTCTATTTGGTGATTAAAAACCAATAACGAGAATTAAATGTTTAGAAATTAAGATTGGTGAGAAATCAGGTAGTTGGATTCTTTAGAACTTTATAGTGTTAACCGATACATGAATTATAATATATCAAATTAACTTTATTTTGCTTCTTTGGATTTAGTATTTGTACCTTTTAGCACTCACTTTTGCACTGTAGTACACTATTTAGCCTAGTTACAAATCCAATTTATCTACATAAATATAAGAGAACAAATGATAAGGACTATATTTAGATATTTACTTCATTATGATAAGCATGCTTCCACAGTGCATTGTTGACTATGATGATCACATATTTTCTAACTGATAACCCACTTTTGCATTAGTTAACATTCCATTACATACTTAAGGTGATTAATCATAAATGTAAAACAAATTTCCAATTGTTAACCCTATTTTTTGTTGCAATTAACAATCCACTAAACACTCTGGTAACCACTAACAAATAAATAGGTTAATCTTTTCAGTTAAAAAATCCAAACAAAAAAATTTATTGGATCAAGATATGAACATTCATGGAGTTAACATCTAGTTGTTGATCCTAAGGAATGGGTGTTAAACCCTTGACACAGACAAAGAATAATAAGAAGGGAGGAAGGTCAAGAAATATATAGAATACTCTTGAAAGATGGATCTAGACTCTTCATATACTCCTTCTTGAACTTTGGTTCCTCTAAGGATGGGCATTGGGATAGCCTCTAGATGAGATGTCTGAACGAGATGACTTGCCTCAGGTGAGATGCCACGAGGTGTTTGCCCCCCTTTTGTTTATATAGAGAGAGTTAGGGAACCACTTGGATGTGGATCATGGTATGCACTTGACTTGATTAAGGCAGTCAGATAAATGTCGGTGTCACCAAATCCTCCTCTTCATCTATGCTTTAGGGTTTGAACTCTTGATGGCACCAACTTGGGTCGGTGGTACTAAGATGCATTTTGACACTTCCTCTCCTTCTTCTTGATCCTTATTTATCATTTATTTACTTCTCATGTCAGAGCCACTGACATAAGAGGGTGGTACCGACTTTGTTATGTATTGACTTGGCCACATCTACAATTTAGGCAACAACATATTAAGAAAATAATAAAAATAATGCAGATTTGTCCTAAATACATGTAAAATAGATAATATTGATGCACAACAGATTTTTAAGCAACTTTGGCAAAATGTTCTTAAAAACATAAATATGAGATAAATCATCCTGAAATCATGCCTAAATAAGCCCCCATTTTGTTAGATAAATAATATGCATCATTTATCCAAGACTTCATCAACATTGACTAAAGATCTCTAAACCCCAATTTCATTCCTAATTCATATATTCTCTTCTTGAATATTTAAATTATTATATTTCTTATTTTTAATAAGGTTTAAGGAATTATTAACATGTTACGGGGTTGATTGATTACTTTTTTCTAAACCTAAAGATATTAGGGTATCATGTACTTAATGGTATAATTTCTCTAGTCCATTTGAAGGTTGACTTATGAAATGAAATGTAAAATACTAAATCCATAATATTATTTTTTATTATACTAAGATATGAATTCTAGGTTAATGGGTTAGTGTTATCTTACATATTGGAAAAATAATGGGCTTTTATTAGAAACCCTAATTGATGCTAACCAGATCATATACAGACAAAAAAAGCTCCGAAAATCATATACACCTTAAATACAATGTTAGATATAATGTAATGTATCTTAACCCTTGAATACTTAAAAAATAGACATGTGGTTGTGATTACTAGGATCTCCGGTCTTAATGATCCCCTATGTGGTCGATGCAGGGATAGAAACACCCACTATCCTCTCTATCATGACTAGAAAAAAGGAGGAGAATGAGAAAGAAAATCTTTATTTTCGCATCCTTAGTTCATCCTCCCCACACATGGGGCTTCATCTCCCCTACAATGCTTCATGGAATTGACCTTGAAAATGGATGAGAGGTGGCCTTCTCTATCCAACATATCTGAGCAATGTATCAATGGGTTGGTCAGACATATTGATCCTGAGTTGGCACCTTATTTTTAAACCGATATGGGGGTTGAAAAATAAAAAAAGAAATATTGAAACAATACTCAATGTAAAGGGATCTTAATCGCATAGAATTCAATGCAACACCTTGAGACAATGAAATCTTCTCTAAATTTAAACATGAATACTATACCACATTACACCAAGCCATGGGTCACAAAATCTTCACAAATACTAAATGAACCTCCACATGTATCTTCCATGCCTGAATAGCCATTGAAACTTCCTATCAAAGGTCACCTCATGTGGTGAACAAATAGAGTGAGGGGAAAAACTCAATATATTGAATGTGAAAGGATCTATAAGGGTACTTACCCTAAGATCAATTGAGATGTGGTGATTGTGAGAGTTATACATTTTTGTCATCACCGAAGATGAATCGTAACTTTGCTACTATAATACATGCATCTAAGTTCAATTGGAAGGAGAAAGAATAGCAATAGAGGACCAGATACTTGAGAGAGGGTTATATATAGGTGAAAATAGTTTTTATAAGGGTAAGGAAAGTGATTTTTTGTGTGCAGAAGCAAGATCCCCACAATGTTTTATGGTTCTAGTATAGTATGATAAAACATCAGAGTAAAAGAATCATGCATGGAATGTGATGCACATATTGTTGGTAAGGAAATATCCAGACATGATGAAACATAGAGTCAAAAAAAAAATTGAAAAAGAATTGAGCACCACTTCCCTCTCAAGGAACACCATCCTTGATATCAGAGACAATGTGCACACTCGTTTCTTAAGATCAATTCACATGAATAAATCATGGGTGAGATAAAATCTATACAGGTCTATGTGACACATAAACTATATGAAAATAAGAGTAACTTACAATTGATATATCTATAATATGGTTAGCATGTGATATTTCAATTTATATTCTTCAAACTAATTAAGGCATTTATCATTATCTAACTAAAGAGGGATTCTCCATTTTGGAAGTTTTAAATAGATAAAATCTAGGTCTTAGCTTATGTTCCATTTTTGTTTTTCCTTTTAATTGTGTTCTACATATTGTGTTTAAATCCATTATTAATTTATAATATTTTGTAGGTTACTTCATATTCAAATGTCAAATTTCTAAGCATGTTATTGATTATTCTCCTAGCTATTTAAATTAATTTTATTCAAAACCCATATTTTAGACAAAAAAATTAAAACTCAATAAAATCATGATTTCTCCTTATATCTTAGAAATAAAAAATGATGGGTATTAATTAGATTAACTTCCTTCTTATGGTTAGTATGTCTCTCTCTCTCTCTCTCTCTCTCACACACACACACACACACACACACACACATATATATATATATATATATATATATATATATATATATATAAGGGGATTAAAGTTGAGGCTTTTATTATTTTCATTATACATGTATGCAAGTAAGAATTGCAGTCCAATTGAATTGTGTATGCTAAAAGATGATTCTCTAGTATTATTCTTAAAATTGATCCTACAAATGAGTGCATGCAATTAAGATAGGATTAGAGAAACACAATGCCACACATAATATCATAGACCACAATGCAGTTTGTCCTTAAATTGTCTGTATAGAAGTCAAAGTGGTCACAAGTGTAAGAAAAATGTAATTCTATATAATACGAGAGTATGATTGACATCTTGAATCTAAGTTACTAATTTCTCAAATGAATCACATTTTTTCATATCATATGGATTTCGGAATACCTATCGTCTAGGTCATTATTTTTCTCCTATAATTCCTACTCATGTGAACTCAATACATATTGGTATTTTCTCATAGTTAGATTAGTAAAATATTAGCACATAACCCTCTCAGGCATTAATGCCATTATCACTTATAGGTTCACCTAGTTCTCACTTAGATTAATGATTTGAAATGAAGATTTATTCTTACATTCTAACATATAGAAGGAACATCATCCACTTTGTGATATATTTTCCTAGACTATTACTTAACATATATGTATAGTTTTACCCCAAAATGCAACTTTAAGAATACAAAGGAAAAAAAATTGTGTACAAATAATGGAATGTTCCACAAAATATTCCAAGATGGAAAAACCAAGATATATATATTAAATGTAGGGGAATAAAATTGAGGATTTTAATAATTTTAATAGTACCTCTATGAAAGTAAGAATTACAGCCATATTGAATTGTGTATGATGAAATATAATTCCTTGGAATCGTCCTTAAAATTGATGCTACAATTGAGTTCATGTAATTAAGGTAGGATTAGAGAAATACAATGTCACACATAATATCATAGATCACAATGAAGTATGTCCTTAAATTGTCTATATAGAAGTTGAAGTGGTCATAGGTTCAAGAAAAATGTAATTCTATATGATATGAGAATATGGTTGACTTCTTGAATATAAGTTATTAATTCATTAAATAAATCACACTTGATCATATCCGCTGGATTCAGGAATGCCTATGGTTTAGTCGCAATTTTTCTCCTATAATTCCTACTCAAATGAACCCAAAACATATTGGTATGTTTTCATAGTTAGATTATAAAATATTAGCATATAACCTCTCATGCATTGATTTTGTTATCACTTATAGCTTCACCTAGTTCTCACTTAGATTAATGATTTGAACTGAAGATTTATTCTAACACTAACATTTAACAAGAACATTGTTATAACCCCAATTTTTGGGTTCAAGTGGTGAGAAATAAAATTTCTCATATTAAAGATGTTTGAACAAATAATCATATATTTGGTTGAGAATAATTGGATTTCGTTTAAAATAGCCTTGTTGTTTGATTTGTTGGCTTTATTGGCTATTGGGCCCAATAAAAAGGAAAATAACAAAGGAAATTCAATTAGTAAATTGATAATTGAATTTTAAGAAAAGAAATATGTGGAGACCTCTAGAAGGCAAATCCAAAGAGGATTTCATGCCTCTTGGGTTCCTTGGGTACCAAGGAGTCTAAAGTTGCAAAGAAAAACAATAAGAAAAAGAAAAGATTAATTAGTATTTCTTTATTAAGAAAGAAATTGAAAATAATGATAGAATGTGGAAAATAAGTGGAAAGATGTATGATTGAATCATCTTTGGTGGATTTTCGTATCCATAAGGTTTATAATATTATATGGAATCCCAATAAGGAAAATAAAAAGAGAGATAAAGAAAAAATCCTCGAATAGAGATATTTTAATAAATAAAATAATGAGAAATACATGGAAATTTCTAGATAGTGGCACTGATGACCACAATTGATTATATTTTGTTTACCTGTGGTTATTAATGGGAAGAGTAGTCAAAATAAGCAAAATAGGATAAAATCATACACAACATCCTAAAGAAGGGAATATGAATTAACGATGAAGTATTAAGAAAATATGAGAAATATGTAGATTTGGAGTCCACATGGTTTCCCATGGGAAAAAGGGGCCCAAATAAAGAATATAAAAGAGTAAGAGAGAGATTAATATAAAGGAATGCTTTGAGAGGAAGGAAATTGAGTTTTCTCCAAAAATCATCTTTTTGCCTTCTGACTAAAAAGGAAATAGATTGATGTCTTCCATCTCCTCCCTCCCGGGGAGAGCACTAGGGTTCTCTTAAGAGATGTATATATATATATATATATATATATATATATATATATAGGGATGCAAACTGAAGCCCTCACCCCGTCTACAGACCTACCATCGCCATTATAAGTCTGGGAGAGAGAGGGAGATGCGTGGACTCTGTGGTTGTTTCCCGGACAGGTTGAACCACCGCCCATCATCCACGGTAGCGGGCTGAACATCTGTCGTCACCCCGTCAAGCAAGGAGGGTGGGCTACGTTCGAAAAGAAGGGCCCCATAGGAACTTGATGGGTTCCTTGGCTCTGTAAGGGAAGAGCTAGGAAGCTGGGAGTGGGCGCACTGCAGCTGCGGTTCGTGGACGTCCATATGGTGTCCTCGCATTGCTGGAAGAAGTGGCTCTACTCGTTGCCAAACTAGTGGTGTCCTTCCGTCCTATGTCTTCGAGACAGGTAGCTAAGGCAGTGGTGCCGCCGCACTCTACAGATCCGAGGAGACGAGCCGTTAGGGTTGCAGATGATCTTGAGGAAGAAGAAGACGTGGGAATTGATCTTGTGTGCTGGACGTGTGGCAGATCTGGTAGGGGCCTTGAAGAGGAGGAAGGCAGTCGGGGGGTGGCGCCCATGTTTCTGTACCGTCCGTGAAGGTGCGATGTGAACTGTCACTGCGCCTACGGCCGCTCTGCGACAGAAGTCGCATGAGGTGAAACCCTCGCGTGAGGAGGAGGGCGACGGGTGAACAGGGAACATGTTTCCCTGGAATGACCGGTCTAGAGCAGAAGAACCGTGCCCCTGGCCCTGGGCTTATAACAACACTGACCAATAACAACCCGCCACGTGGCATAATGTTGAGGTAAAGTATGCTTTTCTTGTTTAATTCATAAAAATTAGAGGGATTATCAAAATATAGGGAAACTATATATCATTTTGATTAAATAAATGATAGGAATCCAAATAAAATACCAAGGAAACCTAAATTTGCTTCCTATTCAAAAAGTACAGGGGTAACATGATAAGACGTGGACTAATGCATGAAAAGTCTAGATTTGAGTATTAAAATGTTGGAAACTTTAAAAATGATTTCTTTCTATTGATAATCTGATATTACCAAACATTATAGAAATCTAATATGAACACAATGACTATTATATGCAATGTATAATTAGAGGTGTTTAATGTAAAGGAAAACTTAGATTTGCCTTAATCTGATGCTTAATTGAATAGATTCGTTCATGTTAGGCCAATCTTGCCATGTATAATGAGTAAAATGTTGAATAATGGACAGTTCCATATTAGTGATCTTATATGTGTTGTTTTAGGATTTTGAAACTAATAGAATCATCTTGAGATAATCTTAATGTTGATAATGTGAATTAAATGTAATGAGTAGTCTAATTTGCTTAAGATGATAATTAGGGTTTAACCTAATATGCATAGGTGAGATTGTAATATTAGAAACTGTGATATGATGGAACTAGGGTTGTAACCCTAATGCCTGATTCAAACACGAGATAACTCTAAACCCTAGTTTAGGAGCAAATCTAGATCTGAGTAATGTAATGTGAATACATGGTGACACATATGTAGTATTTATATTTCAGATTGAATGCTTGTTGCTTGGATGTTTGGATATATTCTTAAAATACATATGATGTTCTGCACAGTTCTACAATGGCATAAGGTATGTGGTTACAATTATGAATAACCGCTTTAGTTTCCCGATGGATTCCCGGATGTTTAATCGCATTGAATGCAACTAAACTGTTGGATGTTTATTTATTTCATGCAACTATAAAGTGACTGTGATTATCACCATAAATGTGCATATATAACTGGCTAGATCCGGGTCCACCTCTGCTACTTTGAAAAGGCTAAAAAACGGGGTAATCCTAGAGCAAGGTCTAGGTTACCGTGAGTTAGAGACTCTTTAGCAAATCTCGAGTTAAGGAGTGGTCTACTTACGAGTAGTGCCATGTGACTCAACCCTAGAAACTGGTTCACTTGTAGGTGGATCATGAGGGGTTTAATGGGGACAATATAGAGGATAGGGTACTCTTGGATCACGAAGTTATATCTAAAACGTAATATTGGTTGTTAAATAAGTAATAGAATTATTACATTGTTATCATAGTTGCATGTTTATTGTTTTCCCCACATACCAGCTACGGCTGACCGAAGTTTTGTTTGTCGGCGTTTTAGGTACAATGAAAAGAACAAATAGTAAAGTGGCACATGTGATACTAAATGAGAATTAAAGTGCAAAGGAGGATTAGATAGATTATTATCGGTGTGGATAGAAGAATAGAGATCCAAGTTTTCAAAAGGTATGTAAAGAAAAATTTTATTACCATTTTCAGTATAGCCTGTTAGAATTTAATAATTGTTTATGGTTATATGTCGAACCTTTGATCCGGGATTAATGGGTGCGGCTCAACCTCTCGGTCTCCCTTAATTGGGGGTTATCGGGAGGTGGGGTCGTAACATTTGGTATCAAAGATTGGGTTCCTCAGTTAACCATTAATAATTATTAAATTTTACAAACTCCATAGAACCCAAGGGAGTTATTATAGGAGTATCCGAAAGACGGAGGTGTCTAGAAAGGGATCATGACCGGGGGCTGGCAAGATTTTCCTCCGCACCGCTAGTCGGAATACGAGGACTCCCGGACCCGTGTGACCGACTGGCGAAAGTCTTAGGGTATGAATCGAAATAAGATACCTTTAGGACTTCTCATCTTATTCATCCCTTCTCATCACAAAATTCTGATAAGGACCTAAAGGATTAGGGTTTTCTTTCTCCTCCTCACCCTCTTGAGGTATGGGTAAGGTTAATAAGGTTTAAGGAATCCTCCATCAAATTAATAAAAAGCATGTAAATAAGATGTCATGGACATAAGCTTAATAGAGTAAGTGTAAAGGAATAGATACATGCTTAGGTCGTATGACATAAGTTGTCATGTCCTCAGAAGGGACCTAAGGTTAGACCTTCGTGATAGGGGGATAAGTTAGTCTTTGAGATAAAGATCTCCATTTCAAGAAGAGACCTGGTACATCCTCGGAGGATGATGCTAACCCTAACCCTAAGTAAAGGTTAGCGAGAGATGAGTTGGACCAGGTGTTTGAAAGGACATGCCTTTGGGATGCCATATGATCCATGGGTGACCTAGCACCTTTGGCAACCCAACCCTGGGAAGGGTTGTGCATGTTAGGGTAAAGGATAGTTCCTTAGATGATGATGTTAGTGAAGGACCATAGAAACCCTATGGACTTGTGCAAGTAGGGCATAGCTGGCACCTAGGGCATGTCATAGTGCTGACAGTAGTATGAAACCCCGGATAAGGAATTATGAGGGAGAATAAAGGGTTACGAATGATCTTGAGCAAACATAAGTTCAAACCTAGGCATCAACTATGTTGGGCATGCTTTTGAGGTTGATCCTTCCTGAAGTGAGGACCTCTAATGGTGAGGTTGGATGTAGGGTTAGCTCTAGAGAGAGCTGGAAACCCAGCAAGAAGGTTGGAAGCCTAAAACCCTGAATAATGGATGATAGTGGTTGCCTCGTGATCGATCCCTGAAAGTTGATGATATCTTGGTTGCCTTTAGAGGGACCAAACCCTAAAGATAGAAGATGAAGCTTGTGGTACATATGGGCCTACGGCAAAGGTGTTTACCTTCCGAGGTAGGAAGAAGAGTTCCTTAGACCTAGAAAGGTTTAGTAGCAGGTTATGAGGCTTTGTACCTTGTTGGTTGTCCTTAAGGAGGACCCAACTCTAAGTGTTGCTTGAGTTGAAGGATGACAAGGAGTGCATGTCATGTTGGGTTCGTAGTTAAGAGACAGAGCATGCAGTGAACCTAGGGTTCCTAGGCCTAAGAGGGGAAGTGGTGTACCTAAGGCTCATGATGAGAAGTTGAGTTTCTATAGAAGCGAGCATGGTACTCCTCATGTATAGAGGAAAAGAGAAGCCCCTTAAGTTTAAGGTATGTTTGATAAATCCCTCACAATAAAGTTGATGACACAGAAAGGTATGAGCTTGATCTAAGGTTGAGAAATGAGAACCCAGATGACCTAGCATGGTACAGTAGATGAGTTGCTTATGCCTTAATGGCTTTCTAGGGTTAAGTAGGCTCGGGTGGATGTAAACCCTAGACCTAAGAGTTTTTGTGACCTTGTTGTCAAGAGATAGTTTTCCTCCCATCCTGGGAGAGGGACCCCTTTTGGAAGGGTGTATATCAGTTTTGTTAGTTTAGGGTAACCTAAAGAGGTCACATAGGATCTTGAGAAGTACATGGTATGAGAATGAATCTACAGACCCATAGATATCCATCTCTATTGCATGTGAATGTGTTACCATGGAGGTAACCAATATGGGGCTTGACCAAGGTAGGCAGGTTGCCATGATGCCTATGAACGGATGAGATCCATCCCATGAATGTAGAAAGAGAGATGATGAAGACTTGGGTAAGGTTCTAAGTAAACATGTACTGTTATGGAGAATCCTAAGTCTATCCTAGGGTCAGGTAGGGATAAGACCGATGAAAGTAGGTGTTGCCTAATTCCCCAGTTGCACATGACCATAGGGTCGGGAGGTAACAGTTATCATTGTCTGAGGGCCATGGGTTAGGAGATTGATCACCTTCATGAACTCATGGGACCCAAAGGGCAGATGAGTAGGGCACTCTCTTGATGCATGAGGGAAGAGGGATGACCCTAAAGGAGTCGGTACCCTATAGACCTAGAGGAGATGACCAAGGATATAAACCTAAGTAGGTTCAAGACTAGTTTGATATCATGATGTTGGTGATGAAGAGACATATGTGGCACATTTCAACTTAGATGTAAAAGTGTATTGGCAAGGTGGGATGTACCATCTCTACTCTTGGAACAGGAAGAACTCTATATTTGGACTGTAGCCAAATGCTTATTTCCTCTTGTTATGGGAGTGAGAGATAGGACATTACACATGCCATACACCAAGGATAAGAGATGATGTAGGTTGGAACGTTGCCATGAGAAATGGGGATAGAGAAGATAACCTACCCTGGTAAAGTGAATGATACATGGATGGTTTGTAAACACTAAGAGGAACGAGGTAGTTCCCTTATGAGGATGTTTTTAGCATGAGCTATGTAAACACTAAGAGGAACATAGGTTTGTTATACCAGGTTGAGTTTGATCACCATGATGATGGAACCAGAGAGTGTTCTTATGAAGATGAACATATAGTTTGAGGTGACATGATAAGTGAAATACATGGAAGTGTAATGTTACCTAAGGATGTGAAGTGGTAATGGGTGCTCTGGTTGAGATACATCTGACTTGTTTGATTAAAAGCTAGAAGAGGTTGTTCGGCTAACCCTAAGTTTGAAAAGGGGAGGTGTTTAGATAACACTCAGATGTAACAAGATGCGTTGAAAAGTTAAGGGTTGTTTGGTTAGCCAGTCTAGTCCTTGATGTAATGAAAGGACGGTGGTAGAACCTCAGATGCACTTCTTTGGAAGAGAAGGTGACGAAAACCCGACTAGAGTGGTTTAGGGTTTCATAGGATTTGATCTTGAAAGAATCATGACATACAGGAAATCATGGTTGAAGATCATCATACACCGTGGAAAATGGCAATAGCACTTTGGATGCTTAAGATGAGGTTGCATGTGGTTTATGGCCATGCAAGCCAGGAGGTAAAGGACGAACCCCAGTAACCCAGTCTATCGATATAGAGGACAAAAGAGTCCTTGAGAGGGAATGGGAGCTCAACACTATGGATGTTGTGATGGGTCTTCCCTGGGCCAAAGAAGGTCGAGATACAATGTGGGTTATGGTAGGTCGCCTTACCTAGATAATATGAGAAAGAAAGAGTTCTGTCAAGGGACAGATTTAATTGAACTACTGTGAGAGAGATGGTTCCACTACACCATGAAGCAAGTTCAAAGGTTCTTGAGTTTGACCTAAGGGTTCACTTCCATAAAGTGGAAGTAGGTACATGAAGAACTCAATGTTAGTATAGTTTATCACCCCTAACTATGGTTAGTATGATCCAGACTAAAGGGTCTGATGAGGGCATGTGTGCTCGTTCATGGTGATATCTAGAGACAGTTCTTGTCCTATGAAAGATGTGACAATGACCACCATAGCCAGTATCGGGTTTTATATGAAGCTCTGTAAGAGAGGTTGTGTCGGTCACCACTTCAGTAAGGTGATGTTGGTGAAAGGACCACATGATGGTTAGAAAAGTACCACATGATGGTTAGAAAAAGGGACCCCAGTACGTGTAGATGAAGTCACTTTGATTGTGCAAGGGCCGAAAGGAGCCTAGAGACGATGAGAGTCGTGAGCAGATGCAAAGTAGACTGACATACAAGTTACTGTGGGAGAAAATGTGACATGAAAATCCGACCCCTCTAAGTTATAACTAAGAGAGCTGAGTCCCCGATACATGGGTCCATTAGAGATGGATGGGTGGAGAAGGTTAGGTTCGACCCTACCTCTCAGGATAGAGTAATGTGAGATGAGTTCCATGTGTCCAATTTAGAGCACTATGTGAGGTACCCGACCATGTGCTGAACAATGAACCTAGTGAGCCCCAAGGAAGGATGAAATGACCTGAGTCACCTGTGCCGTTTATAGACGCCATAGTGAAAGAACTCAGAGAAAAGAATAAGTGATGATAAAGGTTCTTTGGAAGTGCCATGGGTAGGGCAAAGCCACATAGGGGCCAATGATGGACATGGAAAAGTCTTATCCCGAATTGTTTGTTTGCTTGTTTGAATTTTGAGGACAAAATTCCTATAAGAGGGGAAGGATGTTATAACCCCAATTTTTGGGTTCAAGTGGTGAGAAATATAATTTCTCATATTAAAGATGTTTGAACAAATAATCATATATTTGGTTGAGAATAATTGGATTTCTTTTAAAATAGCCTTGTTTTTTGATTTGTGGGCTTTATTGGCTATTGGGCCCAATAAAAAGGAAAATAACAAAGGAAATGCAATTAGTAAATGGATAATTGAATTTTAAGAAAAGAAATATGTGGAGACCTCTAGAAGGCAAATCCAAAGAGGATTTCATGCCTCTTGGGTTCCTTGGGTACCAAGGAGTCTAAAGTTGCAAATAAAAACAATAAGAAAAATAAAATATTAATTAAGTATTTCTTTATTAAGAAAGAAATTGAAAATAATGATAGAATGTGGAAAATAAGTGGAAAGATGTATGATTGAATCATCTTTGGTGGATTTTCGTATCCATAAGGTTTCTAATATTATAAGGAATCCCAATAAGGAAAATAAAAAGAGAGATAAAGAAAAAATCCTCGAATAGAGATATTTTAATAAATAAAATAATGAGAAATACATGGAAATTTCTAGATAGTGGCACTGATGACCACAATTGATTATATTTTGTTTATCTGTGGTTATTAATGGGAAGAGTAGTCAAAATAAGCAAAATAGGATAAAATCATATACAACATCCTAAAGAAGGGAATATGAATTAACAATGAAGTATTAAGAAAATATGAGAAATATGTAGATTTGGAGTCCACATGGTTTCCCATGGGAAAAAGGGGCCCAAATAAAGAATATAAAAGAGTAAGAGAGAGATTAATATAAAGGAATGCTTTGAGAGGAAGGAAATTGAGTTTTCTCCAAAAATCATCTTTTTGCCTTCTGACTAAAAAGGAAATAGATTGATGTCTTCCATCTCCTCCCTCCCGTGGAGAGCACTAGGGTTCTCTTAAGAGATGTATATATATATAGGGATGCAAACTGAAGCCCTTACCCCGTCTACGGACCTGCCATCACCATTATAAGTCTGGGAGAGAGAGGGAGATGCGTGGACTCTGTGGTTGTTTCCCGGACAGGTTGAACCACTACCCATCATCCACGGTAGCAGGCTGAACATCTGTCGTCACCCCGTCAAGAAAGGAGGGTGGGCTACATTTGACAAGAAGGGCCCCATAGGAACTTGCAGGGTTCCTTGGCTCTGTAAGGGAAGAGCTAGGAAGCTGGGAGTGGGTGCACTGTAGCTACGGTTCGTGGACGTCCATATGGTGTCCTCGCATTGCTGGAAGAAGTGGCTCTACTCGTTGCCAATCCAGTGGTTTCCTTCCGTCCTATGTCTTCGAGACAGGTAGCTAAGGCAGTGGTGCCGCCACACTCTACGGATCCGAGGAGACGAGCCGTTAGGGTTGCAGATGATCTTGAGGAAGAAGAAGACGTGGGAATAGATCTTGTGTGCTGGACGTGTGGCGGATCTGGTAGGGGCCTTGAAGAGGAGGAAGGCAGTCGGGGGTGGCGCCCATGTTCCTGTACCGTCTGTGAAGGTGCGATGTGAACTGTCACTGCGCCTACGGCCGCTCTGCGACAGAAGTCACGTGAGGTGAAACCCTCGCGCGAGGAGGAGGGCGACGGGTGAACAGGGAATGCGTTTCCCTGGACCGGCCGGTCTAGAGCAGAAGAACCGTGCCCCTGGCCCTGGGCTTATAACAACACTGACCAATAACAACCTGCCACGTGGCATAATGTTGAGGTAAAGTATGCTTTTCTTGTTTAATTCATAAAAATTAGAGGGATTATCAAAATATAGGGAAACTATATATCATTTTGATCAAAAAAATGATAGGAATCCAAATAAAATATCAAGGAAACCTAAATTTTCTTCCTATTCAAAAAGTATAGGAGTAACGTGATTAAGACGTGGACTAATGCATGAAAAGTCTAGATTTGAGTATTAAAATGTTGGAAACTTTAAAAATGATTTCTTTCTATTGATAATCTGATATTACCAAACATTATAGAAATCTAATATGAACACAATGACGATTATATGCAATGTATAATTTGAGGTGTTTAATGTAAAGGAAAACTTAGATTTGCCTTAATCCGATGCTTAATTGAATAGATTCGTTCATGTTAGGCTAATCTTGCCATGTATAATGAGTAAAATGTTGAATAATGGACAATTCCATATTAGTGATCTTATATGTGTTGTTTTAGGGTTTTGAAACTAATGGAAACATCTTGAGATAATCTTAATGCTGATAATGTGAATTAAATGTAATGAGTAGTCTAATTTGCTTAAGATGATAATTAGGGCTTAACCTAATATGCATAGGTGAGATTGTAATATTAGAAACTGTGATATGATGGAACTAGGGTTGTAACCCTAATGCCTGATTCAAACATGAGATAACTCTAAACCCTAGTTTAGGAGCAAATCTAGATCTGAGTAATGTAATGTGAATACTTAGTGACACATATGTAGTATTTATATTTCATATTGAATGCTTGTTGCTTGGATGTTTGGATATATTCTTAAAATACATATGATGTTCTGCACAGTTCTACAATGGCATAAGGTATGTGGTTACGATTATGAATAACCGCTTTAGTTTCCCGATGGATTCCTGGATGTTTAATCGCATTGAATGCAACGAAACTGTTGGATGTTTATTTATTTCATGCAACTATAAAGTGATTATGATTATCACCATAAATGTGCATATATAACTGGCTAGATCCGGGTCCACCTCTGTTACTTTGAAAAGGCTAAAAAATGGGGTAGTCCTAGAGTAAGGTCTAGGTTACCGTGAGTTAGAGACTCTTTAGCAAATCCCGAGTTAAGGAGTGGTCTACTTACGAGTAGTGCCATGTGACTCAACCCTAGAAACTGGTTCACTTGTAGGTGGATCATGAGGGGTTTAATGGGGACAATACAGAGGATAGGGTACTCTTGGATCGCGGAGTTATATCTAAAATGTAATATTGGTTGTTAAATAAGTAACTGAATGATTACATTGTTATCATAGCTGCATGTTTATTGTTTTCCCCACATACCAGCTACGGCTGACTGACGTTTTGTTTGTCGGCGTTTTAGGTACAATGAAAAGAACAAACAGTAAAGTGGCACATGTGATACTAAATGAGAATTAAAGTGCAAAGGAGGATTAGATAGATTAGTATCGGTGTGGATAGAAGAATAGAGATCCAAGTTTTCAAAAGGTATGTAAAGAAAATTTTTATTACCATTTTCAGTATAGTCTGTTAGAATTTAATAATTGTTTATGGTTATATGTCGAACCTTTGATCCGGGATTAATGGGTGCGGCTCAACCTCTCGGTCTCCCTTAATTGGGGGTTATCGGGAGGTGGGGTCGTAACAAACATCGTCCACTTTGTGATACATTTTCCTACACTATTACTCAACTTATAAGTATAGTTTTACCCATAATGGAACTTTAGTAATAGAAAGGCAAAAATTTGTGTAAAAACTATGGATTGTGCCACAAAATATTACAAAATGACAAAAACAAGATATAAACACCATAGTAAACATGCATTTTTATCAAATTCGTTCATATAAGTAAAATTGGGGAGGAGGCTAGTCTCATGGGCCCTCTGACAATGTATTCATTCACTCATGGTCTTGGTACATATAGAAGTAGAATTGGAGATCATTTCAGAATACATTATGGACAAAAACAAGGAAAATTGTAAAATGAGGATAAAAATTAATCCAAATGCCAAATTCCTCTTGAGTCCACATTATATCTCCTCCCATATATTGACCTAATTGTTGAAGATATTTTCTCCCACATACTTCTTCACCGAAATAGAAGAGAAATGCTCCTTTTTTTACTTCTTCTCCTTTATAATTGTAGAAATATTGCTCCATTGAGTCTAGAAGATGTCTTTGATTCCCTAGGATTTCTCCTTTTGATTTTTCATCATTTCCAAACAACAAGGACCAAATATTATAAGACACTTAACTAGAGGATCAACACACAACCTTGCCCTGAGGCCACATAAGCCACGTAGTGAGTAAAAAATTCAAAATTAGGAAACTTAACCATAATTGATTATCATAATCCACAAAGAAATGCTAGAAAGTCCTCAAAGACAATTGAACATGATTCAAATATATCATCAGTAAAAATATCCCATAACACTCAACTATCAATAGGTAATTGTACATTATGCATCAGATTGACCAATGTCACAACCTATTCATAAAAAAGATACCTCCATTCATAATAACAACATAAAATAAAGTAAAAGTTAGGAAACCAAAAATAGAATTATAGATGAATCATCATATAACACATCCTTCTCAAAACTTTGTTGTAAAGGGATGACTCTGGACACCATAAAGACTAGAGGACCACCTTTAGCTCCCTTTAGTCAAGGTTGAGGAAACTCTTCACTGAGAAACACTTGAAATAGGTGATAAGAAGCTCATAATTGGTAAAAAAACATGACAACAAGACAAAATTCCCATTTAGAGATAAAGCATTCGCATAACAATCAAAATGTTCATGTTTTACTATATGTGTAATCAGGCAGTTTAGTGTTAAACTTCTACAAAAAAATATTTGAGCAATAAATTCATCATATGGTAGTTCTAGTGACATAAATACATATTAATGTTGCAAAATTTGATTAACATTTTTACTATTATTCAATTTGTAGTTGGGATGTACTACCCAAACTAAAGGCTTTTGACTATGAAACCCCCTTGCTAACAAGGAGGATATTAGGAATGTTCAATTTTACTAAGATCAAATGACACCTCAGTCAGTTGAAGTATATAAGTAGGGGCTCATCATGCTATAAGATGTATAAAAACAATAAGCTCGTCCTAGGTACTCAAGGTACAACACCTCACATATCACATTGTAAGTATTACTATATAACATTATATCACATTAATAGAACTACATATAACAATAAGAGATACGACCTCAATAACATCTTTTATAAATATGAGTTTGAGGGGCAAGGAGGGGATCAATCATGGTGATTCCCTAATTTAGGGCTTCATCTTGTTCTATTTTTCTCTTGAAACATAGACATGTTAGAATGTATGTTATTCCATTTGAAAACACAATTTTAGGGTTCGGAGTGGGTGGAGAGGTGGGGGCAAAGGTCAATCTGAAAACTTGGGTGGAGGAAGAGGAAGACTTCTAGACTTACAAGAACATCACTTTGATAGGGGGGTACAAGCAACAAGAATAGGGATACAAAGGAGAGATCCACGATGGAAACAAACATAGCACATGATGGAGGAAGGCAAGGTTCTACTAGTGAATCTATTTTATAAAGTGTTGGTGTTAGTTTTGACTATAACCAGGGAACAAATAAGGCAATAAATGACTCATAAGTCTTCCATGATTCAAATATCGAAGTGGAAAGTACTAGTGCATTATAGGTGATGTTTCCTCTATTGAACCATAATGGACAATTGAAAGGGGCCCAAGGTAGTGAGAACAATAAGCAAAAATGAGTGAATAACTCAAGATCTCAGATCTCCTATAAGGATGTGATCGAAAACACACAGACAAGGGATCATTTTGATGCCCGGGACATGGGAACAATACTTTGACCGGAGGATATCATTGCATCGACCGTGGACAACATGCCTACCTTTGACCTAAAAGATTATGCTATTAAGGGATTGTTGAAACCCTAGAAGTTCACAGTTGTCGTGAAACTAATCTCTAAAGATATCGATTATTTGTCACTCAAGGATAAGATCAGATGTCTATCGAGACCGACTGGCATATTCAATCTCATTAACTTAGACAATGAGCACTTCCTAGTATAGATGCAACTAGAGAAGGATTACATACAAGCTCTTTAAGGAGGCCCTTGGCCCCTATTTGGTTCATACCTTTTAGTCCAATGATTGATTCCTCTGTTTACATCATACAAACACGCATCTGAAGAGAATGATCATTGGATTCTGATCTCAAACCAGCCAATCATGAGAACTTCTTAAATACTATCAGGAACCAAATTGGGAAAACCATTAAAGGATATCTCAATACTACAATACATAGGAGGGGATGATTTTCTAGAATAGCAATAGAAGTGTGCATGGAAAGGCCTCTGACACCCTTGTTTTTATAATTGGTAGGAAATATCAAATTCAATATGAGAACATTCCCTACATCTGTGTGAAGTGTGGGAAGATTGGTCACACTGAAGTTGATTGCTCACTGAAACACATTGTCACACCACAGATTGTGTCATAGAGGATCACCAATAGCGTAGCACTGGGTGTAACCTCATACAAAATTTCATTTTGGCAATCATGCTAAACCCTACTTTAGGAAACCAAGACATTCATATTGGGCTGGGGGTAGAAGGGACATCTCAGCAAAATAGGTTCGAGAACCTACAAGACTATGATGGCAAAGAGGAAGTAGTTTAGGACACCTTTGTACCTCAAAGTGGACAAGGCATAAGAATTTACAAGAGTGCTTAAAATAAGAATCCCAGACCCAATCACAACAATTTTGGACATCCTATATAGGAACAATAGACACACTAGCATAAGTAGAAGAATAACAATGTGTCATCCAGAGAAGAAAACACACCTTGATTTGAGGAATCATATAGAGCACATAATGTGGTCCATCTAAGTGGATACAACATTGTTGAAGGAGGTAACTTTCCACATCATCTATTCCAGAACATGACATTTAATGTGGGTGATCCCCTATAGCTAGAAATCACTTTGGCAACACTTTTGTAGGTGTGTACTTGAGAAATAGGAAAAAAACTAGTTCCACCAGGTAGGATGCAATCTAATTCACAAAAGAGGGGGAAACAATCTCATCAACATGATCTAGAAGATGAATCTTGAGTTGTTGCAGAGGATGAACCTACCCAACCTCTAGTTAGTTAATGATTATCATGTCCTGGAACGTACAAGGTATATGCAAGGAGGATACCCAATTTGTATTGAGAAAATTGATCCACACGTATAAAGTCTCTATCCTGGCGATACTGGGACCACAATGTAGTGAGGAGCATGCATCATGCATCATCAAAACCTTAGGTTTTTCTCTCTCACATTGAGTGGAAGCACAAGGGTACTTAGGATGCATGCAACTTCTATGGAGGGAGGAAATTCATGTCCTGGAAATATACCAGTCACGCAAGCAATTCATTCATTACTATATTGATGGTAATATAACAACTACATTTGTGTATGGTAACACACTCTTCATGGTAGAAACACTTATAGAATCAGTTAAACAACATCAATATGAATTGCAACATACCATGGGTAGTAGTGGGAGACTTCAATGCACATATACACACTTATGAAAAAATAGGACGCAAAACTATCAAGTCCAGAAGCTGTCGAGAGTTTGCAAAAGATCTGGTAGACTGTAGTTTGGACGACATAGGATCTAGTGGCCCACACATGACCTTCAAGAGAGGAATGCTTTGAGGAATACTTGATAGAGCCCTAGGTAAATCTTTGTGGCTCAATTCATGTTCCAATGCATCTGTCCAAGTAGTGGAATGCATTAAATTTGATCACGCACCCCTGCTCATCTCGACTAAAAATGATAAAAAGAAGTTGATCAGAAGATAGCCCACACTCGCACACTATCCTGAAGATAAATACTTTTGGGAAATTCTGAATAAGAACTGGAAGGGAGATATGCGTTCATGCAAGCATCTTTGACCTTCATCTAAGAGGCTATTAAGTGGGATTTTCAAAAACAAAGAGATAGAATAAGCATGAATTTCTCTCTCCAAATAAGATTACTCCTTGTGCAACACCATCTAGAAGAAACACACTCTCCAAAAAATGAGAATGTAATCATTAACCTACAAAATGAAGTTATGGAGGAAATGAGACTATATGAGATTGAATGGAAGCAGAAATCCCGCTATGAATGGATCCAACTAGGAGATTGGAATAATTAGGTTTTGAAGATAAAACCCTAGATCTAGGATTGAAAGGGATTGAGAGAGAAAGAAAGAGAGAGGTAGGAGAGAAACATGTACTTTTCTATTCAAAGAGAAACACACACAATTGATCTAGGGTAAATTGACTCGCATCATCCCTTCCTTTGTATTACAACAATGAGTATATATACAAGCAGACCTAGCCCATTACTTGAAGCCCAAGTAATATACAACAAAGGAAACTAATCAAGAAATACAAGTACAAGATTGACTAAGGCATTTCATCAAACATGTACAAGGCTACATATCATACAATACCCCCCAGCAAACTGGATGAGGGTAGCTGAAGTCCCAGTTTGAGACGGAGTAAACAGAACACAGACTTGGTGAGAGGCTTGGTGAAGATGTCAGCTGGTTGTTGTGACAATGAGATGTGAGCAGTTACAATATGCCCTAGAGCAACTTTCTCTCGTATGAAATGATAGTCAATCTCGACATGTTTTGTTTGTGCATGAAAAACTGGATTAACATGCAGCTGAAGGGCACCAAGATTGTAGTAGAAAAGCTTATCAGGTTGGGGTAGGGGAATATGAAGATCACAAAGAAGAAAGGAAATCCATGTAATCTTGGTTGTTGTGGTTGCTAAGGCTCTGTACTCAGCTTCACAACTGGAATGAGCAATTGTAGTCTGCTTTTTGGCACTCCATGAGATACAAGTGGTGCCTCGAAAGATCCAAATGCCAATTGTAGAGCATCTGGTAGAAGGATATCCTGCCCAATCAGAATCACTAAGAGCCATGAGAGTAAGAGGCGTAGCTGGTCAAATAGAAAAACTAGCAGAGAGTGAGCCCTTTAAGTATTACAGGATGCATTTAACAAGAAGAAAGTGATGTTGAGTTGGAGAAATAAGAAACTGGCAGGCAATATTCACTGCATACACGATATCAGGTCTAGTGATGGTTATATACTATAAGCAACCAACCAATCATCTGTAGAGTTGAGCATCCAGAAAACTAGGAGAATTAAAGATCTTGTGGAAGTTGAGTGCTATTGGTGTTGAAGATGGTTTGAAGTTACTCATATCAGCTTGTTAGAGAACATCTACAATATACTTCTCTTGACTAAGTAGAATTCCAGACGCAGATGCAGAAACTTGAATGCCCAGAAAATAGGACAAGTTACCAAGATCTCAAAGATTAAAACCAGCACTAAGATTATGCTAGAAGTGAGTGATAAGAGACGTGCTATTACCAGTGAGGATAATGTCATCAACATAGAGAAGTAGGTAGAGAACATTTCGTTGGTGGTAATAGATGAAGAGAGAAGGGTCAACACTATTGTAGAAGAAATCAAACTTGAGAAGAAAATCACTAAGTTTGTTGAACCAGGATCTTGGAGCTTGTTTAAGGCCATAGAGAGCCTTATAAAGCTTGCAAACATGATTTGGGAAGAACATGATAGTAAAACCAGGGGGTTGTTCAAGAAACATTGGTTCTAATAGATCACCATTTAGGAAGTCATTGCAGATGTCGATTTGTATTAGCTTCCAAGTAAAGGTGACAGCTAGGGTGAGAACCTAACGAATAATGGTAGCCTTTACAACTAGATTGCACGTCTCATTGTAGTCCACACCTTCTTCTTGACTGTATCCCTTGGCCACCAGACATGCCTTGAGCCTTTCGAAACTGCCATCAAATTTTAGCTTAGATTTCAAGACCCACTTGGAGCCGACAACATGACCATGATATGGATGAAGAACTATAGTCCAGGTAGCATTTTTTCTAGTACAGTAAGTTCATATTTCATATCATGGGCCCAGTGAGGGCATTTTAAATCACCCTTGATGGAGCGAGGTATCTTAGGTATAGCATGTACAGTCATCGCATATCGAGAGCTGTGGTTGAGAAGATGTGCTTTAGATCTAGTGATCATAGGGTGCACATTTTGTCTTGGTTTGGAGACAACTAGCTGCTGAAGAGAAGGCGAACTAATATTATCAGGACTAGTGTTATTTGTAGGTAGACTAGAGGAGATGACTTCCATAGAGTCTGGTGCTTGTGTCACTTGATTGTCAGTAGAATTACTCATATTAGAAGATGAAGCATTATGAGAAGGGATTGCTTGGGGTCTTTCACAGGAAACAATTAGAAGTGGACACTGAACACGATTGAGTTACAGTTGTAGTTTGGTCAGAACTATAGTGATCAACAAATGCAATATTTGGAAGTATGTTGACATCAGTAGTATAGTCTCTTCTTAGTAGGTTGTAGAGAGTTAGTAGCCTCTGAATATATATCTGATGCAGCAATAAAGTCAGAAAACACAGAAAGTCCCAGAGAAATATTATGTGGAATGTGTTCTTTGAAGACAAACACATTTTCATTGAAAACCACATGGCGAGAGAAGTATATGTGATTAGTTGAGACATTCATACAACTATATCCTTTTTAGGTATCACTATATCCCAAAAAAACACAGGGTAAAGAACGTGGCTGTAATTTTTTTTTATTGAAATCTCACAAACATGGAAAACATAGACACACAAATACATGCATCATGTCATTATCAGGCATATTTGCATATAATTTCAATAGAGGAGATACTCGATCATGCATCTTCGATGGTAGGCGATTAATAATATAATTTTATGAAGAAAAAGATTCAGGCCAATAACAAAGAGGGAATTTGGCATCAAGCAACATAGTCAATCCCAGTTCAACGACATGCCTATGTTTCCTTTCTACCAGTCCAACCTATTCATGGGTGTGCAGGCAGGAAAGCTGATGAACAATACCATTTGAGGACAGGAAATCTTTCATTTTGTTATTGATAAACTCTCCCCCCCCATCATTCATAAGCACTTCAATCATGGTATGAAACAAATTGTTAGTCATTTTGCAAAAGAAGACGAACTAACTAAAGAAATTAGATTTAGCTTTCAGAGGATAAAACTAGGAGAAACCAGTACATTCATCAACTAATAAAGCATAACAGTGAAATCCATGTTTAGACATTATATGAGATTTTCCCCACAAAATCACAGTAACCTTGTCCAAATGGAACACAACATTTAACATGGTTATTTGAAAAAGGTAATCTATGACGTTTGCCTAATTGACAACTATTGTAGAAATTTAACTATTTATTTGACGAACTGATTAACATGCTATCTTCTAAATGTTTTTGTACTTCTCTATGAGTATTATCGAGCCATCTGTGCTAGGTTAGAGAAGTAGTAGTGGAACCTCTGATTGATAGGAGAGATTTGTCCATACTAGAGGTGATCGAGTACATCCCATCTTTAAGTACCCCCTGAGCCAGAGTTGTGTGTTTTTGCAAATGTTATATAAGAAATAAATCTCTAAAGAAAATGAAGTAACAAGGAAAATCATAGGTCAACTGAGCGATAGATAGCAAGTTCTTATTTATTGAAGGGACAACAAGGACTCTCTCAAGGGGTATAGCATGAATTTGTATGATATGAGATTTACCAATATAAGTGATAGGAAGATAGGTGTCATCTCCGATCATTACGAAATCATATCCCTTATAGAAATGACATTACTAAGAATGCTTGCACTTTGAGCAATGTGATTAGTAGAACCAGAGTTGACTTGCCACTCAGTCATGTTGAAGGTATTTGGTTCAGATATCTACATAGCAATCATGGCCTTTGCCTATTCAGTAACAACATCTTCAGTGAGAGTCCTGGGAAACTCAGGGCTCTGGTATGAGTTGTCAAAATGATGCCAACAGTGATAAGCTTTGTGACACTACTTTCCATAGATTTGATAGAACACAGGAGGTGGAAAGGAATTGTCAAAGCTACCAGAGGGAGGCCTTATACTCTGATTGAATCCATGCCCTTAAGAGGAGAACTGATTTGGAGGTCTTACTCCAAGAAGACCTAGATTGGGGTTGTGTTCTTGAATAAGTGGATTACTCATCTGGTAGTTCGCTCTTCTAGGATTTCTAGGTCCAACGTTTGATCGTTGTCCAAGAAAAACCAGATTAGGACCAGAGAAGGATTCAGAAGAGGATCTATGCATATCATGGTCTTTCAGTAGAGAGACAACTTCATCATAGGAGGGAAGAGGAGGCCTAATCATAGACACAGTAAATGTTTTGAAATCAGATCCAAGTCCACTGAGAAGGAAGTATACTTTTTCATCATTGAGCAGAGGCTTACCAATAGCATGAAACTGATCACATATGAGTTTAAACTCTCATAGGTACTCAAAAACAGCTATGTTTCCCTTTTGAATTCACCACAGTCTTGTTGTTAACTCGAAACTCCTAGACTGAGTAAACTCACAGAAGTTCTTGGTGAGATCTATCCAGATCTAAGTAGTTGTAGATGAACCTACAACCACACTGAGAACTTCCTCAGTTAGACTTCCCATTATCCATTCTTTGATTAGTTGACCGGTCCTCATCCATAGCACATAAGAAGTATTGGAAGTGATTGTGCCTTCCTCATCTATGATAATCTTCTCTGTTGGCTTCTCTATTCCATCGATGGACACAAGGGAGTTTCTCTCGATCAGTGCACAAACTTGAACTTCCCAGTACAGGTAATTGGAACTCGTCAGCTTCAAGGAGACAAAGTTGGAGACGTTGATGCTAGCAGGATATGGATACTTGGATGCTCCTGGTGTCGATGATGATCTAGTGATTGAGGAGGAAGACATACTTGATGGCGGCGGAAGTGACACTCTCATACCAAATTAGGTTTTGAAGTTAAAACCCTAGATCTAGGATTGAAGGGGATTGAGAGAGAAAGAGAGAGAGAGAGAAAGAGAGAGTCGGGAGAGAAATAGGTACTATTCTATTCAAAGAGAAACACACATAATTGATCTAGGGTAAATTGGCTCGCAGCATCCCTTTTTTGTATTACAACAGTGAGTATATATACATCTGGGCCTAGCCCATTACTTGAAGCCCAAGTAATATACAACAAAGGAAACTAATCGAGAAGTACAAGTACAAGATTGACTAAGGCATTGCATTAAATATGTAGAAGGATGTATATCATCTAATAGGAATAACATTTTTTTCTACACCCTAGTGAAAGTCGGAAGATGGAAAAACAAAATCACAAGAATGAAAAATGTTGTAGATGATTGGGTCATAGATACCACAGAATTGGATGGTCTAGTAAGGAATCATTTTTCTAATATATACACTCACTCAACCAGGCACACACGAGAAGCAGGCAGCTGAGTATGTTGGAGTGTTCCCCATACTCAACCTTGACAAAATCAACAACATTTTAAATTTTCTATTGGAATATGAGGTTAAGGAAAACCTATATGCCATGAATCAAAGCAAGGCACCAGGACCAGATGAAATTGACGTCAGGTTTCTTTAAGATAACTTGACTTCCATCAGACAGTGCTTGGTCTCATCCATTCGAAATTCATTTCAAGGTCATCAACTAGAATTAAAGTCTATTGACTCCTTAACAATACTAATTCTAAAAATCCCTCACTCCACCAACTGGAATCAGCTGCGACCAATCTCCCTGAATAACATGTGAATCAAACTCCTCTCCAAGATTATGGAGAACCAAATCAAGCCATATCTAGATGATTGGATCTCTCCCTGACATATGAGATTTATCCATGGAAGATGCTTACAAGATAACACCATTCTTATGTAGGAGATTATACACTCTATGGAGAAGAAGGAATCCACAAAACATCCAACACCCCTAAAGATTGATATTTCAAAAGATTATGAAAAACTGAGTTGGGATTTCATTATGGAAACATTGAATAAAACATTAGTTCCTAGAAACATCATTAACATCATAATGTAGATCATCTCTACTAGTCAATCAACCATTATCTATAATGGGTACAATTTGGAGCCTTTCAAGACATTATAAGGGGTGAAATAAGGAAACCCCCTATCTCCCTATACATATGTTCTATCCATGGTCCATGTTATATCAAGCAATTCAAAAGGGATGTGGACAATGAAAATAGGAAACCTATCAAACTTATGAACAAGAAGATTTCTTTCTCAAATCTGAGTTTTGCATATGACTTAGTCCTCTTTATCGAGGCATTGGTAAGTCAAGCCAAATACACCATCCAGTTCCTTTGTCAATTTGAAGTTGCATTGGGACATAAAATTTCCCAGGGCAAATTGTCTATTGACTTCTTGAATATTGGTGTGGGGTGATCAACATAAGGCTAAGGATACCCCAAATTAAGGACATTAGGAAACACCTGAGAATCTCGATCATTCACAAGAGGAACTCCAAGGAAATCTACCTTGATCTAGTTAATAGTTACCATAACAAGATTAGCAACTGGGCCAATAGGTTTCTATCCTTGGTGGGCATAATTAATTTGGAAAAATTGGCTCTCACAACCACAACATCTCACATCAAGAAAGCAGCAAAGTTTCCCATACCAATATGTGATAAATTAGATCAAATCAAGCAATCATTTGTATGGAGTGGTTGTGCTAACAAGTATCTTGTTAGACATGTTGGAGAATCTAGAAAGTAAGGAACCTCAAGATCTTTAGGGAAGTATAGAAACCTCATACTGAAATCATCACAGACATCATAATGACAACCAGTAACATAATGGTAGCATGGTAGGGCAATGAGGTGAAAATAGGGAACAACACAACTAGAATTCAACCCAGATGGAATTCACCACAAATAGAAAGAGATAAAGTTAGTGTTGACACTACAATCTATTCTGTAAATCTTAAAGTTACCACAATATATGTCATCGAATGCTCTAGGGGGATCTGGCTCATTAGCAGTTGTTACAAGTTTACATGCTCTGACCCTTTGGATGGTGAAATGTTGGTTCTAAGGGGCACTAAAGCTGGTACACGAGGCAATTTTTGATGATGTGATGTTATATCTGATTCTCTCCTATCAATCAGGTTTATTATGAAGCACAATATGTGTCCTCCTAAATACTTACTTATAACCCAAAGAATTATCAATCACTCAAATAGTTTTGAGGACGTTTGGTTGATCAAAAATTATATAGAAAGAAGATCCAAAGAAGTCCATTTGCACATCCATTATGTCTAGAACGATCATGCCAAGAAGATCATAACATGTTCATTTTAGATAAAAGAGTCATATTGTAAAGTTCCTAGAATGTCTACGGTGGGGAAAATGAAAAACATCCAACCCCTCCACCATAGTTGTCCAACCCAGCATGGTCGTTCTAACTCACTACCACCGCAGCCGTGTTGCCTAGCATGTCCATGCTACCAAACCTCAAACATTAGGTACTTGTTGGATGTCACCAAAGAGCATTGATAGATACCCTACCGAGATCTACAACTAAAGATGTGGACCGAGTTCTCACCAAATTCCACATCTCCAATATGTACAGTGACATTTTTCCACTTCTACTATGGTCAATCCTCCTCAGCACACTTGTTCCATCAACCTCCCACTATAGGTGTTCTTCCCAGAATGGTCGTGCTACCACCCAAACCCTATTGTTCTTGGTGTTGTCTTTTTACGTAAATATCCCCACCCCTATGCTTCTCTAGCCACTATGTAAACATTGGTGGTGGATGGGAGAAAGGGTTATATCTTGTTAGAACTTACTACCACTTGATAGATCATTCATTGATCTACTTACTCCCTCCCACCTACCTCCACTTCATTTCCACCTTATTCCACCTAAAAATCCTACCTCTCTATGGTTTTGATTACTTTCGTCCATATTTCCATGCTTTTCATCCATCAAGGAAGGATGAGATCATTCATCTACAGTTGGAGGTGTTGTTTTACTCTTCTACTCCTTATTTCTTCATTTCTTTGTACTATGAGTAGCTAAGCTCCTCAGGTGGGTTGTTGGGGTGTAAAATGTGACTTTTATACCATGATGGGGTAATATAATGAGTAAACTCTATGACTTAGTTTTCTAATGAATGTATTCTACTTCTTTCTAGTCTACCATGGCTTACTATGGGATTTGTGCTTGAAACACCCATATTCTAGGGTTAGTGGGTAATATGTAGCCATTTTGGGATTTTCTCCTAGGTATATCTAGTGGATCCCTAACTACCTATCCATCGTTTTACATATCAAGCCATTCTCTTGTGCTTAGGTGAGAGATCTAAGTAGCTAGTTTGGGAGAACTTAGTGCAAATATCTTGGAGATACCTAAAGGCTAGATCATAGTTGATGTGAGGTGCAAAACCCTCATTTCCACCCTCCATTACTACCCTTGACCCCCATTTTCCCTAAGAGATTCCTTTCTAGAAACATATACTTGTTAGGTATTAGTTCAATACCACCTAAACCATATTCAAATAAGCCTTGCAAGGCTATATAGAGGGTGTTAGGGACTAGTTCCCCTATACACAAACTATCCCATCAACGACCAACTAATAGTTTTGGGTAATTACTTATCACTTAACTTGTTTGTTTAGTTTGAAAATATAAATGAATGATTGATTCATGCTATGTCACCCGATCTACTTCATTGTCACATTATCCCAAACAACCCACACTTCTCATAGTTGTCTAAAACCCTAATTGCTAATCTTGCTTAGTTAGTGCTACTCTAATTAGCTTGGTCACTTGCCTTCTTAATCATTATCCTGGTTCATTATGGTTTGTCTTTATTAGATTAGTTAGTGCTAATTATATTCACTTATTCTAGTTTGTGGTAGTTACTTGCTAGTTTAAGTCTCAAGTTGCCTTTCTTACCTAAATTGCTAGTTTAGTACCTCTTGCTTGTCTTTCTTATTTAGTTTATGTCTACCTCGATAATTTTGATTACTCTGCTAATCTAGTTCTTAGTGTTTTCTTTGTCTTTCTTATCACATTGTAATTTCTCCTATATTTTTTAATTAGATATTTAGACGTAACTTTCTAGAGTTATTTAGGTATTCTTCTTGCCATTCTCAACTTCTTTCTCACTTAGTAGAACCGAAGATCCAAGATCAAACCCCTGAATCTCTACATTAGGAACCTATCTTACGCAAACTAAGGTCTAGTGCCCCTCTCTCCTTTGGGTTCGACCACTAACTTATCGTATTCTATGCTATCATATAAACATGTGCGCTTGAGAGAAAGTGTTCTAGTGATTTGAACATGTCATTTAAGGATATACATTTTTTACCTCAATTGCATGACTAAAGCATGTCTAGTCACATCAACTGCGTGGTGTACTCATGGTCACATCAATACCTTACATGATTTCTCAATAAAGCATATTATTCACCAATATGTGACTCTGATCAGCTTCTTAATATCATTAGATTGATACATGATTACTTGTTTCACTTCTCTAAATTCTAAATATTACTAAATTTGTATACTCATATAGAATCTACATTTATTAATATTTCACTAATTAATTGGTTCATTTACTCATATTTTTTTGAACAAGAAGGTAAATTATGAGACTTCATTCTAAGGTATGAACAATCAATACATCAGATATCACAATACAACATGAATAGATAGCAATTTTATAATTTTGTCCATACATAGGTTGCACTACAAGTACGTATCAAAAGGCATCCTTTACTTTTGTGATATCATCATATAATACTAAAAGTTTTGAAACTTTCATGGAAAAATTCCATCCTATATGCTCAATATACTAAAGTAGTATAAAATAGAATGCCTAAATTGGCAATCAAGGGCATTTATAAAGTTTGTATATTTCAGCAACATTGTAGTAAAAGGATCACACTTATCTTATAAGAACAAAATTATAGTAGAAATGGAGTCAATCACAAACTTCTCAAAATTTTATTCGGAAAGATGATTGAAATCTCATCTTTAGCTTATATATCATGCATTTAGTTAATTTTGGTGATAATATGTAGGAATTTTATCGTAAAGAATGCTAAAAAGAGTTAAATAACTCATGTTTGATTAAGATATCATTTCTAGCGAGAAAGAGCATAAAACTCTAGCTCCAGAATCACCAAACAATGTACAAAACATTTACTCTTGCATGCACTATCTCCAACTAGGACAAAGAAGGCGAAAAAAAATTGGATTTATGTAGAGAAATAAGTTCTCTTCATGATAAAATGCGTCCAAGTGGATAAATAGGGGAGAAAATAGTAGATAATATGAGAATAAGGATTGAAAATTACATGGATTTGAGATCTAGAAAGTACAGATCATGAAGAACCACCAATATGCAAGAGTTTTACTAGAAGAATTATCTTCATCTAGCTCCAACACAAGCTCTCCATCTCCAAAATGATTACCAAAGATCCAAGTTCAACTATATATAGGCATGGTCATGATTCTTTCCATTTTATAGCTCACTTCGACCTGCTACTGGTCGCATCTACCCAAAAACATAGTCAAAGTGCTTCAAAACAACCCATTTTGACCAAAACATGCCTCTTTTCAATCCCTATTTCTAGTCATTGACCTCAAAACCTTGTTGAGGGGCTTAAAATCCACCTACTTTGACCCATATTGACTAACGTTGATCCTCTTTAACTGGGACCAAACATGCATCGACTGCATGACCCAGTTAAAGGACTCTACCCAATCCTCATCAACTTTCCCAATGGGATCGAAGTGTTCCCACCTCATCATGTTCCAATTACCCAAATTAGGCCCCCATGCATTGATTGATGCAACCAATAATTTATAATATTTTAGATTCCACAATTGTTTGTATTTTATTGAACCAAATATTAAACGTGCACATCAATTAAAACACATGTGAATTATCAGGAAACATGTCTTTTTGTTATTGTAAAAATCAAGAAGTCATAAAAATTACATATGTAAGGGAAATAAAATGTGATAAAATCAAATCAAGGATTAAGGTCTCACATATTTCTTATAGAAATAGTAATATTCTCTCTTGGTAATGAGAGGGGTGTATTTATGTATTTTTCTCAAATAATAAGAGACAACATGTTACCTGTGGCACATGTGTGCTAGGTTTAAATTTGAAAAATAACTCCACAACACAATGTATCAAATGATTGACATGATGAGTTGCAGTGTTTCATGGCACATTGGGTGTAGGACATGATGTGTAGAGGTAATGTAGAGTGTCATATAATGTGCTTAAAGGAACCAAAATCTTGATGTTTGACACATAATGTCCTATGGGAAGATAGTGTATCATTCTGAATTTTCTTTGCATTTGAAACATGGTGTGTCTCAAAGTGTTCGGGTGATTTAGGTGATGTCTTCTATTATATATGCTAAACTTTAAACAAAGCACCAATGTTATATTAAATCACCCACAAACACTATTTTATCATACCAATACCATGATTGGGGCATTAATTAATAGAGTTTTCATAAGGTAGTATACTACATGAAAAATTAAAATTAAAATTAAATACAAGATCAACATGAATTCTAAGTATATTATTGTTGGTGTGTATGCACAGAGAGCCAATCATATGATGATTGTAATGGAATAACATGTAAATGATTTGATTAATGATAAAGGTAAGCTTCCAACTTATTATTTTTTATTTAGTTATGTGATAATGAAGTGACATAATAAATGTCTAGAGAATGATATTTTTTTTTGGATTCGGTAAAATATTACTATCTCAAAAAAGGTGTATAGGTGAGCCTATACAGTACAGAGGGTGGTTTAACTACAAAAACCCCACTGTGTAAAGGTAACTGGGTCTAAACCTTTATAAATATCAGGTTTAGCCCTTACATTAACAACAAGTCTACCAGAAAGAGACTCAAAAATATCAAACTTATCAGTAGCCCGTCTCCCATGGATTCTGATATTCCTCTCAAACCAGATACAATAGACGATGGCATCAACTCCCATGCCTCCAAAAACTCTCATAGAGGAGCTCCTATTAGTTCTCTACCTTATCCACTTCAGCCCGTCTTCCAAACAACTAGGAGGGTAACTGCCCCAACCATTTTTGAGGGACCATATGCACCAAATGTACCTGGAAAATCTACACTGAAAGAAGAGGTGTACATGTGTTCACACATTTAGGGTCGACATTAAGACCCCAAGCTGCTAGTCTGTCAGATGTAGGGAGATGGCCAAGAATAACCCTATATAAGGTGCACCCCCATTTCGGCAACTGGCCTTTGTTCCAGATGATTTTGGCCCAAGGCACAGGCAGACCGCATATCTTTAGCTCCCAAGGCTTGGCAACCAAGCAGTCCCAACCACCACCACCTCTCAACCGGTAAGAATATTTCACATCATGCCACCTCTCCAGCATTCTTTTCCACACCACGGAGCTGACACCCACAACCACTGTGTCCAAGGAGCAGCCATATCTTTCCTTCATCCACATTGTCCAAATAGAATCTGCTGGGTGATAAATCTGTGGATTTGTTGAGAAGTAGAAATCCCAGCCAAATAGACCGGATCAGCCACTCCCAAGCCACCTTGAGCCCGTTCTTTGTTAATAATATCCGAAGCAGTCCCATGCATCTTCCCACCCCACTGGAAGCTACTCATCAAGCTTCTTAATTTATTCAATATGAACTCGGGAAGCTCAGCCTGTCTGCACCAGAACCTGGTCTTGGCACCCAAAACCGAATTACAAAAGACTAATCTCCCCACCATAGATATGTGTAGGCCAGACCACTTGTCGATCCTGGCTCTCAACTCATCCACCAAACTACAATAGTCTTTGCCTCGACCTTTACCACCAGCGATAGGGACACCCAGGTACTTAGCAGGAAAAATCCCCCTCATAATACCCACTACTTCCTTCATTCTCCCCCGCCTCGAGTCACACGATCTTGAAAAGAAGACTTTAGATTTTACATCATTCATATACAACCTAGTAAGGTGCCCGAAACTAGTGAGTATCATTCTGACTTGTCTTAGGTACTTGCAATGACCAGTTGTGAAAACCATCACGTCATCAGCAAACATAAGATGTGAGATGACTGGGGTATTCTTCACCTTGAACACCTTCAATCTCCCCTCACACATGGCTATAGAAATAGCGGAGGACGAAGCCTCCATCATAAGCACAAAAAGCATGGGAAATAAGGGGTCACCCTGTCTCAAACCATTGGAAGCAGAAAACAATCCATGCGAGACCCCATTCACCAACACTGAGAAAGAGGTGGCTTCAACACACTGAATCATCTTGATCCATCTTCTTGAAAACCCCAAAGATTCCATAATACCCCACAGCATTGCCCACTCCACATGGTCGTAGGCCTTAGTAATATCTAATTTGAATCAGACATTTCTATTGGAGTTCTTAAAACCAAAAAGTTTCAAGAACTCAGTAGCAAGTAGAGCTTCGTCCGCAATATCCCTACCTTGAACAAAGGCAAGTTGGTTGGGGGAGACTACCTTGGGTAGAATTTTCTTAAGGCACCTAGAAAGCAGCTTAGCAAATATCTTGTATAGCACTGAGCAACACGCTATAGGCCACAAATCAGCCATGGAGGACATCAGATTCTTTTTAGGAATGAGTTTAATAAAAGCATGCTTAACTTGCTTGAGCATTGTGCCACCTACCATGAACCAACGTACGGCACGGAAAACGTCATCTTTGATAATGTCCCAACAGTCCTGGAAAAACTTGTTGTTAAAACCATCCGGTCCAGGCACCTTGGACAGACCAATAGAGAAAACCGCCTCCTTAATCTCCTATTCCGACACAGGACCACATAGATATCTATTCATCTCTTCATCCACCTTCATATCCAGCATCTCACCCTACACCACCCGATGATATTTGTTGTACAAATTTTTAAAATACGTAACAACTTCCTTTGCCACTTCCCTTTGTTCTCTCACTGTAGTACCATCTTCCTTCATAAGCCCATGGATACAATCCTTCATGTGATTTTTCTTCGTGGCATTATGGTAGACCTTGGTATTCCTATCACCATCCTTTATCCATCTAACTCTACTTCTTTTTCAATGACACAACTCTTTAGACTTTTCTAACTGCAACATCCTACTAGCACTCTCACCTTCCTTCTTTATTTTATCCTCATCCAACGGGTTCATCCGAAGAAGACCAACAACTTCCTTATAATCCTCGCGAGATTTGTTCACCATATTGGGAAGATAAACCAAACCAGCAGACCATTCTTTGAGGCCTTTCTTGGTCCTTTTAAGTTTTTCCACCACACAGAAAATGGGATTGCCTATCACCTTCTCATTCCACGCCTCCTAGACCACGTCTTTAAATCTAGGTCACTCCATCCAAAAATTGAGGGACCTGAAAGGTATGTTCTTCCTCTGGTTCACCCCCATATCCAGGACCATCCAAGAATGATCGTTGTTGGGATGACCCCCTAAAGAAATATTAGCTTCAGGTAGGATGTTCAACCACACGGAATTGACCAGCCCCCTGTCTAGATAATGATATTACTCAATGATGTATGTCTTCACGTGTGTGACCTAAATAATGAGATCATACAGATGTTCAGAGTATATACATTCTTGTTATGTCCCTAGTCAAACTTTATTGTGGAAAGCTGATAGTTAGCAATAACACATAAGACTAGAGTGTGTGTTGGTTGATGACAGAATCTCATCATTCATGATATGTGATATCAAACCAAACACATAGATACTTGTTAGAGAACAATGTATCAGATAGACCCATCATAAGAGTGAAACATGGAAATCATAATTGGTAGTTAGAATCATCTCTTATAGTGTCAGTGGTGATTGTGGCTCTTAGACCTAAACTCACTACACTCAACACATGTCATTTGGTAGACCTTGACATCATCCACCATGATTCTAAATAAATGTTGCCATAAAGGTGATGATCGGATACACTATGGCACATGGGGATGACTGTTAGTGATGTATATGGGATTTGTCCCTCCTATAGGAGTATAATATTGTGGCCATTTGATAAACCATATTGAGAAATCTGTGGCCATGCTCATGTGAGTCAATATATGATATTGAGCTTGCATATATATCAGAAAGTCTACTCTAGTTCACGGAACATGGATTGAGTGATTGGAGAGGATGATAATTCTATGACTTGAGTTCAATTTGGGTATCAGTAACAAAGGAACTATATAAACATTATAACACGAATTAGAGATTATAGCTTGAAGTTGTTCTCCAACTTTCTATTTACTTGGGTAGAAATAATGTGTGACAATGCACTGCTCTTTTCTTGTGATGTCATAATTGGTTATGAACATTCACTGCCAACGTAATATGGAACCTATAGGGTGATACACATAGGATTCACTTGGAATAGGAGTTTAATCATGAATGATAATTAATTTGATTTCTAAACTATTGAGGTACTCAATTTAAACAACAATTGACTGACTAGATTCTTAACTGACCGGTTCAAGTGTTGAACTGACTGGTTGGAGTTTCAAGTTGATTGGAAATCACATTGGCTAAATTTTAGATGAACCGGTACATGAACCGACCGATCCAATGAGTGAATCGGTCATCTGAAGGTTGCCATATGACCAGTTGATTGCATCAAGGATTAGTGTTGACATCATGTTGTGCATTAATTAGATACTAATTGTCAATATAATTGTGATTAGGAAATATGATGAAATGACTGGTTCACTGGGTGAATCGATTAGCTCACATGCCAACCGATCGGTTCACCTGTGAATCAGTTGTTTTGCTACTCTTAGGTTGTAAAAATTCAGGAAATTTCAATCCCTTCCACTCCCCCATAGACTGGGAACCCTAACCCCAACCCTCCTATATATAAAGGGGTACTGGGGGCTTCCCAGAGACACAACTCAATTGCTTATGAAAAATATTTGTCTTCTCTATTTGTGGTAACCGAGAGAACCCAAACAAGTCCTACCCAAAAGGGAGGGATAGCAAGGGAGAACAATTTTGGGAGAGAAAGCTGGTGACTAATACGCCAACGTGAAAGCACAAATCCTTCTTGTATGTTTTATTAGAATGACAAGAGTTTTCGATTATCTGTGTGGACTACTCTAGAGGCTTGAATATTTTCCCACTAGGAGGATGACATCAACTTGTTGTCCATGGTGATCAACTAGGAGGTTGATGTAGACCTTGTTCGACTGTAAATTGAACAAAAGGGCGCACAACATGATGAGGAGATTGTCACTGGACTTGCTCTAGGACCAGGTATATCCTTTAAACCATCCTTCCCATTGCATAGTTATTGATGCATTCCATTGGTGAAAGGGGAATATGGCAGTTAAATTTTTGTTTATGCTACCTGTTCAGTCGCCATATTTTCTTACAATGGTATAAGAGCCACGTCAGTTTACTATGTTTTGGCATAATTGATATGATCAGATTTTTGGTTTTCATCATTTATTTATTACATATGATGTAAATACTTAAACTGATTAATGTGAATATCTGATTAAACACCACATAAGATCCCAATTAATATATATGATATGATATATATATATATATATGCAAATTACATGTGTCTCCCTAAAAGAGAGTTTTAATGGTTGATGTGAAACATGGTTATGGCCAATAACCCTATTTATCTTTGCAAGGTTGTGTGGTTGGTTTTTTCTATTTTATCTCGATTTACATACCGAGCCTCGAACTTATCTTCTGAATTGTAAAAGTATTATTCTCTCCAACCTATGCTCCCCTCAAATGTAACTCGAGGTTTCTCTTACACCATGTAATATGTAAAAGCATTAGGATAGTTTAAATTCTTATGACGAGAAAGAAGAAGACGCTCAACACCTAACCAACCAACTATCTTGAGGGTGAGCCGATCGATTGGAGGACTGAGGAGGATGAGTCAAATTGATTGGTTGGTGGCCCCAACCTATCGACTAGAGTTTGTAGAAGATGGTGGACCGGCGACCAGATGACTGGTATAACAACCAACTGATCGGCCAGGAGGCGAGCTAAATCATTCATTGGTTGAACCAATCAACCCAGATTAGCAAGCACAGATCTTCATCAACAATAGGTTTCTACATGGGATGTAGACCCTAGTTGATGGTAATTCCTTATGGCTCTAAGGAATTATAGTAGAATGGCCATAACTGTCGCTTAGCTTTATTTCATGTTTTTGTTGTGGAATATAGCATGTATATGATACATACTATATATATGTGGTGATTGGATCATGTATATGTATTTATGAATACAAACTCCCTCAATAACATATTAAGTCTTAGATTATTTCCATAGTGTGGTGTAGCTTCCATCTTATGGAACTGTAATCGTAGACATATAGCTTCTACCAAAGAAAGGTGCATATTATATCATGATGGCTTTTGGGTTAGGCTTAACTAGGCGTCCTTAATGAGATTAATCACCTAGAGGCATGAAGATGACTATGGCAAAGAGTTGTGCATATCATCTATCTAAGAATTGCATAAGATGCAATTGGAAAAAGTTATCTACCTTAATAATTGATTATGGACATTGGCATTTGCCCGGTAATAATTGAATTATTTTGGATCTTGGCTTACTAGAAGGTTGTATGTTGCAATCTTCTAAATTAATATGTGAGGGCTATCAATTTGAAAAATTAGTGGGGGCATAATTAATTAAAGGCCTAACTAAACATCGTCAATTATCAAATCAAATCAAAAGGATTTTGATAAGATGTAAATTTTTTCTCTTATAGAATCAAATGGAAATCAAATCATTATTGTGATAGGTCCTTAGGAAGGGCATATTTAAGGGGACAAATTTCCATGACTGATTTTGGACTTTGAGAAGAGTTCTCAATGAAGAGCACAATCTCTATGTCCTAGAAACACCAGTGCTAGAAATACCTACTCCTGATGCGCCTAGGGTTGAGGTGGATGCTTAATGGAAGCATGTCGATGATGCCTTGGATATAAAACACCTTATGGTAAGATTCATGAACTATGATTTGCATGAGCAGTGTAAAGACATGGGGTTACTTGAGATCATAACACATCTTAAGAACTTGAACCATAAGCACACAAAGCAAGAAAGGTACAATACCTTAGAGGCGATCTCTGAGTGTAAGATGAAAATGGGAGACTCAGTAGAGACCCATGTGCTCAATATAATTGGACATGTGGAACAACTAGAAGAACTAGGATTCTCTTTGAGCCAAGACTTGGCCGCGAATATGATTTTGCATCATTGCGTGAATCATATAGCCATTTTATTGAGAGTTATCACTTGAATAACATGGCTAGACAGTTGTCAGATTTTCTTAGCATGCTAATTAATGCCAAAGAAAGAATGAAAAAGCAGAACTTGTTGTGTTCTTTCCACATCACCTTTTCACATGATTTCACACACAAATTCAGTCCATTTTGTTCTCATTTAGCCTCTATTCATATTATTCTTGCCACCTTTTTGTTATTTTGCTTATCACATTATGTGTATTGCAGATATGCTTTAAAAGGATCAAATTGGAGATAGCCCAAGTCAAATTCATCATCATCGGGATTTCTCCAAGCCTTGGAGACATTCAGATTTCTAATTCCACTAAAACAACAAAGCACACGACGTGTCTCATTTAAGACACGACATGCACATTTCCAGTTGGCCATATACTTCAGACGCTGAGGAAAAGTACACATCGTGTCCTCCATAGACACGACGTGTACCTGGGAATTCAGAACCGATTCTTGCCTTTCTGGTAACATACACGGTGTGTATTAATTTAGACATGTTGTGTGCTTTATACTCAGAACAACTGTCGGAGACTAGGACATGACATGTCCAAAGAAAGACACATTGTATCCCTGTCAGTTTCAGCAATTTTGAAATATGACTCCTCTCATTTTTAAAGACAAGACCACCCTATGGAGCAATTATCTTTGGTCATAATAAAAAAATTCTTTCGTCCAAGAGCAGGTCCAGAGCTAAGGTGGGTGATTTTGGGTGGAAGAAGGTGGTTACTTTCCAAAAAACCTCCATTTTTCTTCGTTTCTTCTCCATTTTCTTCTTCGGAGGTGCAGTAGAGCTTCTTCACTCCACAAAGCTTCTTGAGAGGGAAGTTTGTCTGGCTTGGAGCAGCTGTAGGAGTGGAACTTCATCCCCAAGCTAGAATTCTACTCTTCTTGGGTTACACCTTTGGTTCTCTTAGCTTTTCCTTCTCTAAACCATGTTGAACTCTGAAAATTCTGCATATTTTATGTTGTACATCATTATGGATGAGTAGATTCCTTTTCTTGGACATGGGAGAGTATCTCCCATGTCATATCATGTATGGAACATGATAATTTCGTATTAAATGCTAAGTTGCTTGTTTTTCCACCTTGTGAGTACCGGTTTCTTACTTATTGCATGTATGGCTGGCCACTTTATGTGAATGTTTTATGGTTTCTTGCTTGATCTAAGAAGATAGGTAGGAGAGTAAGGATGTACTCTTTTGGCAACTTTTTCTTTACCACGAGAGTGGAAATTATGGAGTTGAGGAGTAGGTTTGTGATCCAAAATGAAATTCATACATGAGAATGTTGTTTTGAGTTAGGATTGTTGTACATGCACCGAGAGGTGAAGTGCAACATACAACTATCCTTTAAAACAAGTTCTTAGTATGTTTAAATTTTGTGCTCCTATTTTATGATATGATATGTGGATGAAATCCTAAGTCCAAGATACTTCCATATCTGAAATTGAACCTCTTTTAGTAATCTATTTATTGTTTTGCTTAATTATGAAATTTTAGCTTATTCAACCAAATCACACCTTTACAACGGTCTAGATTGTTGAACCTTAGCATTATTGCATTTAATTGATTGCTAAAGCTCCTTGTGTTCGATCTCGACTATGACTACTTCTGTATACTTGCAGGAATTGGTTAGTTGAGTAAAAGATGTTTCTTAAGATTGAAACTCCTTAGTGTAACAACCAACAAGTTTTTGGCACCATTGTCGAGGAGCTATGATTAATATAATTAGAGTAACAAGTGCTAATTTGTATTCCTCATTTCCATTTTTGAATTTCCTTATACCTTTTAGTTGTCTTCTCAATATCTCTTGCTATTTTTTAGGTTGTATCTGTCGCTCGTAAAGGGCTCTTCAAAATCAGTGTTGCTAGACTTCGAGATTGAACACACTCTTGCAAGCTTAAGAAGAGCAAGACGAGTAGAGAAACCACTTCTAGGAGGTGTTCCAACATGACCATCACCATCACCATCACCATCTCTTCATCTTTTCAAGAAGCCGCACAAGAAGATCCAACCATGGAGGATGATCGTCCTTTGAAGGATTTTGCCATGCCAGTTTCCACAAACATTTGTGGAGCCATTGATCTGCCCGCAATGAAAGTAAACAATTTATCTATTGCTCCCTCAATGATGTAGATGATCCAGCATAACCATTTTGGGGGTACTGTCAATGAAGATCTGAATCTTCATGAGGTTGAATTCTTGGAGTATATGAACACTTTCAAAATAAATGGTGTATCCACCGATGGAGTAAGGTTACTGTTATTCCATTTCACCTTGAGAGATAGAGCCAAGGCATGGCTTTTATGTCTTCCTAAGAAGTGCATCAAAAGTTAGGATCAACTTTTAAATGCTTTCCTTGCAAAGTATTTTCCACCGAGTAAAACAACCCAATTAAGGAACCAGCTCACAAACTTTTCTAAATCTGATGGAGAAACTTTGTATGATACATGAGAGAGGTTTAAGGACCTACAATGCCTTTTCCCTCACCATGGATTGACCAACTGGCTGCTACTCCCAAACATTTTACAATGGATTGTTCTATAATACCAGCATGACACTAGATGCCGCAACAAATGGAGCATTGATGAATAAGTCTTATAGGGAGGCTTATGATATCATTGAAGACATAGTGCTCAACCATTGCCAATGGGGATCAGATAGGAGAGTAGAATCATCCTCTATATCGGTTTCTTCAACCGGGAAGCAAGGAGGGAAGCATAATGTTGATGTCATCGACCAAATTGTTGCTAAGCTGAATGTTCTTACACAAAAGTTTGAGAAGATGACTACATTGTAAATCCAATCAGCTGAAGCGATATGAGAAGCTTGTAGGAATTATGGACATACTTCTTCTTCATGCTTTGCTCCTAATGCAAATGAAGGGAACCTAGAATAAGTCAATGTCATTGGGATGCAAGGGAACAAGCAATACAATCCCTATTCCAACACCTATAATTTGGTATGGAGAGATCATCCTAATTTCTCCTACCGAAACACAAGCAATGCTCAGAACTTCCAACAAGGACAACAACAACCACATCAGCAACAACACTTCAACTTACAAAACAATGAGAATTCATTAGGCTTCAACAAAATAGGGGTTACCAACAGCAACAACAACCCCAAAGTTCTTCCTTGGAGACCATGATGGAGAAATTTATCTCCACGTAGATGGAACAAAATGAAGAGTTTAGGGGCAATGACAAGCTCTTGAAGGATGTGATTTCCCAACTCTCCACAAAGGTGGATGGCATTTCCACTCATACAAGGATGTTAGAAAATCAAATTGCACAGCAAGTCTTGACGCAGTAAAAGAACACCCAATTTGGTTCGCTTCCAAGCCAACCGGAGGTGAATCCAAGACAACAAGAAAATGCTATCACCTTGAGGAGTGGAGCTGAAAACCATAGACCTTCTCCGCCCAAGGAGAAGAGTGTTGATATTGGTGATGAAGAGAAGCTTGACACCCCTATGGGTGATAAAGGTAAAGGTACAACTGAGGTACCACCTTCTATTAAAGCATATGCATCATTTCCGCAAAGACTTGCAAACAAGAAGGATGATTCAAAGTTTAGGAAGTTTTTGGACATTCTAAACAAACTCCATGTCAACCTTCCACTAGCTGAAGTTATAGCAGAGATGCCGACATATGCTAAGTTTCTAAAAGACATCCTCACCAAGAGGAGGAAGGTGGACCAATTAGAAACCATGATGCTTTCTAAGAGAATCAGTTCTATCATTCAAAATAGACTTCCTGAGAGGCTAGATGATTTGAGATCCTTCACTCTACCATGCAAGATTAGCAACACCACATTTGACAAGGGTCTTGTAGACCTTAGAGCTAGTATTAGAGTCATCTTGTATACCTTGTGGCAAGAGCTAGATCTTGGAGATCTGAAGCCTATAAAGATGTCCATTGAACTAGCCGATCATTCCATCAAATATCCTAAAGGTATCATGGAAGATGTGCTAGTACAAATTGGTAACTCTATATTCCTTGTGATTTTGTTGTGCTAGATATGGTAGTAGTTCCTTAAAACCCCATTATTTTTTGGAGGCCTTTCTTGAGAACTGTTGGATGCCTTGTTGATGTTCGAGAAGGCAAACTTACACTCTGAGTTGGAGAGGAAGCCATGGAGTTTTTTGTATATGATGCCATGAAAGCACCGTCACGTGCAAAAGAAATCTATTTTATGGACTATGTTGATTTCGTTGTAGAAGAAGATCATTGATATTGAACCTGTGATGATGATGAAGGTATAAATAATGAATCTGAAAATTTTGGGGTATTTTCTATTGCTCAATCAGATGCTATTGAAGAAGACACCCCACTTGTTGATGACAAAGCCAAAGAAAATGCAGCCGAGAGAAAGGTAGAACTCAAAGACCTTCCACCAGGGATTAGGTATGCATTTCTTGATTCTGACTCTACTTCTCCTGTCATAATAAATGATGAGTTAACTAATGAACAAGAGAATAAATTGCTTGACGAATTGCATTTGTCCAAAGACATCATTGGTTACTCTGTCGATGATTTGAAAGGCATTCATCCCTCCATTGGCATGCATAGAATAAACATGGAGGATGATGTTAACCCACCATTGAACCACCTAGACATTTAAATCAAAATATGTTTGAGGTGGTTTAAAAAGGAAGTCTTTAAGTTGGTTGATGTCGGTATCATTTATCCTATAAGTGATAGCCCTTGGGTTAGTGCCATTCATGTGGTACCTAAGAAGGGGGGTGAAACTATCATCAAGGGAGATAATGATGAGTTGATACAAACACATATAGTCACGGGTTGGCGTATGTGTACTGATTACCAGCGTTTGAACAAAGCAACTCGCAAGGATCATTTTTCGTTGTCATTTATTGACTTGATGCTTGAACGTCTTACAAAACATTCTTATTTTTGTTACTTGGATGGGTATTCTGGGTCTTTCCAAATTCCTGTCTACCCTCCTGACCAAGAGGAAACCACTTTTACATGCATGTATGGAACTTATGCTTATCGTCGCATGTCCTTTGGTCTTTGTAATGCTCCTGCGACGATCCAACGATGCATGATGGCTATTTTTATGATTTCATTGAAACGTAATGGAAATTTTCATGGATGATTTTAGCATCTATGGTGATTCATTTGATCAATGTTTATGCAACTTGTCATTAGTCTTAGCCCGCTGCAAAGAGGTTAACTTAGTACTAAACTGGGATAAGTGCCATTTCATGGTACAATCCGATGTATTATTAGGCCATGTTGTATCTAACAAGGGTATTGAGGTTGACAGGGCCAAGGTGGAAGCTATTGAGAAGATGTCTACTCCCTCTTCAGTCAAGGACATCCATAGTTTCCTCAGTCATGTTGGGTTCTATAGAAGATTCATTAAAGACTTCTCCAAAATTGTAAAGCCATTATGTTTTGTACTTACAAAGGATGCTGAATTCATATTCAATGATGACTGCCGTACAACTTTCACCAAGCTCAAGGAAGCTCTTATTTATGCACCAATCATTCAACACCGGATTGGCATGCTCCTTTTGAATTGATCTGTGATGCAAGAGACTATGTAGTAGGGGCAATTCTGGGACAGTGGAAAGATAAGAAACGTCGTGCCATATACTATGCAAGCAAGACCCTAGATGAAGCACAAATCAATTATACAACCACTGAGAAGGAGATTCTTGCTATAGTGTACACCTTTGACTAATTCTGACAGTACTTGGTAGGATCTAAGGTAATCGTGTATACTGATCATGTTGCCATAAAGTATTTACTCAACAATAAAGATGCCAAACCTTGTCTCATCTGCTAGATACTGCTTCTACAAGAGTTTGATATTGAAATCTGGGATAAGAAAGGGACAGAGAAAAATGTTGCTGATCATCTTTCTAGGTTAACTACAGATGCTAGAGACTTATTTCCTATTGAGGACCATTTGCCTATTGAGAAGCTTTATGCATTATCATCCACACAAGTACCATGGTTTGCGGACATCGCAATTTTTCTTACTACGAGACAGCTACCATCGGATTTGACATACCAGTAGAAGAAGAAATTCTTCCATGATGTATGGTTCTACTATTGGGATGACCCCTTGTTGTTCAAACATGGGAGTGATGGACTCATTCGAAGGTGTGTTATTGAAGAAGAGATTACCACTATTATTTCTGAATGCCATGCCTCTCCTTATGGAGGTCACTGTGGAGGAGAGAAGATTGCAGTAAAGATTCTCTAGGCTGGTTTCTATTGGCCAACATTGTTTAAACATGTCAATTTGTTTGTCAAAGCTTGTGATAAATGCCAAAGGACTGGAGGAATATCTAGACGCGATGACATGCCTCTTAACTCTATCATGGAGATTGAGGTTTTTGATGTATGGGGAGTTGATTACATGGGACCATTCCCATCTTCTTGTGGCTACCAATATATCCTAGTTGCTTGTCAGTACGTCTCTAAGTGGATTGAGGCCATCCCAACCCAAGCACCAGATGCAAAATCTGTAGTCAAGTTGTTTCAAAAAATCATTTTCCCTCAGTTTGGAGTTCCTAGAGATGTAATTTCTGATGGAGACACACATTTTGTTGAGAAGCAATTCAATAACCTTCTATCTAAGTATGGAGTTACTCATAAAGTTTCTATGCCCTACCATCCTAAAACTTTCAGGCAAGTAGAGGTCTCCAACCGGCAGCTGAAAAACATTCTAGAAAAGACAGTGTCTAGCTCAAGGAAGGATTCCACATTGAAGATAGACGATGCCTTATGGGCATATCGGACAACTTATAAAACCATCATAGGCACAACTCCATTCAAGCTAATATATGGTAAATCTTGTCATCTTCCGCTGGATCTAGAACACCATGCTCTTTGGGCTATCAAATTCTTAAATTCTGACATGAAGAAGGCTGATGAAAATTGTCTATTATAGCTGCAAGAATTGGAGGAACTCTGACTAGATGCATATAAAAATGTAAGACTCTATAAAGAAAGAACAAAGGTTTGGCATGACAAGAGAATCCGGAGGAAACACTTCAAAGAAGGAGACAAAGTGTAGTTGTTAAACTCAAGACTCAAGCTATTCCCTAGAAAACTAAAGTCCAAGTGGTTCAGCCCTTTCCTTGTATTGAAGATATTTCCATATGGAGTTGTCGAGTTACAAGGCAAGGATGGATCTTTCAAAGAAAATGGGCAACGTTGCAAGCTATATACCTTGGGAGATGAAGTTCACAAGGGAGCTTGTTGCTCGCTTCAAGATGCATGATGGAAAAATTGAAGAGTCACACTCCAGACTCTAAATGGAGGACCTCGTGGGAGTTGAAACCATATTAGGATAGAGTTATTTTCAAGTTATTTGAGTCAAGAACACTCTTTAGTTTTGTATATAAGCTTGTCATGGATGAATGTAACAATTTAGACAATTCTATTACCATATCAGTTATTAGTTTTGTGCTGACGAGAAGCTATTTTCTGCAGAAACTACATAATACATGACATGTCTTTATTAGACATGATGTGTCACTACATCCAGAAATATAGCAGACGAGCTATATCTCTAAGTACACAACATGTTTGAAAAATACACACTGTGTCACTGTCCAGAAGATATAAAGTTTTCCTCGACCTGGAAAGGTACACACCGTGTCCTAATTTAGACACGACGTGTACCAAAGCAGAAAAGGGAGGAATAAGAAATATGGAATACAAACACGATGTATATTTATTTGTACATGACATGTACCATATTAGAAAAGGAAAAAATAAGTTATCTGGAAAAAGAACACAATGTGTCTTTATTTGAACACGCCATGTAGTTATCAGTGAAAATGGGCATCTTGAATCTATGGATTGATACATGTCGTGTACTTTCTAAAACATGACGTGTCTTTTGTCACCAAAAGGGAGTTCTGACGAAAAACACAACGTGTATTTATTTGTACATGCCGTGTCTTTTTTCAAAAAAGTGTGTTTTTGACCTAGCGCACGACCGCCCCTCTCACTCAAGCTTTCATTCAAGCCTTGTGAGATCCCAAGAGTTGTCGTGCGACCTAGCCCTCTGGTCCCTTACCGCCGTGTGTCCTAGAACACAGTAGCTTCCATTGTGTTCATTGGCTGTGTCTTCCTCAACCTTGAGCCATCCTCCGTGACCTCCCTTGCTCACGGTGTTTCTTCTTCAAGCTCAAGTAGATCTTCTCTTCAACCGTAATCGTGTGCCCTAGCACTAAGGTGGTGCTCTCACTGTCAACACAGAAGTCACCATCCTCCACTCTAGGCACCATCATTGACGCCAAGAAGAAGTCCCACATATCTCTTCAACCATGTAAGGACCGAATCCAAGCACGCCGTCGATTTCCCCCTTCTAATCTTCTCCAAACAGCCATTGTCCCCATATGCAGATTGTAGCAGATCTCCAGACACACACCGTGTTTGCCTTTGCACACATCATGTGCATCGCTGTTTTAGTAAGAGTTCTTCCTCAGAACACGTTGTGCCCATATGAGCACACGATGTGTGTTAGTCAGTCAGCGGCAAAAATGGCACCTTTCAAGCAAACCTCCAACCGCAAACATGGAGCCAGTTCCTCCAAAGTACTGGCATACATCTCTACGACAAAGTTTTGGGTCACTCCGGAGAAGACCTGATGTACCAGTTCCTTATTGCAAGGAGGGTACTTCCGACTTGGTTTGCTTAAGAGCAGACACTGATGACTCTGGGCTTTAAGGATGAAGTTCACATGTGCCTGGAAGACTTGGGGCTAAGATACATCTACTGTATGGTATCAAATACTTACCCCCACCTAGTCTATGAATTTTTGACGACACTTATCATGGAGAAAGACCCACAAAAGAAGTCGGAGCCCTGTGGTATCATTCGTTTCAGGCTTTTGGGTGGGCTTTTAAGCTCACTTTTAGGCGTTTCTGTGAGTTGTTGGAGTGCCATTATGACGGGGCGATTAGTTACCTACCTATTTTTCACAATGATGAGTTTTGGTTTGAGATATCATATGAGGAACACCATGAAGCAAATCAAGCCAGAGAATCCGCTATCCATACCCCTATCTTCCAGTACATTCACTGCCTTCTTAGTACCATAGTTTTTGTCAAGAAGGAAACCTAAGGGGTTGTGGGAAAGCAAGATCTTTTCTTCTTATGGGGAATGATGTATGAACATCCAATTAATGTCACTTATTATATACTTACATGTTTCCTAGACATTAAGAAGGTGAAGAAGAGGGACACTGGAGACATCATGTGTGGTGGTTTGATTACTCTGATTGTACAGAAGCTTGATGTTGATTTGACAGGTCTAGAGGAAGCACCAGGTAGAAACCTAGTAGACATTAAGTACCTTCTTTCTACAATGTTGCTCTGAAGAGTTTCCAATAGTGACACCAAGTTTCGACAATTCTTCGATGATGATCAGTACATTGACATTCCAGATCCTGAGCATATCACTTTGGAGAACAAGGACAACTGGAAATTCGTGTTGAAACTGATGAAGAGGTTGATGCATCTAGAGATGCTGATGATACTACAACACCCCCTTCTGCTCCACCACCTCCCTCTACGAGCACTCAGACAAAGTACACCTGGGTGATGCCTAATGTCAGACATCTGTACGGCTATGTGCAACAGCAGTTTGATCACATCGACGGCCGTCTGGATCAGATGGGTACACAGTATACTGTGATGCACGACATGGTCCACCGTTTGGATTCATGACACATTTCATAGGGCTACTACTCCATCCCACAGCCATATCAGCTGCCGCCACCTCAGCATCCCTAGTCCATCCCGCAACCCACGCCAATGGATGTTCCTGAAGATGATTTTGTCAGCCAGTTCTTTCCTCCAGACCACAGGGGTGTTGGCCCCTCTTTTTTATTCTACCCATGACAGGTATCCGATTGTTACCTCCATGAGTTTTATTGATGCAGTGAGGACACTACATATTTCAAGCTTAGGGGGGTGCAACCGGCCCGTAATGTAGTTTTTGCTTTCATTTGCTTTTGTCATTTGCTTGTGTTGGTTATGTCAGTCTTTTATTTCGGTCTTTTATTTCATCCTATTTCATTTTCTATATTTCCCTTCATGACAAGTTTAATATGAAATGAGGCTATTGTGATGGAATGAACTCTTGTACCTTGTATGCTTGAACCATCTTGTCCCTTTCACTTCTTTTGACCATATGAAAGAATTAGTAAAGAGCATGCATAAATCAAATTGAAAATGAAATTCCCCATGTGCATGATCTTCATTTGTAATTGTAGCCTGAAATTTCAATTTTCACATCTTTGATTTCTAAATACATGTAACGGTCTAAATTTTAGCAAATAAACCAACTATACAACGCTATTTAGAATACGAGATACTCTTGCCAAATCCTTAGTGCATATAGAATCGATTTTTTAGTGAAAAATTTACAAAATAATGAATGGAATCTTGCTAACTTAACGTTCTAGTTGACTCTCTTGTGTTGTAAAAAAATATCTTTTATCCTTTTCTCCCTTTACCCAATAAAAGATGGCTTACAACCCACATATCATTCTAGCCTAGTGTGAGTCTGATCCAACAAAGATGGTTAGGTGGTATGAAATCAAAGGAGGGTAAAAATAATACCCCAACCAATACTCCACATGCGTGTAAGCCTAAATTAGCAGCTGAGTGCCAGAATTCCCAAGAAAATAAATTGTCATATCTTTTTGAGAAGAGAGCTCAACTGAGATTGTTAGAGTTAGCTAAGATTTCATCATTTACATCCATAATAGCTGAAACTTTTGTGATGTACATCCACTAGTTGTTTGTCTTGATTATCCAAATCTTATTTAGTGTTGTTTAGTTGATCGTTTCACTTAATTTGTGACCACCATTGCTGAACTAAAACTTCTCTATCTTGGATGTTTGAATTGAGATGATGGCTACAAAAATAAACCTAATGTACATGGTTGGTTGAGTTTATTGCATATCTTCATTTCATTTAATCCATGCATGAGCTTGAATATTCCTTCATTTGTGTGGTCGTGCTCTTTTTGCTTGAGGACAAGCAAGCTTAGGGGGATTTGTTGTGTTCTTTCTACATCAACTTTTCACATGACTTCACACACAAATTTAGTCCATTTTGTTCTCATTTAGCCTCTATTCATATCATTCTTGCCACCTTTTTTTTATTTTGCTTATCACATGATGTGTATTGCAGATATGCTTCAAAAGGATCAAATTGGAGATAGCCCAACTCAAATTCATCATCATCGGGACTTTTCCAAGCCTTGCATATGTTCAGATTTCTAATTTTGCTGAAACAACAAAGCACATGACGTGTCTAATTTAAGACACGGCGTGCGCATTTCCAGTCGGCCATATAGACGCTGAGGAAAAGTACACGTCGTGTCCTCCATAGACACGACGTGTACTTGGAAATTCAGAACCGATTCTTGCATTTCTGGTAACGTACACGACGTGTATTAATTCAGGCACGCCGTGTTCTTTACACTCAAACAATTGTTGGAGACTAGGACACGACGTATCCAAACAAAGACACGTCATGTCCCTGTCAGTTTCTGCCATGGAACATGACTTCGACTTCGAGTTGACTTTGACAGGTGTGGAAGTGGAAGTTTGTGGAAACATCGAGGAAACTCCGAGGATCTTTACAACCAAACTTCGACACATCTTTGACAAAAATTAAGCTCAAATAGTGATTTCATGATGAAATTTGAAAGATTTCATCGAATCTATCTAAAAAATTAAATATATGTTTGTATATAGTCATTCATACATGTTTACATATAAAGAAAAACACAGTCATGTGCAAATGTAAAAGACATCTTAGTGTCAACTTCGACAGGAAAGAAAGTGGAAGTTTGTGGAACATGTAAGGAAACTTTGAGGAAGTCTTGGACTAACACTTCAATGCAAAATAAGCTAAAAAATAAAAAGATTGAGAGGGAATTAGGCATAAAACATCAAATATTTAGTAAACACATACTTCATCTATAATCTTTTATACGAAATGTTTAGAACTTAGATTTGTTCTATATATGTGTTCTGTATGTAGAGAAATCCCAATTGGATCACATTCTTGAATTAAAAAACATGAGCTTATTTTCAAATACATCAATTTGTCAAGAGGGGAAAAAGTAACATAGGTGAAATTTTATTAGGTCTACACCAAATTTTACAGAACTTGTGGAAATCTAATAGAGGAATAAACTTAACATTAATCTCTAGTTAGAAACCAAAGAAATAGTCATCTCAATGTGAAGAATGATTTCCTACAAGTTCTTTATGTCTTCACTATGTGTGCAACAATAATAACTACAAAGATCATCGAAAAGATGGGAGGCTTTGAGCTAGCTAAGTCAATTTCATCACCAAGTAGGCTGAACTCATTGACACATGTCAACAAGTAGGAAACATCGATATTGAGGAAGTTTACTAGGGTTCGTCGTCAATAGGCATAGACATATGTAACATCAAGGATATATCGCCAGATGACGAGGATGTTTAGTACCATGGTTTCAGCAATTTTGAAATATGACTCCTCTCATTTTTAAAGATGAGACCACCCTATGGAGCAGTTATCTTTGGTCATAATAAAAAAAGTCTTTCATCCAAGAGCAGGTCCAGAGCTATGGAGGGTGATTTTGGATGGAAGAAGGTGGTTACTTGCCAAAGAACCTCCATTCTTCTTCTTTTCTTCTCCATTTTCTTCTCTGGAGATGCAACAGAGCTTCTTCACTCCACAAAGCTTCTCAGGAGGGAATTTTGTTCGGCTTGGAGTAGTTGTAGAAGTAGAATTTTGTCCCCAAGCCAGAATTCTACTCTTCTTGGGTTACGCCTTTGGTTCTCTTAGCTTTTCCTTCTCTAAACCATGTTGAATTCTGAAAATTCTATATATTTTCTGTTGTACATCATTATGGATGAGTAGATTCCTTTTCTTGGACATCAGAGAGTAACTCCCATGTCATAGCACGTATGGAACATGATAATTTAGTACCAAATGCTAAGTTGCTTGTTTTTTCACCTTTTGAGTACCAATTTCTTACTTCTTGCATGTATGGCTGGCCACTTTATGTGCATGTTTTATGCTTTCTTGCTTGATCTAAGAAGATAGGTAGGAGAGTAAGGAGGTACTCTTTTGGCAACTTCTTTACGACGAGAGTGGAAATGATGGAGTTGAGGAGTATGTTTTTGATCCAAAATGAAATTCATACATGAGAATGTTGTTTTCAGTTAGGATTGTTGTACTTGCACCGAGAGGTGAAGTGCAACATACAACTCTCCTTTAAAACAAGTGCTTAGTATGTTTGAATTTCGTGCTCCTATTTTATGCTATGATATGTGGGTGAAATCCTAAGTCCAAGATACTTCCATATCTAAAATGTAACCTCTGTTAGTAATCTATTTACTATTTTGATTAATTCTAAAATTTTAGCTTAATCAACCAAATCACACCTTTAAAATGGTCTGGATTGTTGAACCTTAGCACTATTGCATTTAATTGATTGCTAAAGCTCCTTGTGTTTAATCTCGACTACGACTACTTCTGTATACTTGTGAGAATTGGTTAGTTGAGTAAAAGATCTTTCTTAAGATTGAAACTCGTTAGTGTAACAACCAACACAAATCCATGATGGTGATAAGAAGAGTCAAGTCCAAGGATGCAAGCAAGGCCATGAAGAGTTTTGAGGTTGAGCGTAAATCCATATCTTTAACACTCAAGATAAGGAGAAAGAGAAGTACAAGAGGAATCAATCCTTTGTACTTGAAGGCATTCAGGAAGAAGAAGTTGGGGATGGTGATCTCCACTTTACGTATATACATTATTGAGTTAAACTTATCTACTTCTTCATCTCGGGTACTAGATACTAGATGTGGTCTCACATATGTTTAAGTATGCAAGATCTGAAAAGAAGCATGCCTTTGGGAAAGGGCGAGATTGAACTGTGAGTCACAAATGGAGCAAGATTTGCTTCCACTACAACTAGAACCAATAATTTATCTCTGCCCACAGGGCTTGTAATAGAGTTAGTGAACTGCTATTATATACCAGCCATAAATAGAAACATCATATATGTATCTTGTATGGACAAGGATGCATATGAATATCATAGTAAGAATGGTCAATGTTCTATTTCAAAAGATGGGATCTTGTATGGTAATGCCCCAATGTCTTATGGCCTTTATTTACTAGATCTAAAGATAGATATTTATAACATAAATACTATAAGACTAAAACACAACAACTCAAACTAAACATACCTTTGGCATTTTCGTCTACGGCACCTAAAGGAGAATCACATACCTAAACTCCATAAGGATGGTTATCTGGACTCTTTTGATTTTGAATCAATAGAAACATGTGAATATTGTTCGTTGGGGAAGATGACCAAGACTCCTTTCACTACTAATAATAAGAGGGCTAGAGATTTTTTAGGACTCATACATATTGATGTGTGTGGTCCTTTTAGATCAACTACTAGAAGTGTGCATCAATACTTCATTACCTTCACTAATCACTTCAGTAGGTATGACTATGTTTACTTGATGAAACATAAATCAAAAACTCTTGAAAAGTTCAAGGAGTTTATGAATGAAGTACAAAACCAACATAGGAAAAAGTATTAAGGCACTTTGGTCTGATCGAGGAGGGAAATACTTAAGTCAAGAGTTTGAGGACCTTCTACGAGCATGTAGTATTGTATCACAATGGACTCTACCTAGAACACCACAACATAATGGTGTATCAGAAAGACAGAATCACACATTACTAGATATGGTGTGATGAATGATGAGTTTAGCTAAATTTCTGACTACCTTCTGGTGTTATGCTCTAGAAACTACGGTGTTTACACTAAATGGAGTACCATCTCAATTTGTTCAAAAGACACCATATGAGATATGGATTGGGAAGCCTCCCAAAGCGTCTTTTATGAGGATTTGGAGATGTGAAGCCTGTTTAAGGAAAATGTTACCTAAAAAACTTGGCTCTAAATTGATAAATGTTATTTTGTTGGATATCCTAAGGAGATTAGAGGATATTACTTTTATTATCTATCCGAAAACAAAGTGTTTGTTGTCAGAGATATTTCATTCCTAGGAAAGAATTTTATTTCTAAAGGAATTAATGGGAGGAAAGTAGAACTTGAAGACGTTCGAGACCAACAAGAAAGCATTGAATCAATAGATGCATAAGAGGATAAAAGAGAATCATAAAATGTTATGTAATCTCAAATTCCACAAGCAACAAATGAACCTCATAGATATAGTAAGACCCACCTTGAACCTAAAAGATTTGGATATCTTGTGACTCAGGAAAGCAGTGAGTTGGCCATAGATGATGAGCCAACAACCTATCTAGAAGATACTAAGGGACTAGAGTCTAATAAATGGCTTGATGCCATCAGATCTAAGATGGAATCCATGTATGCCAACAAGGTATGGACCTTGGTGGATCCACCTGAAGGGGTAAAACCCATAGGGTGCAAGTGGGTCTTCAAGAAGAAGACCAACATGGAAGGTAAAGTAAAAATCTATAAGGGCAGATTGGTTGCAAAGGTTTCAGACAAGTTCAAGGTGTTGACTATGATGAAACTTTTTCACTAGTTGCCACTGTTAAGTCCATCATGATCATGATTGCTATTGCAGCTTATCATGACTATGAGATTTGGAAGATGGATGTTAAAACCACATTCCTTAGCAGGAATCTTCTTGAGGATGTCTACATGGCACAACCTGAGGGTTTTATAAATCCAAAGGATGCAAATAAAGTATGTAAGCTACAAAGGTCAATCTATGGAGTGAAGCAAGCATCCCCAAGATGGAATCTTCATTTTGACAAGACGGTCAAGGAGTTTGTCTTTACTATAATGAAGATGAACCTTGTGTGTATAAGAAGGTTAGTGGGAGAATGATTGTATTCCTCATTTTGTATGTGGATGACATACTATTAATGGGGAATTACATCCCTACTTCACAAAAGGTAAAGACATGGCTAGGAAATACATTTTCGATGAAAGACTTGGGTGAAGCATCCTACATCTTGGTTCTAAGATCTATAGAGATAGATTTAGAAGGTTTTCTTGGACTAAGTCAGAGCACATACATTGACAAAGTGTTTAAGAGGTTCAAAATGGAGAGCTCAAATAGAGGAAACCTACCCATGGTGCATGGAGTTACCATCTCTAAAGCTCAATCTCCCAATTCTTATTAAGAAAGGGAACACATGAGTATGACTCCATATGCATCATAAATTGGATCCATCATGTATGCAATGTTGTGTACTAATCTTGATATCTCATATTCCTTGAGCATGATGAGCAGATATCAATGAAATTTAGGGGATGCTAATTGGACATCCATGAAGAACATCCTTAAGTACTAGAAAAGAAATAAGGATCAGTTCCTTGTCTACGGTGGAGAGGAAGAGTTGGTGGTAAAGGATTACACCGATGTAAGCTTCTAAACTGACAAAGATGATACAAATCACAATTTGGATTCATTTTTTGCCTCAACAATGAAGTTGTGAGTTGGAAGAGTTCCAAGCAAGAGATAGTTGTCGATTCTACAATAGAGGTTGAGTATATTGCTGTATAGAATGCAGGAAAGGAGACTGTTTGGATCAAGAAGTTCATCTCTAAACTTGGGGTAGTTCCAAGCATGAACAACACAATTAAGCTATGTTGTGATAACAATCAAGCAATTGCACAAGCTAAGGAACCCAAATCCCATCAACATTCCAACCACATACAAAGGTGTTTCCATCTCATATAAGAGATTTTAAAACAAGGAGATGTGAATATTTGTAGAGTACCAACTGAGAATAACATGTTGACCCTTTGATAAAAGCACTTTCGTAGAAGAAGCATGATGGTCATGTTAGATCACTTGGAATAAGATTCATTGGTAATTGTCTCTAAGTGCAAGTGGGACTCTAATGGTGTGTTTGTCGAGAGAGTCAATCATATGATGATTGTCACATAACTTGTAAATGATTTAATTGATAATAAAGGCAAGATTAGAATTTATTCTATTTATTCAGTTGTGAGATAATGAAGTAGCATAATAAATATCTAGAGAATGATATTACTCAATAGCATGTCTTCAGGTGTGTGTCTTGAATAATGAGATCATACGAATGTTATGAGTATATACATTCTTGTTATGTCCCTAGTCAAATGTTATTGTGGAAGGCTGATAGACAACAATAACACATAAGAATAGAGTGTGTGTTGGTTGATGATAGATTCTCATCAGTCATGATACGTGATATTAAACCAAGCACATAGATACTTGTAAGAGAACCGTGTATTAGACAGACCCACCATAAGAGTGATATATGGACCATAATTGATAGTCAGAATCATCTCTTATAGTGTTGGTGGTGATTGTGGTTCTTATACTTGAAGTCACTACACTCATTACAAGTCATTTAGTGTAATTTGACATCATCTGCCATGATTCTAAATAAGGGTTGCCATAAAGGTGATGATCAGATACATTGTGACACATGGGGATGACCGTGAGTGATGTAGATGGCATTTTCCCTTCTACAAGAGTATGATATCCTGGCCACTTGGTAAGCGAGACATAGAAATGCATGGAAATTCTCATGGGAATCAATATGTGATATTGATCTTGTGTACATCTCAAATAGTCTTCTCTAGTTCAAGGAATATGGATTGAACGATTGAAGAGGATGACGATCCCATGACTCGAGTTCAATCTAGATATCGGTGATAAACATATTATACAAAAATTGTAGCACCAATTACAGATTGTAGGTCAAAGTTGTTCTTTAACTTTCCATTTACTTGGGTAGCAATGACTGTGACTAGACACCTCTCTTTGCTTGTGATGTCATAATTGGTTATGAACATTCATTGCCAATGTAATTTTGAACATATAGGGTCACACACATAGGATTCACTTGGAATAGGAGTTTAATCATGAATAGTAATTAAATTGATTACTAAAGTGTTCAAGTACTCAACTTAAACAACATTTGACTGACTGGACTCTGAACCGATTCAAGTGTTGAACCAACCGGTTGGAGTGTTAGGTTGATTGGAAATTATATGGCTGAATTTTGGATGAACTAGGACATTAACCAACCAGTTCACTGAGTGAGCCGATCAGCTCAAGGTCGCTAGACAACTGGTTGATGAGATGAACCACCCAGTTCATAGAGATATTTGATTACATCAAGGATTAGTACTAATGTCATGGCATGTATTAATTGTATTAGAATTGCCAATACAATTTCCATTGGAAAACATGATGAAATGTGTAACATACTCAATTCCAGACACATACGCTAATCCTCTGTTCTTCTAGGCCCCTACTCATTCCCTGAATTTATGATAGATTAGACCTTGTTGAGACCTAATAGCCTAATTGACTCAATTGTATCCCATGGACATAAATCTTAGGAGGTTATAACCCTAATAATTGAATTATAGGAAATTGGTGAATAGTGATACCACACTCTTGTCCTAATATTAATTTAATACCTAGTATGGCCCTACGACCTTAGAGAGAGATAATTGTAGGTAAATAAAGAGCAATTACCCTATTTGATCATTAGGATGAACTTAAAAACTCTAATATAATGATTAAGTGAATGATGGGGAAAATATAGATAAATTAATATTAAAATGCAAAATTAAGTCTAAATTCATGCTCAACATACCCTAATTAGGTAACCCACCAGTTTTGAGCATAATCAGATATCATATACACCCCTAATCACAAATTAGAAGATATGATATAAGTTTGAGTGCCTTTGTGTGATTTATCTTGATGTCACGCTCATTTTCACTAAGTTCTGGGTTATTTAAATGTCACAATGCATTTCAGTCAGTTGATGCCTAAAAGGTGTCACGTGGATCTATATTGGGTTGGGTAAGCGGGAGTCGGACTTCGTCTCCCATCCCCAATATCCCCGCGCAACAGAGCACATGGACGATCATTTCTCCTGGACTCGTTATTCCTCGTCATCCTCCCTCTACACATGTCTGTTTCTCATGATTTGTTCACCTTTAGGTTCATCTCATCAATCCAGTCCCTATGATGCCTGACTCTCTCTCTCTCTCAACCTCTAGGTATAAAATGCCTAATTTCCCCCCTCCTCCAGTGGTAGCCACCACCACACCCACTTGTCATCTCTGCTTCAAACCACCTTCAATCATTCCAAATATCATCTTAGTCTGCTCCTTTACCTTCTACCTCTCTCAATTGCTCTTGAGGATTACTGGTTTGGGCCCCGAGGTCCACCTTCTTCTCCAGTGAGAAAGCTTGGAGCGCAGCGCCTGGAGCCACCTCAAAGAAATTCCTCTTCTGGTAACCATCTCAGACACCTTTTCTTCCTTCCTATATATGAACCCTTCTTACCAGGACGTCTTCTCATTTGATGGGTCGACAAAACATCCTCATTTTCCCCTATTTTGCCACACCGTCGAGAAGGACTCCGCAAGTCCTTGGTTTCTGTATCTTGGCCAAACATGACCATCCTCCCTAGCCGCTAGAGGTCTTTGGCACCTACACAAGCAATCAAGTCCAATCCGCCAGCTGGTAAGCACTGTAAGACTCCCAGATTTCATCGTATGTCTGCTTCCTCTCATGGTTTTGGTTGATTCACCCCAACGACAAATGACACCACTGTCTTGTACCTGGGTCATCGGCGATGGGCAACAACAGTCTCCCTCGGTTCAGGAATCATATTGAATCCACCCCGACTTACGTAGTCACAGTCCCAGGCTGTCAGGAGGCATTAGATCACCCCCATCGCTTTGGACCTTAGAGTGTCGCTTTCATTGGGTTTTCTTGACCAGGCAAGTCGACTGATTTCCCAGATCTCCTTCTCATCTCCCAGCCTTCATAGGACCATAGAAAAAGCTCTTTGAGTCAGGGGTGATGAGGCGGAGTCAATGGACTATCCTCCCACTCATCTAGATCCTTGAATCAAAGGTTTTCACCTTGACCCCAAGTTCTGTGGAGCAACCATGGCACATAATGTAGGGATTTCAATCCCTGGGACAAAAGTCCTGCTCTTCCCATGCCGCTAAAACATCCTTGTGATGCTCATGAGGGCATATTGGTGATTTTAACTCTCATTTGACTTTTTGACCAAACTTAGGTTTCTTTTATTTCTCTATGGTCTGCGTGATAGCGAACCCTTGTTGATTCGCATGTTTATTCAGGGGTAAAAACATCATTTGAAAATTCAATTTCATATTTAGCTAGAAATGATTTAAACTTATAAAAATAATAACTAATTATTGGTTCAGTAGAAAATAGAAATAAATATGTTTTTGAGATCAGAAAAATATGATTGTTTTATTGGGATAGGTTTCACGACTAGATTTCCAACTGACAGTAGGGTCAATTTGTAAGCAAGGGATTTAATGCATATTATATTGATCGAATGCACATATATTGTGACTAGGTTGAGACAACCCTGACCCTGAACTTAGAAGGTGTTATTGAATATCTAGGACTAATCATAAGGTATGTACATCCTCTATTTTTTTTTGGGCATTAAATGACTGAAATCCATATATCTTTTCATGAGGCATCTCTTGAATGTCTAATCCTTTTGAAAATGTAAATTTTATGGACAATTTTAGTTCATATGCTTCCCTTTTTATTCCTGTGATTATTAAGTTGTTATGTTCATTTGGGTCCATGGGCCCCTCCTACAATGTTGCCTTTATTAAAAATGACTAAAATGATAAGTCTTGTCACTCTATTATGCATGCTACATGTTTGATTAGAATATCTAGAATAGTGGTACTTATGTACAACCATACTTATATAGGGCGCACGTATTCCACCCGGGGTGTGCGTTTCTACCCTTACTTCTTAGGCCATGATCCTATGGTGTTATGACCCTATTTTAGGTATATTTAGTCTACATTGTTATGCATGCAAAAGTTTCTTGTTTTATGTTGTGATTGTGGTGAAGTGGTATGGCAAGAAATTTTATTCTGATGTTGTAATATGAACTTTAATATGCCTCATTTCTGTTGTTATATTCCTTTTGAACTTACCTAATTGCAAATAGCCCCCTTCTTTGTGGGAACATCTCTTTTTGCACTTATAACCTTATATAATGCCCAAAGTGTTTATTATATGTTCATACTCAGCTCTTTGCTGACCCCTATACCTTGTTTCTTATTTTCTAGGTGATGTTCCCTTCCACCCAGGTTTAGGTACATTAGAAGACAAAGATGCTAAAAGATTGAATATATGGATGTGGACACTGAGGATAGCTTGGGATAGTTGGTTGCCCTCTGCAACCGGCCTTATGTGTTCTTAGGTGTATACCTTTTATTTTATTTTTAACTCCACCTTTCATGGTGAGGAATAATTGTACAAAGAAACCTTTGTAACTATGTAATAGTTTTGTTTCCACTGCTTATTCATTATCATGCTATGTAATGTACCATTTGAGAAATGAATGAAATTCCTCCTTTCCTTCTTACCCTTCTGGTATGTTTGGGATTGGATGGACTTATTCTTCAATTTTAGTGAAGAGTGGATCCGGTATCGAGTCTCACTCTTTAAAAAATGGTATCAGAGCCAAAGCAGTCGGTAACTTGACTATTTCAAGTTATACTTGGTTGACCCTTAATTAGATAGGTGACCTTTAGAGGTTATTGATAAACCTATTTCCTAGTAGTCAATACCAATTACGATTTTCAACCCCCGACTAATTTGGTCACTTGCACTCCTCAACCCACCTATGTGAATGTGAGTTAGTCCTTAGTAACCCTTAACACCCACACCTTTTTTATGGAGGTGGGATGAAGCTACATCGAACTGACTCTTGTAGTGTTTGGTTTACATTTCATAATTTTCTAGGATATTAGCCTAAGAGATATGAAGTACAAATTGATTTAAATAATCATAGATCGGTATATTTTAGTTCTCACTTTAAATCCCTTTACTTTTTTTCTCTAACACACCTTACATACACCTACTCTGAGGATGCTGAGACCATGTGAACTATAAATATAAAATTCCAATGTAAATCTTAGGAAATTTAGATGATTCCCTTATTACTAAGTCAGTATGAACGGGCTTAGTTATTGTTAGGCAGGCCTTGCCTTCAATGTGCACAACATAGGTATGTACCAAGACCACTTATCTAACGTTTTGATACCATGTATGATTAGCTTTTATGCTTCATACCTGAGGTTTAGTGGGTGGAATCTATTAAGTTTTGTATAATATTCTTAGGAGTTTTCCTATCTCGCCTCCTTAGTGCAATTAGATTACCCAGTGAATGATGTTATTGGTAAATTTACTATATTATTCATCTTGTCATGTGATGGGACTATGGTTGAAAATCATCAAGTGTAGAAGGAAGACATATACCTTACTATAATTGTTGTATGATCATATAACTCCCTTAGGTATTGCGATGAGGTTGTGTCAATTATGCTTAAGAGTGACATGGGGAATGGTGTAGGTCTTACCTTGTTAAGGTTTGATGAATTTGACCATGTGTAATAGGAAACCCTTCTCCCTCCCATGTAAAAACATAGTTGAGGTGTAGTCAAATGCCCTACATGGTGTCTGAAGGATTAGACCCTTTAAGTAACAGGATGTGATGATAAAATAATAGTATGAGGTGGTTGAATTGGTACTCTGGTTGATTTTGGCACCGATTTTGTATTTTTCACCGCAAATTTTTCATCGTCAAACTTATTTTCATTATTAATTTATATGTACAAAAGAAAAGATTTCAGATTTTATCGATGGTTTTGGAACCAAGTCACCACCACAAGAAATTTTAGTAGTAGAGAATCTCTTTAGAGAAGTACCCTTGGTTGGCATGTTAAACCCTTATACCCTAGGCCTAAGGCTGACATAGTTAGTTTCAAAATACATATACATACATATATATATATATATATATATATATATATATATATATATATATATATATATATATATAAGACCCAGTGTATCCCCCATTTTGCCCCTCTAGGTTATGCACCAAGTTATAGTTTAAACTTTTTATGAGGTGGAGTTTCTTACAGTTTATTCATTAGGAATCAAACTAACTTAAGGAATGACCATGGTTAATAATGATTACAATAAGTAAAACATGGATAACTCCTAGTATTAAAGTCAAACATATGTAGAGGATACCAAACTAAGAATTCCAGACGAGCCTTGCTAATCATACCATCACAAAAATTACCTCGACAATTCATATAGATTTTAAGATTTCATCTTAAGTTATCCTTAAAGGATGTATTTAGTTAGATGTAGGTAAAAGTAAAATTACACTTAAAAGCTCAGGTTAATATTCTATACCCCAAACCACTAATAATTAAATGGTAAGGATGACTATTTAGTATAGGCAAGGGTGAACATACTCAGTATGGTTGAATTTATGAGATTTTTCCATGTGACCATTTTAAATAATAATATGTTAATGATGATGATGATAATTATGATGATAATAATGATGACGATGATAATGATGATAAAGTTGATAAGGAAATTTTCCTTAGTAGTAATAATTATAGGAATCATGGCGCTTGAGGATTTATGTTTATATGCAAAAGTAGTTCACCAATTTAGCGGTCACAATTAGAAAGGTTCTATTGGGGAATTTGTAAATGAAGATTGGTTATTCATACTTAAGTGATGGAAGATGAGGATTTGTAGGACAAACTCGCACTCAGGTCTAGCGGTGGATGTATTTTGGGGATGAAATCCTCTTTAAGGGGTGGAGTCTTGTAACATACTCAATTCCATACACATAGGCTAATCCTCTGTTCTTCTAGGCCCCTACTCGATTATATTGTTATCCCTCCTTCCTTCCTCTTAATTTTATTTCAAATGGGTACCTTTTAGTGTGCATAATTCCCTAAATTTATGATAGATTAGACCTTGTTGAGACCTAATAGCCTAATTGACTCAATTGTATCCCATGGACATAAATCTTAGAAGGTTATAATCCTAATAATTGAATGATAGGAAATTGGTGAATAATGATACCACACTCTTGTCCTAATATTAATTTAATACCTAGTATGGCCCTAGGACCTTAGAGAGAGATAATTGTAGGTAAATAAAGAGCAATTACCCTATTTGATCATTAGGATGAACTTAAAAACTCTAATATAATGATTAAGTGAATTATGGGGAAAATACAAAGCAATTAATATCAAAATGAAAAATTAATTCTAAATTCGTGCTCAGCATACCCTAATTAGGTAACCCACCAGTTTTGAGCCTAATCAGATATCATATACACCCCTAATCACAAATTAGAAGATAGGATATAAGTTTGAGTGCCTTTGTGTGATTTATCTTGATGTCACACTCATTTTCCCTAAGTTCTGGGTTATTTAAATGTCACAATGCATTTCAATCAGTTGATGCTTAAAAGGTGTCATGCGGATCTATATTGGGTCGGGTAAGAGGGAGTCGGACTTCGTCTCCCACCCCGACATCCCTGCGCAACAGAGCACCTGCACGATCATTTCTCATGGACTCGTTATTCCTCGTCATCCTCCCTCTACACAGGTTTGTTTCTCAGGATTTGTTCACCATTAGGTTTGTCTCGTCAATCCAGTCCCTGGGATCCCTGACTCTCTCTCTCTCTCTCAAGCCCTAGGTATAAAATGCCTAACTTTCCCCCTCCTCTAGGGGTAGCGTCCGCCACACCCACTTGGCATCTCTGCTTCAAACCAACTTCAATCATTCCAAATGTCATCTTAGTCTGCTCCTTTACCTTCTACCTCTCTCAATTGCTCTTGAGGATTACTGGTTTGGGCCCTGAGGTCCACCTTCTTCTCCAGTGAGAAAGCTTGGAGCGCAGCGCTTGGATCCACCTCAGAGCAATTCCTCTTCAAGTAACCATCTCAGACACCTTTTCTTCCTTCCTGTAAACCCTTCTTGCCATGGCGTCTTCTCATTTGATGGGTCGACAAAACGTCCCCGTTTTCCCCTATTTTGTCGCACCATTGAGAAGGACTCCACAAGTCCTTGGTTTTTGTATCTCGACCAAACATGACCATCCTCCCTAGCCGTTGGAGGTCTTTGGCACCTACACAAGCAATCAAGACCAATCCGCCAGCTGGTAAGCACCGCAAGACTCCCAGATTTCATTTTATGCCCTCTTCCTCTTGTAGTTTTGGTTGATTCACCCCAACGACAAATGACGTCGTTGTCTTCTACCTGGGTCATCAGCAATGGGCACCAACGATCTCCCTCGGTTCTGGAACCATACTAAATCCACCCCAACTTATGTAGTCACAATACAGAGTTGTCAGGAGGCATTAGATTACCCCCATCTCTTTGGACCTCATAGTGTCGCTTTCACCGGGTTTTCTTGACCAGGCAGGTCGACTACTTTCCCAGATCTCCGTCTTGTCTCCCAGTCTTCACAGGACGAGAGCAAAAGCTCTTTGAGTTCGGGGTGATGAGGCAGAGTCAATGGACTATCCTCCCACTCATCTAGATGCATGAATCGAAGGTTTTCACCTTGACCCTGAGCTTTGTGGAGCAACCATGGCACAAAACATAGGGATTTCAATCCCTGGGACGAAAGTCCAGTTCTACTCATGCTGCCAAAACATCCTTGTCACGCCCATGAGGGCATATTGGTGATTTTAACTCTCATTTGACTCTATTGACCGAACTTAGGTTTCTTTTATTTCTCTTTGGTCTACATTACAGTGAACCCTTGTTGATTCACATGTTTATTCAAGGGTAAAAATGTCATTTGACAATTCAATTTCGTATTTAGCCAGAAATGATTTAAATTTATAAAAATAAGAACTAATTATTGGTTCAGTAGAAAAATACAAATAAATATGTTTTGAAATCAGAAAAATACGACTAATTTATTGGGATAGGTTTCGCGACCAAATTTCCAACCGACAGTAGGGTCGATTTCTAAGCAAGGGATTTAATGCATATTATATTAATCAAATGTACATATATTGTGACTAGGTTGAGACAACCCTGACCCTGAACTTAGGAGGTGTTATTGAATATCTAGGACTGATCATAAGGTATGTACATCATCTATTTTTTTATTTTGGACATTAAAAGACTGAAATCCATATATCTTTTAATGAGGCATCTCTTGAATGGCTAATCCTTTTGAAAATATAAATTTTATGGACAATTGTAGTTCCTGATATGCATCCCTTTTTATTCCTGTGATTATTAAGATGTTATGTTCATTTGGGTCCTTGGGATCCTCCTACTATGTTGCCTTTATTAGAAATGACTAAAATGAAAAGTCTTGCTACTCTATTATGCATGCTACATGTTTGACTAGAATATCTAGAATAGTAGTACTTATGTACAACTATACTTATATAGGGTGTGCGTATTCCACCCAGGGTGTGCGTTTCCACCCTTACTTTTTAGGCCTTGATCCTATGGTGTTATGACCTTATTTTAGGTATATTTAGTCTACATTGTTATGCATGCAAAAGTTTATTGTTTTATGTTGTGATTGTGGTCAAGTGCTATGGCAAGACATTTTATTCTGATGTTGTAATCTAAACTTTAAGATGCCTCATTTATTTTGTTATATTCCTTTTGAACTTACCTAATTGCAAATAGCCCCCTTCTTTGTGGGAACATCTCTTTTTGCACTTGTAACCTTATATAATGCCCAAAGTTTTTATTATATGTATATACTCAACTCTTTGCTGACCCCTATACCTTATTTCCTATTTTCTAGGTGATGTTCCCTTCCACCCAGGTTTAGGTACATTAGAAGTCAAAGGTGCTAAAAGATCAAATATATGGACGTGGATATTGAGGATAGCTTGGGATAGTTGGTTGCCCTCTGCAACCGGCCTTATGTGTTCTTAGGTGTATACCTTTTATTTTATTTTTCTCTCCACCTTTTATGGTGAGGAATAAGTGTACAAAGAAACTTTTGTAACTGTGTAATAGTTTTGTTTCCACTGCTTATTCATTATCATGCTCTATAATGTACCATTTAAGAAGTGAATGAAATTCCTCCTTTCCTTCTTACCCTTATGGTATGTTTGGGATTGGATGGACTTATTCTTCAATTTCAGTGAAGAGTGGATCCCCTATCGGGTCTCACTCTTTACAAAATGAATGGTTCACTGGGCGAACTGATCGGATCACATGCCAAATGATCAGTTCACCTATGAACCGATTGTTTTGCCGCTCGTAGGTTGTGAAAATTCATAAATTCTGGTCCCTTCCACTCTCGCGCAGACTGGGAACCCTAACCACAATCCTCCTTTAAACAGAGGGGTAGTGGGGGCTTCCGAGAGACACAATTGAATTGCTTCTGACAATTGTTTGTCTTCTCTATTTTTGATATCCGAGAGAACCCGAGCAAGTCCTACTCAATAAAGGGAGGGATAGTAATGGAGAACAATAGTGAGAGAGTAAGTTGGTAACTAATACGTCAATGTGAAGGGACAAATCCTTCTTGTCTGTTCTACTAGAATGAAAAGAGTTCTCGGTGGTTCATTTCGACTACTCTAGAGGCGTGAAGATTTTCATTTTAGGAGGACAATATCAACCTGTTGTCTGTGGTGATTAACTAGGAGGTCGACGCAGACGTTGTTCGAGTGTGACTTGAAGAAAGGGCACACCATGATGAGGAGATTTTTTCTAGACATGCTCCAAGATCAGGTATATCTTATAAACCATCCTTCCTATTTTATAGTTATTGGTGTGTTCCATTGGTAAAAGGAGAATATGATAGTTAAATTTTTATTTCCACTGTCTATTATTTCCCCATATTTTCCTACAATTATAATAACGATAGTGCTCACCATTGAATCACAAAAGTCTCATCTTCGTTGTTGATAGTGGATTGGGGTTTTTTCTACTCATTCAAAAATGTGGTATCTTCTACAAAATTTGAACTGCAAAACAAAATACTTATAGGTGATCTTGGTTGATCATGTATGACATTCAAGTTTAGAAATAGACTAAAAGAGACGCTACTACAGAACCTACCTTTAGTGTCGGTTATTTAAAGCCTTTAGTGTCAGTTTCTAAGCGACACCTATGTGGGCGACACTAAAAGCTCACCCATTAGGCGTCAGTTCCAAAACCGACGCCCAAACTCTTCGCGCACCACTGAAAATGCGCCATCATGGGACTATAGGCGTCAGTTATTAGATAAGAAACCGACGCCCAAACCCTTCGCGCCACAGAAAGGGTGCCATCTTGGGCACTATCTGTGTCGGTTTCTTACAAATAGCTGACGCCATATATCTTCGCACCACAGGAAATAGACGCCGGTTATTTATATAAAACCGACACTATAACATTGTGTGTCGGTTGTTTACAAATAACCGACGCCTATTGTTTTTTTTTTTCAGACTGCAGACCTGCTGTGGCTGGTCGCAGGATGAGAAACATGTTCAGTTCAGTTATGAACTGCAGGTTTTACGACATCCATTGATATCAGCCGACAACAGGCCACAAACCTGCAAAATTAGCAACAAAAATATTCACACATGCATTTAGCAATGCAACCTGCAGTTCCATTTTATTTTCACACATTTAGAAACATTCATGTAGCTAGCAATTTGTAGTTCCATTCAGTCACATTCACACATGTAGAAACATTCATATATCAACCAACACTTTCATTCATTTTCACTCAGACACATGTAGAAACATCCAGACATGTAGAAACATTCACACATATATTATAATTCAGAAATTCATTTACAAAATATCATTGTTTTGTCATTATTCGCTATCAGGATCCCAATTATATTTTAAAGCACCCACTATTTGTATGGTTGTTGCCCATTCTTCTCTTACTTCATTTAATTCTCCCATCGTATAGGGAGCATTTTCATCTGGTAAGGCCTCTCCTGTAATGGGGTCAGCTTTAAACACCTGTAAAGAGAATGATGTATATATATAATTAATGAGCTATAAATAAGATTGATATATTTTGATCATAATTATCTAATGAGACTATATAATACATGAGCAATACACTCGATATCCAGTGCGGCATGTTTGATAATCATGTGCATATATCGCATGACATAGTATCCACATGCCCATCCGTTGTCTTGTGTAGCACACTATAAATTCAAACATACAAAATATTAAAAAATACAACTAATTAAGCATTGTTCACATAAATAATATATACATATATTGCAGTCGGGAACTTACTTTCACATTCTTCCAAATTATTGGTTGGTTCTTTTTCGTGGGGACCTTTCCTTCAGCCTTTTTAAACTCCTCAAAACCCCTACATGTTAATGTAAAACAGAACATTACAATTAAATAGTAATGTAATAACATATGTTAACGGATATGAAAATGAAATATTTCTCACCGGAATAATGCCATTTTCATTATGTGTCCAAATCTTGTATTCAATTTACTCCCCTTAGGATCTAGATAATACATAGTGAACGTCTCGGGGGCAATAACCAGTAACTCCCAATGCCTACCCCTAGAGGTAAAAAAAAATTAATAACTCAAAATCCACAATAAAAATATAATTTTCTTAAGTCCAAATTATAATAAGCAAAGTAAACTTACTCTACATTGAATGGAGCCATTATCACCATCTTCTTATTTACAGCAAAATTTGAAAAAGCCTCACAGCAGTATTGTTGAACTGACGTAGGGTCTTTAGCTACTAGACTAATCAAAGATGGAATCAAAAACCCTACATGTTCGAATCCAAAATCTGCACATATGTTGTCTAAGTAACTGCAAAATATGTATTAATTACGCATGCATTAATAAATAAGAAACCAGATCACCAGATCATACACAAGGTATATGGATGTATAAATAATATCTCACCTTATCCATAGCTCTATCACAGATGTATTTAGCCAATCATATCGAAACAACTCCAAAATATCTTGTATAAATAGTTTTGTTTCGTATGACTGACCTGTAGAATCTGAATCAGAAGAAACAGTTATATGGGAGTTTATATCATGTTCGCCTAACCATATTGCCATACCCCTACAGTTAGGACCTAACGGGGCAGGTAGGTCATGTGGAACCCAACTAGGTAATGTAGGAGGTGGAAGTGGAGGCCTAGATGCTGTGGGTGTCTTCTTTTGAACCTGTATATATCTATAATTTCAGATCAAATGCCATCATATACACACACTAACAATTGAACGTAATGTAAATTTACCATACCTTTTCAGTAAAGAGGACATCCGCTTTTAGCCACAATATCACTTTGCCTACTGCCTCACCAAGCGTTTCACAATCTGGGTGGGCATATGGCAATGGAAGATCCATCCACTGGGAGAATATATGTATCAAGCTCACACGAATCCAACCAACTGGTACTGGAGACCTATGACACGTTTCCCCTGGTAGGGATGGGTAAGCCGACGCCTCTGCAACGACAAATTCTTTACTTTTTAGACGGCATGGCTTCAACCCCTACAAATTATTGTGTAAAGAATGTTATATACATATATAAATATCATCTTTTTTTGAAACGACTACAATTTCATATATACATATCATCTTGAATTAAAAAACTAGTTACTATGTCATAAAAATACTTACAGCGGATGTGCTAGGTGGTGGTTCTACATGATTACTCGCAACCTCTACAGTAGGAGTAGGAGGAGTAGAGCCTGCAGTAGGTACTGTCTGGTAAGTGGCAGTCTGAGATTCCTACCACTTTTTCATTGCTTCTTCTAGTTTCCTATCAACTAGCTTATCTACCTATACATGGATAAAAGAAACGTTAGCTTCTAATTATTGAATTCTCTTTTACAGTAACATTATAAAGAAAGAATATGTTACCTCCTCTTGTGAAAGTCCCGCTTTTGGGACATGTTTGCGCTGGGATGGCCCAAAAAAAGCTTTGATGCCCACACCAGCGCCTGCAGCCCTAACACGTCCACGATGCTCTGGGTTACCCAGAGCAACTGTCAATTCATCCCTTGTGCCCTCAGGGATGAACTTGTCGTGTTTCCTCAGCTCGTGCAGCTCCCGCTAATCGCCAAAACAAAAATTTGTAATTAAGTAAACAACACAAATAATCAATATTCGAATGATTGTTGTAAGAGTTGTATTTTACCATTTATGTAGCCGCCTCAACAGTTGCGGCCTTCGTTATTTCTCCCTTCTTATTTTGCCTCCCAGCTATCCAGACATCATGGCGAGGTAGAGGTGTGCTACCTATGGTAGAGGACTCCTGAGTAGCAGCAGACTGAGTAGCAGTAGACTGAGTAGCAGCAGACTGTAGTCTTTGGCGAATGCCAGCATACCCCTTTGGACCCATTGTGTTGTCATGCACATTCAGTGCACGCCTTGATCTTTGTGCCTCACTGAGGGCCTAGTTAGTATGCACATTAATGATTTGGTTAGTAACACTAAATGTTAATCTTGAATAGGTGAATACAACATATATTAATTAATGAGATTGAGACTGACGCCTAATACCTTGAATTCATCAGTTTGTCTTGAAGCGACAAACGCATCCCATTCTTCTTTGTCCAGGAAGTTCCACTGTTCAATGGCTGTCTTCTTCCTCTTGTCAGCTTCTTTTATGTATTCTCGGGTGAGATTTGTCCTATAGTTCCTTAGGACTCTCCCACAGCGTTGCATCATGCATTTACGATGCAACTTTTCATCCAATTCAAATATACTCTGCAAAATAGAATTGTTATTAACTAGTATCCAAAAATTTAGTAATCTACAAAATAGAATTGCAAATTAATAATAACTCATGCATAAATCCCTCCATATTAAGTCTTTCTTCTCCTTAAAAACATTATGCCAAGAATCTAAGCGACAACCGCAATGGCTACGAGTAACAAACCCAAGATATGAAACAAATGAATTGTGATTCACACCACATGCATTTCCTGCATTATCAAAATCCACAACAAGTTTGGGTCCATTTCCCTTTTGCGCAATTAACTTCTTCATCATAGTGATGCCCCTTCTCTTGTCAACTTTTTGGTGTTGTTGATCAAGCGCCTCAAGTGCTTCAGATGGTACCTATGCATCATCAACCTAAAATTTGACAAAATAATCACATTTACAAGATATAACTATAAATGGACATATAGATATAAATATATGATATATTTTTAAAAATTACATTGTGAGGCGGCGCATTGATGTCCTCACCCTCACGGTAATCATCAACACGGTCATCAGGAGAATGGTCAGCCATCTACAAATTCAAATTCAAATTGTAAAGTTCACATTGTAAAGTAATTCAAATTGTAAAGCTCACATTGTAAAGTTCACATTATTACAACAAAGTATATATCACAACAAAATTGTAAAGCTCTATGATCAAAGAGAAAATAAGTATATATTACAACAAGATTAGGGTCTAGGGTTAACAAATACATGTGATGTCATTCTTATATATAATAAATGTACATGTACCACCTATCCCATCCTTGAACACCTAATCTCACTAGTAAGTGTATAATGTGTATTGGGTTTTCAAGAAAATTTCGGCAGCATTTCCCCGCTTTTCTCCAAGTACATATGTACTTAGAGAACAAACGGGGAAATGCTGCTGAAATTTTCTTGAAAACCCGATACACATTATACACTTACATCCTAAGCGAGATTAGGTGTTCAAGAACAGTCCCAAACCAGGGACTATCCAAGATTTACTCCTAATGAGTAAATCTTGGACGGGTTTCTAGGCCAACTAATGTGTTATCATTCTTATACCTAAAATCCTAGTTCTTCAAGTTAGGGTGATTATTGATGTCTTTAAAAGCATGATTGGCAATTTAGGGAAAAGTTCATCATTTACATTCCAAGCATGTCACATGTGTGCATTACAGTTCATCATTAAGCAAGAAGGGTGATTAGGATTCTCAATATACTCAACAATAAAACAAGTTTCCGAAAGAGGTTTGGTGAAGATATCTATAACTTACTTAAACATTCAATTATGAAGTAAATATACACTTAATTCAGAATAGCATGACACACAAAGTTGCAGTCAACATCATTATGCTTTGTTCTATCATGGACTATCAGATTCGTATAATGTGGATTAGGGTCTAGGGTTAACAAATACATGTGATGTCATTCTTATATATAATAAATGTACATGTACCACCTATCCCATCCTTGAACACCTAATCTCACTAGTAAGTGTATAATGTGTATTGGGTTTTCAAGAAAATTTCGGCAGCATTTCCCCGCTGTTCTCCAAGTACATATGTACTTAGAGAACAAACAGGGAAATGCTGCCGAAATTTTCTTGAAAACCCAATACACATTATACACTTACATCCTAAGCGAGATTAGGTGTTCAAGAACAGTCCCAAACCGGGGACTATCCAAGATTTACTCCTAATGAGTAAATCTCGGACGAGTTTCTAGGCCAACAAATAATGTGATGTCATTCTTATACCTAAAATCCTAGTTCTTCAAGTTAGGGTGATTATTGATGTCTTTAAAAGCATGATTGGAAATTTAGGGAAAAGTTCATCATTTACATTCCAAGCATGTCACATGTGTGCATTACAGTTCATCATTAAGCAAGAAGGGAGATTATGATTCTCAATATACTCAACAATAAAACAAGTTACCAATTTCATAGTTAAACTATTCATTAGTATGGAATGTCCATAGGAGTCATAGCTAAGGTTTTTCTAACAAAGACATAATCATTTTTTTATCTACCATATTGATCACCCTATCACATTAAAATATAAGATGGATAATCAGATATCACTGTCAACAAACTGGCTTCCTAACTTACTTCAACATCAATGGATATGAGTTACTTATTAAAAGAAGAATAACGAGAAGTAATTTGGGCTGTCAAGCACACACAGCAATGTTGTGTTATATCTGTATTTATAGAATGTAAGATTACACAGTTTATAGAATGTAAGAATGTATTTATATATCCTCAAGACCAGGTCAGTCTGTTGCTAGCTAGCACACATATACAATCATAAATCACATAACTGAATATAGTTATTGACTGTTTCAACACTTATCAAGTTACCATGCAATAAGTAAATAACTTAAAAAAAATAAAAAAACGCCCAGCAGGGCACCTAACGATTTTGCTCCAGGGCACCTGCAGGGCTTGACCTAGCCTAGGCGGAGGAAGAAGGCAGTGTACCTTGAGGGCAGAGGAAGAAGGCCCGGCTGGAGCAGAGGAGAGCAGTTGGAGGTGAAGCTGGGAGCACCGGCGGCGAGGAGAGGAGAGCTTCGGCTCGGCAGAGCTGGCAGCGCCGGCGGCGAGGAGAGGAGAACTTCGGCTCGGCGGAGCGGCGACGACGGCGGCGAGGAGACGAGCGTCACGCGAGGAGACGAACGGCGGTGTGGGGGAGCCAGGCAATGACGGCGGTGACGGCGGGGAGCAATCGGGGGAGCAATCGCCAGACCTAGCGCAGAGTCGCAATGAAATAGAGACAATGGGGAAAAGTTATGTTTGCGGGGCTATTAACTGTACCATAGGCGTCGGTTATTCAAAAAAACCGACAACTATAACTAACAGTGTCAGTTCTGAACAAAAACCGACACCAATACTTGATTATAGTCGTCGGTTTTTAACTAAAAAACAACCGACGTCTATATACATATGCCGATTAAAAAAAATTTCTCGATTTATGACCATAGTCATCGGTTTCTACCTAAAACCGACGCTTAAAGGGTGTCAAAAATTCCCCGCGGATAGCGTGGAAAAACTCATAAGCATCGGTAATTGTAGTAAAACCGACGACCAAAATGTGCCCAATTTCTGTCTCGTGAATCACCTTTAGTCGTCAGTTTTTTATTTATCAACCGACGCCATATGTCAAATTTTGGAGGAATTTTTTTCGCTGGAAATTTTGGATTTGGCGGTTAATTTTAGGTGTCGGTTTTTTATTACGTAACCGACACTGAATAAAAGTGGTACCCGTGTCTGGTCGCCCTTCATAGATTGGATGTTGGTTTATGTTATCAACCGACGTTGTAGACTTTAGGTGTCGGTTTATTTATACAACCGACACCTTGAAAAGTGACGTTATAAGCCATTTCTGTAGTAGTGAGAATTAGTTTGGAAGTAATATAAATTTGTAAGTGGAATAAGTTTAGTCAAGCCATGAGATTCATGCATCCAACTGCTTGAAGACCTCATTATCCACACCATGATCTTTCTGTTAATCCTTTTCTAGGCATATTAAGTTGGCCATATGATTCCATCCCTGTCAAGAACATTTTACTCGTGGTGATTTCTCAGAGCCATTAAACCATGCATTAAGATAGTTTCTTTGAATTAATGAAAAAATTATTTACTAGGTAAGGTGTAAATTAGTGGTGTAGGACAATGTGAAGGTTTAACCATACACTTACCCACACTGGACTTTAGGAAATAAGTAGGATAATTACTCACTTCTTTCAACACTTCCCCTAACCTTAGTGTACATGTTACCTAACCAATAAATGAGTGAGGTAACATATAAAGAACGCCTTCCCCAAGTCAATGCAATTTAAAGATACATGAAGATAACTGCTCTTTGTTAAGACAAAAATTAGTTACCAGGTGAGGTTGTAAATAGGTTGTGTATAACAGGTTAAATGCTTAGTCATACCATTACCAACACCAGGATTGTGGGTAATAAGATGGGTAGTTGCTCGCTGACCGGCCTAAATCGCACGTCCGAAAAGTGGAGGCGGATTTGAAGTAGTCAGACTTTTAAATTTATAACCCGAAACCTTCTAGGCCCCCGCAACTTTGTTTATGGGGTCGAAGTAGATATATGGGGTCGAACACAGGGACAAGGGTGGTAGTGTTGAGAGTACGGAATTGACACGTTACACTCCAGCAAGGGTAAGGAGATGGTAAAATTCCCAAAGGGAACAACAGGATAAGAGTGATAAAACAAAAGAAATCTATCTCCAATCGGAGCTATGAGGTAAAATTAAGGTTTTAAACATTTATAAGTTTTTAGGGTTTTCGTGCAACGGAAACAGAGAGACAATACTATCGCTTTAGCAGGTAACGAAGGAAAAGACTTCGGTAAAACAAGTGGCAGCAGAAAACAACATGTACCCCTCCTCTCGAAGCAGGTACCTCTAACTAAGCGTCAACACCCCTCTCGAGGTTGCTGGACTTAAGTTAGAGTGGAAAGGTTACCGTGGCAACCCCGATCCTGGGCACTCTCGTACTCCAGTATCAGACCAAACACTAGAGGCACAACACCTCTCTCGAGGCTGTTGCAACGGGAAAACATGATTCTGTAGCTAATTGAAACGCGATCCAAGCGTACAAGCTAGAGTTCAGATGTTAAACATAGCAATCATCCAACAAAGGTACCAAACATAAAGCAACATATAATTAACCTCTTCTAATTCCATTGACATATAAGGGTCTGATTACATTGCATAAGTAAAGGAAGTAAATTACTGAAATAAGCAAAGATAAGTGTCACCTCCTTGATTTAGAAGGGCGACAGACAACAACAGACTCCCCAGCCTGATACTGGGCAGGGGCCTCACCCAATACGCCCGTGTCGGACGGCACACCCTCTCGGGCGACACGCCGTGACGGGCGGACGTATCGTGGGGTGCCGCCCGACACAATCATGGATTTAGAAGGGCGACAGATTGTCCTCAATCAATCTTTAAACTTTGTTTTGTGATGCTTCTTCTTGACCGATATTTTTAGACCATGGGTTTGAGCGAGCATTGAGATGTCTCACAGAGAATGCGGCCCGACCACGAACAACATACTTTATTTCTCCTACCTTATTTAAGCAAAAACTTTCTCTACAGCTTCAGCGAGACTTTGGTGCATGACTTTGAAGTTGTGTGCTTGGGTAGGCTTACGACTTTTTGGGTTTTTCTTGTTTCCCATCAGTACATCTAGGTAAGGGTCCGTTAGTGGGTAAGTGGTCCCTACAGTCCAAGCCAGTTGGCTTTAGAGCAGTGATTTCACATCCTATGTACCACTACCCCGGATCAACCATGCCTAAAGATGGGTACTTTTGGAAAACAAGTGTGTATATGTATTTTTTCTTTCTTTTCATTTGGAACAACTCTCATGCTTTTATTCACTCTCATAAGGCTATTCACTCTTTTTGGGATTTTGTTGGGTAAGGGAAAACAAGAGAATTTTTTATTGTTTGGGCAACTTTTTCCTTCTGCATACACGTCTCTTAACTGTTGCAAGATTATTTTTCGAAATTTTTGGCGTGGAAAGTCGTAGTCTTTTTTCGTTTGAGGCTGCGTTATCAGAGAGACATAACAAAACTTGCATCTCCTTAGGCACATAGAAAATAAACTGGCAAGAAGTTGTATCTGATTTTTACTATATAGTGTCTTTGTACATATGCATGGAGACGAGATAAGCAAAAAATTTCAAAATTTTTGTATGAGCATGTATATGTACATATGTTATAGAAGAAGAACAAAAGAACAAAAGGGTGAGGTTCAAAAATTAAAATTTTCCGAAATTTTTATACCTCCCTCACTGATACATGGTACCCCCCCAAACTTACTCCACACTCTGTCCCAGAGTTGTGAAGTAGATAAGGTAGGGTAATGTTAATTCAGTGAGGGTTAAAGGCTGGTGAGCGTGCCTACGCTAGATAGAAGCTCCCACACATATTCTCCTCGTTTGCTGTGGTAGTCGATGTGGTGGAGTTGGTCAGGCGTCTCTTCATTTGATATCAATTCCAGGATGAAGATGATGCAGTCGTTGGATAGAGGAATTTGTTGTGGACTGCGGTGGCAAAACTGAAGCTCGTGCCATTTGCTTGCTGCTGTGTCCAGGAATGGTTGTATCTGTACTGACACCTTGTCGTAGTATTTTCGTACTAAGTGCTCGAGGGATGTCAACGTTGCTGATGTACACTGCACTGGATGATCTTTTTTGCTGTCTGAGATGTTGTAGAAAATTCCTACTCGTTGGCGAGTGTACATCGTCAGGAGCGTCCAGTGGTTGTAATGCAGGATGGGCAGGAAGATTGTATGTGGAAACTTGCGCTCCAACTCTGCCAGAAATGATTACTTTGCTCATGTTTCATCGGCGAGGCAGACGTCGTTGAATAACATTGGATGATTAATGTATGCGTGTTCGAACTTCTGTTGTAGTGTTTGGATGTAGGTGGCCGCCACAGATACCTCTAAGCATCCTCCATCCTTTACCATGTCCCTTAAGTCATCAACCGGGACTATGACATTGCCTGCCTCAGAGATGACATCTATTGGGGTAGAATCAACCAACTTTAGAAGAATTTCGTTGACCTTCTCCTGCGTTAGTGTAGCGCATGAGAAGCGGTCAAATTTTTTGATCAGTCCTTCTGGAGTTTCAGGCGAAGCAGGGTCTTCAAATCCGTGCACTTCCCGTAGGATTACTAACTGCTTGACTGCCCCGTAGGTGTCAACTTCCATTTCCACTTCTTTCTCCAAAGAGCTGCTGGGTTGTGAAGATTCACTTTCTAGGTCACTTTCCAGCAGCTTTTTAGGTACCCCCACGTCTTGGAAATAGCGCCTATCTTTTATCAGAAGCAGTGCATATATGCTCCTGAGAATGTAGAAGTTTTGGCCTTGGAGGTGCCTCATGTATCAAAATATGTTAAGCAACTCCATGGCGCGCAAGACGATGAAGGAATTGTATCCGCTTCCCTCTTCTGCTTGGACGGGGAAGTCTCGGATAGAAAAGAAGTTCCAGACGCCGTTGTGACGTTTGACTCCTTGTTTTATAGCTCGTAGAAGACGTAGTGGTATAAGCCTCAGGTGTTTGTCCTCTGGGCGACTGAAAATAAGCCCGGAGCGTGGCACCTCGTTGTTACTACAGCTCAGTAGCTGGACGTCGTAGTTCCTAAGGTCTGCCACGCATAGGAACCATACATTGTGGTGCTTGTACGGGGTCAACACCATGTTCATGTTATGCTTTTCGATGTGTTGCAGTATGTTGGCCACCGCGATGGAGTCTAGTACTCCCATAATCAGTCTTCTTGCCAAGGTCGGGGTGGCGTTGTATATTGTTCTCCGACCTATCCCGACGCTGATGTTTTCTATCATTGCACCTTCTAGGATCCTAAATAGCTTCTTGTCGATGACGGATGGCGAGCAGAACATACTTCTGAGTGTTCCATGTCGTACGGAGAAGTAGCCGTCTCTCCAGACGACGTCTTCTTCCTTTGCCTACGACCTCAGGACCTTGTTCAGTAATTTATGGTCCCTGATCGACAGGTAGCCGATGGCCATTCTGTCAAAGTCGGACATCTCAAAGGAAGGTAGCTCTGACGGCATAGAGAACTTATCCACCATCGAGCGTCTTCCTCTGGGGGGTGTCTTTTTTTGGCGGCGCAAATGTCCCCCTTTATCCCTCTGATTCATCAGAAGAGTCTTCCCCGACGCTGATGTTTTCGTTGTCATCTTTAGCTTCATCCAGGGGGACTGAGGGAGCTATTTCTTCCAGACCGTAGGAGCTCGCTTGTCCGGCTGGAGCTCCGTTGGCCGATCTCTGTGGCGTCCTTTCCTCGGGTATTGTGAATGGCCCGTTGGAGGAGGAAGAGGACGATGATCTTGAGGAGGCTGCTGACGAGGACGGCGGAGAGCCTGAGCCAAGGGGCGATGGAGACCTTCTCGGCTTCCTTTGGCACGAATGGTCGTCTTCCCTGTTCAGCCTCTCCTCGATCACGCCAAGGCGCTGGAGGGCTTGCTGAAGCGTCGCGTTGAGTGCCTCTAATTGGCCAGGAAGCCCAACTAGAGTCAGCAGTTCCCTTTCCTGGCTATTCAGCCTCTGCTGGAAAAAACAAAACTTGTGGGTTAGGGAATTAAATGTAGCTGAGTGGCTTTCTGTTACCTCCCGCAACTGGTATAGTTCGTGCCCCAGCATTTTCCTGAGCGACGGAGGGGGTCCCGCAGGTCTCCCTCCCATCCTCCCGATACTTCTCTCGTGTGAGGGTCTACCCTATGAGGTAGAACCAATCTCTATCATCCGCGAGGTAGATGCTGTTGGGCGAGGTGTCGGCACCTTTGTGGCCTCTACTGCCTCGCCTTCTTGCCGTGGTGGAGATGGTCGTGGTGTGGACGGATGCTGCTCCACCTCTACGTTGTCGGTGATCTATTCAGCAGCTACTATAGGAGACACCGGTGGCGGTGTCGGCGTTAGTTGTGCAGCTCCGAGTTCCATCTCAAGGATCTCGGCAAACACCCCATCACTGGCGTCCGGCTGTGCTTCCTCTTCTGCCTCTAGAGGCACCACAGAAGCTTTGGGAGCTATGGCCGTCTCTTCCGTGACAGCTCCCTCCGGGGCCTGCTCAGTTGTTTCTGCCCCGGTTGTCATGGCGAACTCGACGATCGCCGGTTCTTTTTCAACCACGGCAGGTGTCGTCATGATTGTGGCCGGTATGGCAGCAGCGACGGCAACTATATCAACTGTTGCCGTCAGTGGCTCTAGAGCAGAGGCTGGCTCGATGAAGGTCGTTGGAGTTTTGTCCTGCCTTGGGTCGAGAGGGATTGGTTCTCCTTTCGCAGCCACCCTTTCTTGAATTCTGGTGGTGGCGGCGTAAGCTGCTCCTACTGCCACAGCTTTGATTTCTGCTGTGGTGAAGACCAGCTTTTCTGCATCATAGGCGGCGCATTGAGGGAGTGGAAGGAGGGTGTTCGTCCTTGTGAACTTGTAGAAGTAGCTCCGCCCCTCTTTCTTTATAATGTTGGCCCTCATGAGGTACTTGAGGTCGATCAACTCGTTGCCTCTTTTCCTCGAAAGATTGTGCGGCTTCGCCGCAATCAGGTTGATGATGCCACCCATGCAGTATTCTTTGGTGGCATCTTTTATTGGGTGCAGCCTGTTCAGCAGAAACCACCCCAGGTTGATCATTCTGCCCTCCATCATGTTCCACATGACGTGGAGTTCTTCGGTGTAAATATTGCTGGACTCGTTCTTGCTGAATAGAAGGCATGCCACCAGCTTGTGTACTATTCTCCGGAAACAAGAGTGCACCGCCGCCACCTTGCTTCACGGCTTGAACGATGACTCACCGGTCAGCCTTTTCCAGAGCTCCACGGTGTTGAACCCGTCTCCTTCGGTGATTCTCTCACCGTCATTCAGCAGCTTCTTCTCCTCATCGTAGGAAGAGAAGATCTCATTGAGCATACTTTCATAGATGACATGCTTCAAGTTGTACAGCCGCCCTTGCAGCCTGTCGGCTCCGCCATATATTTCCATGTCCTCATGCGTATTCTTCACCCGACGGAGGGACGACATGAACTCCCTTGTGAGTTCGGTGTAGGAGGCGGAACGGCTGAGACAGATCTTCCTTAGTCCTGCCGCGGCTAGGACATTTTCCAGTCTTTCAAAAATCCCCAATTGAATGAAGGATGACTGGTGGCAGAATCTGCTTGGCCTGTAAAGTTTTGCTGCCAACTCCGAGTACCGGCATCCACACTCGTCATCTCTCGGCACGAATTTCCCTGGTGTGTGATCCAGGGGTTCCGCCACTGCAGTTGAAGCTATCGCTGGAGTTATTACTCCCTCTGTCCTCGCCCTCTTCTCGGCGGTTGATGGCCCAGCCGCTTCGGGATTTAGGCACTTCTGCCCGACCGTTGTTGTTTCAGCTGCGGCCTCCGTGTTGATTCTTCTGCCGTGTTCATCAACTCAAACGACGGTTTGCTTTGTACGGGCCATTTCTGTTATCATTAAACAAACTCATTGATCAATTAAATGTTAAGATTGATCACAAGATAAATATTCGGCCCGATACAAAAACTACCCAACACCACCGTATTGGATCTTAACAAAGACTGATAGGATGTTTTCCCGATATGCTTGTGTCGGGGGGAAGAAAACGAAGCTTTCAATGAAATCCCGTAGGCATATGCCCGATACGACGTTCGGGTATTGTCTACCAAAAGAATCGTCTAGGCGATACAAAATTGTACGATACGGGAAAGCAGCGTGTCATAATTGTTGCCCGTCACGGGTGTGTCGGGCGATGCAGTTGCATGAGACAAAGCGCCCGATAAGATTTCCCGGTAGAAAAGGGTGTCGCCCGATAACAAGAACAAGCAAGGCGACACAAGGATGGCTGACACAGTTATCGCCCGATATGGCGTATTGGGCAAGCGCGTGCTAAAGATTTGTTGCGCGACACATGTGTCGGGCGATACAAGTAAAGCAGCCAGAGACGTCAGTCTGATATGCTGCGTGCGATATGAAGGTCGTGTCGGGCAAGTCAGGATGATACGGCGGTCGGGCTATACCTTTGTTATTTTCTTAAGCTTTCTGCGCGACACGAGATTAGAAGAGGTTTGCACGACACGGGAGCAACGAAGGAAATCACAGCACGATACAGGTAGGTGAAAAGAGTAAAGCTAGAGCCCGATACGGTAAAACCTCCGTACTATATATATAGCAATCCCAGCCGGGGGTAAAGCGGGTAATTTCGGGACGTGTGTCGGCCGTTGAGATAAGTCATTCCCGAGACGAGCAGTTCATCCGTCAAAACAAGGGTAATTACTCGCATTGCCTGACGCGGGTGCTCGCCGCCCGGGCATTTCAACTGTCACAGCTTTTGCGAAGCCTGATATACATTTTTCCCGATATGAGCGTGTTCTGCGCGCTGGCGGGGTTGTTGCCCGATACGAAGCCTTCAAAACAAAATCTACGTAACTTAAAAACAAAGCAGGGGAAAAAGTGATTGATGAGTAAAACATCATTGGCCTATTGCTAAATTTCCGGCCTCAGATAGTATTATCCATCAAAGCACATAAAACAGAGCGGTGGCCCATGAATCAGAAGAGTCAGCGCATGTGGCGCAAGAAAGTAAATAACGTCCTATTATAGGAAAAATAAAAGCTTGGGCTGCCTTGCGAGGAGCGTTGTAGTTTGCGTCGCCAGCTCGACGACTCCAAGGTCTTCACTTTTAGCCTTCACCATCATCCATATCTTGCAACTCGATCTTTGTCTTTCTTGATCATAGCCCTACCTTTTTTGCAGTCTCGGTGTTGGAAGGTATTTTGCCCGAGGGATTCTTTATTAATTCAGCCATCTGAGCTAATTGCTTATCAATTTGGCGTTGATGCATCTGCATATCTGCCATCTGGACCTGCAGTGAGTTCAGAACCCCCGAATTTGAAAGCACACTCTGCGCTAGCTGGTTATTAATTGTATCTTATCTTTTTACAAAGTCAAACAATTGTCCAACCACATCTGATTGGTTTGAAACCTTGTCCTATCCCTGCTCTTTGGCTTGGCCTTGGTATTTAACTTGTCCTTGGGAATTTCCTTTGTTTGACTGGAAGGAGGTGTTTTTGGCAAACTGATTCTGTCCTCCCCTTTTCTCAAAAGCTTGAGGTGGTTTGGAGGAGTTATGCAGTTGATGCAAGTTTTCAGCTGCATCCTTGTTGCCATAACTGAAACCAGGGTGGTCTGACCTTTTGAAATTTACAAAAGAGACATTCTCAGTCTCCTCAGCCTCAGATTCAGTATCGCTTGATGCGTCAGGTTGGGTGTAGATGCAGTTATCTACCCGGTATCCACCCTCTCCACATGTGACACACTTCATGACCTTCTCGACCTGCTTCTTCCCCTTTCCACCGGATTCTTTTAGTTTCTTTACATCAGTTGCTATCCTCTGGATTTGAGAGGTGATAGTCTCCAGAGCCTTGGATTCAAGAGAAGGTCCTTCACTAGCCTTCTTAGCTTGCCTCCTATCAGATCTATCATAGTCAGTGTCGGCTTGCAGCTCGGCCATGTTCTTGATGATCTTCTCAGACCTGCTCGGCTTTTTCCCCAGAAAGTCACTTCCTGCTGCAGCATTCAGTGAAACCCTTTCCTCATGGGTTAGACCATTGTAAAAGGTAGTTATCAAGAAACCTTTCTTGTAGTTGTGATGAGGGCAGTCCCTCTGGTATTCCTGATATCGCTCCCAGGCATCATGGAGGTTCTCATTTGGCTTTTGCATGAAGGATGTAATCCTTTGTCTGTTCCAGACGGTTTTCTCAGTAGGATAGAACTTGTTCATGAAGGCATCTGCCAGTGCACTCCATCCGTTTAGAGCTTGGTGGGGCAGCCCCAGATACCATGATAGAGCCTTATCTTCCAAAGAAAAGATGAAACCCTTACAATAGATTACCTCCTGGGGAACTCCCTGCATCTTGATGGTGTCGCAGATGTTTTTGAAAGCATCCAAGTGGTGATAAGGATTGTCATTCTTAGAACTCCCTCTAAAACTTTTGTTTTGAATCATGGAGATGACTGATGGCTTGAGCTCAAAATTAGTGGCGTTAAAACGTGGGATGATGACAGGGCATCTGGAATTGTTAGTCTTTGTGGAAGCTAACTCCCTTAGAGTCTTTTCTTCTTCATCGGAATCGTCGTTGTCGCTGCCTCCCTGGTGTTGTTCTTGATGATTGTGATTTCTTCTGTGCCTCTGGTGATGACGACGTTTATCACGGCGATGGTCTTCCTCGAACTGCTCCATTTATGGATCTTTAGGTTGATCATTGCCGTCGTAGCGGTCGTTGTCTTCAAGTGGAGGTGAATGAGGTCTAGCTCTCCCTTGGTGTTCTCCTTCTGAAAGGGGTGGTTCAACACAAGGCGACATGTTTGACGGTATCAGTGCTTAGTTGAGTAGAATGCCTTTCTTCTGAGTACCTGAATATCGTGTAAAAAAATCAAGTTAGAAAATATGTTATTGATAATACGAATTATTCATATCAGGTAAGGATAAAATATGAAAAAGGAAACGAGAGTGATGTCAATCTCATTTCTAAGCTTGAGGCACTAGAGTGTAGCTAGTGGATTTGGGTTCGTCAACAGTACCGTTTTGCCTTATCCCCGGCAACGGCGCCAAAAAGTTGATGGACCTAAATCGTGCGTCCGAAAAGTGGAGGCGGATTTGAAGTAGTCGGACTTTTAATTTATAACCTGAAACCTTCTAGGCCCCCGCAACTTTGTTTACGGGGTCGAAGTAGATATACGGGGTCGAACACAGGGACAAGGGTGGTAGTGTTGAGAGTGCGGAATCGACAAGTTACACTCCGGTAAGGGTAAGGAGATGGTAAAATTCCCAAAGGGAACAACAGGATAAGACTGATAAAACAAAAGAAATCTATCTCCAACCGGAGCTACGAGGTAAAATTAAGGTTTTAAACATTTATCAGTTTTTAGGGTTTTCGTGCAACGGAAACAGAGAGATAATACTATCGCTTTAGCAGGTAACGAAGGAAAAGACTTCGGTAAAACAAGTGACAGCAGAAAACATCTTGTACCCCTCCTCTCGAAGTGGGTACCTCTAACTAAGCGTCAACACCCCTCTCGAGGTTGCTGGACTTAAGTTAGAGTGGAAAGGTTACCGCGGCAACCCCGATTCTAGGCACTCTCGTACTCCAGTATCGGACCAAACACTAGAGCCACAACACCTCTCTCGAGGCTGTTGCAATGGGAAAACACAATTCGGTAGCTAATCAAAATGCGATCCAAGCGTACAAGCTAGAGTTCAGATGTTAAACATAGCAATCATCCAACAAAGGTACCAAACATAAAGCACTAGATAATTAACCTCTTCTATTTCCATTGACATATAGGATCTGATTACATTGCATAAGTAAAGGAAGTGAATGACAGAAATAAGCAAAGATAAGTGTCGCCTCCATGATTTAGAAGGGCGACAGACAGCAGCAGACTCCCCAGCCCGATATCGGGCAGGGGCCTCACCCGATACACCCATGTCGGACGGCACTTCCTCTCGGGCGACATGCCGTGACGGGCGGACGTATCGTGCGGGGCGCCCTTGCTCGATGCGATCGTGTCGGGTGGCACCCTCTCAGGCGACACACCGCGACCGGCGATGCGTATCGGGGTTTGGTATCGTGTCGGGTTAGAGTGTTGCTTCCAGTATCGGGCACCCCTGTCGGGTGTCCTTGTTGGCCGATTTCGACCTGCAGTGGTGCCCGGGACGACCCTAAATGAATCATTCCCTCCCTCTCGGGATGGAGAAATGCTCACCTGGAATCGCCCGACACACCCCTGAGGCGCGACACGCTAGCTCCTGAAGCTTTCCTAGGTTGGCTTTCGAGAGATTCCGACCTGTCCCATCGGAGTCATGTAGCTGCTATTTATAGGCAGCGGTTGGGGGAAGTTATGGTGCTCCGGACGCCACGTGTTCTTCCTTCAGCTCCTTTATTGCGGCTTCAGGGATGCCCGATATGTGTATCGCCCGGCACAAGGATGTCGGGCTATCAGTCATCGTGACGAGTGGCGCCTGCCGGTGGGTAGCCTGTATCGCGCGACACACTTCAGTTGTCGTGGCGAGCCTGGCTCCCTGTCGGGTAAATGGCGTGTCGCTCGTTCGTTCCTTTTTGTGCGGCATCCTTGTGTCGCGCGGTGTGGTATCACGCATCCGTGTCGGACACCGAGCGTATCGGGCGGCCGGTTGGTAAGAAGGCCGATGTAGGTGGAACACGTTTGCGGTCCGGGACGGGCCTTTTTGCTGCTAAATGAGTTCAAAAACGAGAAAAACTCTACAAAAGACGATAAAATTGAGTTAATAGCGTAGTGTGGCATGTTTATTCAAAAACATGACAAAAGAGAGATGAAAACAGTTAAAAATGACAGTTTTGATAACGAAATAAGGGCCAAAAACATCACAAAATTTGGTGTTATCACTCGCTTCTTACAAACGTTGTCCTATCCTTACTTGCACATGCTTACTTGTCTAATTGATGAGTAGGATAACATGTAAATAAACGCCCTCCCTGTATCAACTTCATCTTTCTTTATTCCATCATCAATTTTTACCGAACAACTTAAATATATCTACATTTATATCATAGATGATGAGAGGGCCGTTAACACAAAGCACCCTAATACTACTCTCACCCACGTTTAACTGTGGAGTTCTAAATTCTAATGGGATCCGGTGCGTTACTATTGATATGATTGCACCTAAAAATAAAACATCCTACTCTCCGATACTTTTTAGTGATTAATACACAAAATGCAGTAGTCATTCACATCACCAATATAGTTGGAACGATGTACATTTAGTATTACGCTATCTTATTTACAGCCCTAGTGTCCTTGGCATTTATAAAAACAAATTGTGTCATTGAATATAGAAGATTGAGGGGGCTAAGGTAAGTCGATAGAAAGTTTGCAACTCTGACATCCATCGAATTCTGGGGTAGATGGAGTTGGTGTATACGTAGAAAAGGCATGCATGGAGAGATGCAAAAGATTTGGAGAACTTGTAACCATATACGAGAGTCGACACGGTAGAATCCTCGCTTTCGGGTGGCACATGGTTTCTTCCAACTCAGAGCGGCGTGAAAAAGTATTTTCGGGTGGCACATGGTTTCTTCCAACTCAGAGCGGCGTGAAAAAGTATCGTATACGTTGAATAATAAAATTGAGGAATGAATGGGGATACTAGGTATATATAAACTGACAATGAAGACGCATGATATATGAAAAAAGAATGAGGATACTAGTTGCAATCCCGTTCATTACTTGCAACTGAGCCCACACTAAAGCTGGCAAGTTATGCCGTTGCAAACTTATCAATGTCAGAGCAAGCTCTGAGTTAATCGAACAGACTTACTGCTTCCCAAGTGCAAAACTAATTCGTGGTCACGAGCTTTATCCTAGTAAGTGAGGAATGTGATGTGTTACATGTTGTGAACCTTGATGTAATATGTTTTGCACAGTAATGATTATTTGAGATCAGTTTTAATTTAGCAACTTTTATGACTATGTGGTTGTTTAGTTGTTGATCGCGTGCTTTATTTTGGATTATCTCATTTGTGTGGCATCAGGATGTCACACGTTATATTTCTCCTTTTGATTTTTCATCCATTTAGGACAAGAAGGACCAAATATTTTAAGACACTTAACAAGAGGATCAACACACAACGACACCCTGAGGCCTCATACGCCACACTGTGAGTCAAAATTCCAAAACCAAGAAAATAAACCAACATTAATTATCATCATCCACAAAGAAATGTGAGAAAGTCCTCAAATATAATTCAACAAGATTCAAAAAGATCATCACTGGAAATTCCATAACATTCAACTATTAATAGGCAATTGTACATTATGCACCTTAAGTGACCAAGGTCACAGCCTTTTATATAAAAGATATATACCCCCAATTCATAATAGCAACATATACATAAAGTTATACATAAAGTTAAGGTTATGAAACCAAAAATAGAATTATAGATACATCATCATATAAAAATCCTTCTAAAACTTGGTTGTAAAGGGATGACTTTGGACACCATAAAGACTAGAGGTCTGCCTTCAGCAAAAATTGTAGTATAGGACCGGTCCTATACTAATTTTGTAGGACAACCAATATCAATGCAACAATTCCTCCTTTCTTTTCTTTAAAACCCCACCCCATAAAAAATTAGGAAAGATAAACGCATATTGTACACTATAACGAATTTTAATTGGATCCTACCAAGTTATTATAGGATGGGTTTTATAATAAGTTTTTCCCACCTTTAGCTCTCTTTAGTCAAGGTGAAGGAGACTCCTCACTGAGAAACACTTGAGATAGGTGTTAAGAAGCTAATAATTGGTGAAAAACCATGACAGCAAGACCAAATTCTCATTTAGAGAGAAAACATTCGCATAACAATCAAACTTTGCACATTTTAGTAGATGTGTAATTAGGCGTTTTAGTGTTAAACTTCTACAGAAAAAATATTTGAGCTATAAAGTCATCATACAGTAGTGCCAGTGATGTAAATACATATTAATTGCTGCAAATTTTGATTAACATTTTTATTATTGATTTGTGGGTAGTTGGGATGTACCACCCAAAGATGAGCATGTGTTCTAAGTATATTATGGTACCGCTAATGCTCACCGTTTAATCAGAAAAGTCTCGTCCGCTAATCCTCACCGTTTAATCAGAAAAGTCTTGTCTTTGTCACTGATACTAGATTGGAGTTTGTTCTACTTATCCAAAAATATCGTAGATTTTGCAAAAACTTGAACTCCAAAACAAAGTACTTATAGATGATCTTGGTAGATAATGTATGAGATTCAAGTTTAGAAATAGACCGAAAGAGAATTAGTTTGGAAGTAATATAAAATTGTAAGTTGAACAAGTTTAGTCAAGCCATGAGATCCATGCATCCAACTGCTTGAAGACCTCATTATCCACACCATGATCTTTCTGTTAGTCCTTTTCTAGGCATATTAAACTAGCCATAGGATTCCATCTCTATCAAGAACATTGTACTCGTGGTGGTTTATTAGAGCCATTAAACCATGCATTAAGATTGTTTCTTTGAATTAAGGGAATATTATTTACTAGGTAAGGTGTAATTTGGTGGTGCAGGATAGGGTGAAGGTTTAACCATACACTTACCCACACTGGACTCTGTGAAATAAGTAGGATAATTACCCACTTCTTCCAACACTTCTCCTACCCTTAGTGTACATGTTTACCTAACCAATAAATGAGTAGGGTAACATGTAACGAACGCCCTCCTCAAGCCAGTGCAATTTGAAGATGCATTGAGACAATTGCCCTCTGTTAGGACAAAAATTAGTTACTGGATAATATTGTAAATGGGTGGTGTATGACAGGTTAAATGCTCAACCATACCTTTACTTACACCAGGATTGCGGGTAATAAGATAGGTAGTTGCTCGCTTCTTATAAATGTTACCCTATCCTTACTCACACATGTTTACTTGTCTAATTGATGAGTAAGGTAACATGTAAATAAACGACATCCCTGTATCAACTTCATCTTTCTTTATTCCATTATCAATTTTTACCGAACAACTTAAAATATGTCTACTTGTATATCATAGATGATGAGAGGGACGTTAAAAACAAAGCACCCTAGTACTACTCGTCAGGCTTAACTGCAGAGTTCTAATGATAACCGGTGCATTAGTGCTGATAGGATTGCACCTAAAAAAACAAAACATCCTACTCTTTGGTGCTTTTAGTGATTATAACACAAAATGCAGTAGTCATTTACGTCATAAATATAATTGAGGAGATTACAATTTAATAGAAGTACCCTAATTTATTTACAGCCCTAGGGCCTAGTGTCCTTGGCATTTATAAATACAAAATGTCTCATTGAATATAGAAGATTGAGGGCAGTAAGGTAAGTCAACATAAAGTTTGCAACACTGATATCCATCGAATTCTGGGGTAGATGGAGTTTATGTAGAAATGGCATGCATGGAAAGATGCAAAAGATTTGGAGAACTTTAAACCATAAATGGTAGTCAACACGGTGGAATCCTCGCTTTCGGGTGGCACAAGTTTTCTTCCGATTCAAGCGGCAGTGCAATCAGGAAGACGATGCCTCACCCCCTTCAAAGGAAAAACAATTCAAAAAGTATCGTGTACGTTGAATAATAAAATTGAGGAATGAATGGGGATACTACGTGCAATCCTGTTCATTAATTGCAACTGAGCCCACACTAAAGCTGGAAAGTTGGGCCGTTGCGAACTTATTAATGTCAAGCAAGCTCTGAGTTTATCGAACAGTACGAGACGTACTGCTCCCCGAGTGCAAAATTAATTCGTGGTCAAGAGCTTCACCCTAGAAGTGAGGATGGGAAACTCGTTCACACCATTCTTGATAAGTCTCAAGAAAAGAAGAAAAAAATTTGTCGACGAAGGACATTGACATTACTGAGTACCGGGAAGCCCCGGGAATAGTTTTCGGATCAGAACGGTCCAAACCCACTCGGACTGCCACACCATGCACGTGCGAAGCCCACATCCTATTTTATTTCTCAAATATTACATGGACTAACAGCTATATATATGAATAAGAGGGAAGTCTCCAAAACAAACAATGTGGGACTAAAGACTTTTACTTTAGAATACAGCATTAGCCACAATAGGTGTTACAAACGATCTATCATTCTATGTACGACCAAGAACCCCCGTTCAGTGTGGCAAAGAGTAACGCTACAAGCACACGTCCACATCCCCGACAGCCTACCCGGTAGTTGGAAATGGGGCACGGCTGATGTGGCAAAAAGTTGTTGGAAAGTTAAAAAGAGAATAAAAAGAAGAGAGAGAACTGATTTTGCTCATAACTATCAATTCTAAATAATTTTTTTTTCGAAATAAAAAATATTAGATTCCTAATGAAAAATATTTTCTATCAAGACCAATGTTGACATACTTTGGAAAAAATAATATTAAAAGTATATTAAGAGAGGAGAGAAGTATACAAAAGTATAGTACGTTTTTAGATATTGTACTCACATTGACCATTCAGGTACAGTACTTATTGCCTCTTTATTTCTTCATATTCCATATTATGTCATAAATCCATAAGTACCGTACATGTTATCATTTATATTAATTTTTGCATACATTCAAATGTAACGTTTGACAATAATCATATACAAGGATACTCAAGGTACCGTATGAGACACAACAACAATATATAATTTGATGATCTTGTTGTTACTAGAAGTACAATACTAACAACCACATTTTGTAATACAAAATATAGTATTAGACGTACAATATTAGAGGTACTGTACGAGACAAAACAACAATACATGATTTGATGATCTTATTGGTACAAGAAGTACAATACTAACAACCACATTTTGTAATACAAAGTATAGTACTAGACGTACATGACTAGAGGTACTTTACGAGACATACAGTGCATGATTTGATGATCTTGTTGGTACAAGAAGTACAATACTAACAACTACATTTTGTAATACAGAGTATAGTACTAGAAGTACAACACTAGAGGTACTGTACGAGACATACAATAATGATTTGATGATCTTGTTGGTACAAGAAGTATAGTACTAACAGCCACATTTTGTAATACAAAGTATAGTACTAGACGTACAATACTAGAGGTACAGTACTAGAGGTATTGTACGAGACATACCAACAATACATGCTTTGATGATCTTGTTGTTACTAGAAGTACATTACTAATAGCCACATTTTGTAATACAAAGTATAATATTAGACGAACAGTACTAGAGGTACCGTACGAGACACAAGAACAATACATGATTTGATGATCTTGTTGGTACAAGAAGTACTGTACTAACAACCACATTTTATAATACAAAGTATTGTACTAGACGTACAGTACTAGAGGTACCGTACGAGACATAACAACAATACATGATTTGATGATCTTGTTGGTACAATACGAGACATATCATGTATAAAAGATTGTCAATAATCACATACCGTATCTACATAAACTAATTCACATTTCATTAAAAACATACACATTTTACTAAACTGCAATACTTTCACCTATGTTTAAGAACAACTAATCCTTGATCTTATTCATTCAAAAGTACAATATTAAACTCATTGCTAATGTTAGTTCAATCGAATCAATAGATGAACAAGTAAATATTGTATATGATTTGGGAGAAACACGAATGTGATGTACTATACTCACAAGTACTGTACGTCTATACCCAAAGCATGTGTAAGGTATCTTAAAATACGGATACTATATTTCTCTCATATTATCATTATTTTAAAGTATGTCAACACTAGTCTTGTTGGAAAGTATTTTTTACAAGGATTCTAATACAATTTATTTCATTAAAAAATATGCTCCAAAGTAAAAGTTATGGACAAAAATATTTTCTCTTCTACTTCTCTCATCCTTATTTTCTCATATTATTATTTTTTCAAAATATGTCAACATTGATCTTATTGAAAAATATTTTTTATTACGAATCTAGTGCTTTTTGTTTCATTGAAAAATTCATTGTGGCTTGAAAGTCATGATCAATACAAGTTTTCACTTTATTTCTACTTCTCTCTATTTAAAAATAAATAAAGTTGGTCCACATTAGACTTTGCAGCAACCTCAGCCGGATGGGTGGCCGGGTGGGCAGCCGGTTACAGCTAGAATTACTCGTGTGGCAATGATGTCCAGATTCTAGTTCAATGTCGATCAATTTCTTTCGCTCGGGATTGTACTACACTTCGTAGATCGTAAGGGCGAATCCCATAGTTCGGGCTGGGTTCGCAGTCGAAACATCCAGAAGACGACAGGGTTGGCACTCAAGACTTGCGGTTAGCAAGTCGTTTTTGAGCCGATAGAAACTTAGGAACATGGGACAGCAATCACTTTGTCCAAAGGAGAACACGAACAATACCTCGTTTCCACAGCCAATCAGTCAATCACGCAGCGCCCAGATGGGGAAGACAACGCATATTGTCTGCACCTGAGGTTCTAAAGCATGGGATAGGTAGGTATTCGTCTGGTTTGACGGGGACTTAAAATTGTAAATCAAATTTGTCTTCCTATCAGATTGGGGTAATTTCGAGCTGGATCGACTGAACCGGAGTTATAGCTTGTTCAACTGAAACCAGCCACGAAAATACAGTAATTTAAGCAAATGATGAGTTCGAGTTCCACATAGGTGAGTTCTGAAACCTCCTTCCTTTTATAATGATTATTAACAATAGACTATTGAAAAAGTAAAGTCAACGAAGATTATATATGTGTCACTACAATTTTTCAGATACGTGGGGATGCTTCACAACATCCACCATGGAGGATAGCTAGTACATATTTTTGTCGTCAATAAGGTTGAAAGACTCCTAAGAACAATTCACCTTTTACACTCCTTGAATAAGTTGATAAGAGGTATTATTATTTTCTCGTGTTTGTACCTGATTTAAAATAACAATTTTGAGAGGATTTTTTTGCATATGTACTAACAATGCTTTTAAGACACCTTCAATGCATGTGAGATCGTCGACATTAATGGTCTAATTTAACCAACAATTTCATGGGAAGTTAAAATAAAGAATATATATATATATATATATATATATATATATATATACCTTTGTTTTTTTGACGATATATATATATACCTTTGTTGGATAACAAAAATGATAATAATCTTCCATGTCAAGCGGCAGCGCAATCAGAAAAAAGGGAGTTGGGATTTGTTGTTCCTAATTTTAGTAGGAGCAGCCTACTCCTTCACCCATCAACATACATATGTCTCTGCCCATTGAATGGTAGGGTTGGGATTTTATTCATATAACAGATCGCAATATCTAACACAAGGTGCAGCCTGCTCCTTACTAAGTTAGGAACAGAAAATCCTGGGAGAAAAAAGGATATTCATGATACAATGCAATTCGATTGAGAGTTGTAAGAGAGCCCCACACTACAAGTTGGGCCGTTACAAACTTAATAACAAAGCAAGCTTGAGCTTATCTATGTTTGTATCTGATTATTATTTTCTTGTGTTTGTACCATATTATTATTTTCTCGTGTTTGTACCCGATTTAAAATAACAATCTTGAGAGTATTTTTTTTATTATGTACTAACGATGCTTTGAAGACACCTTCAATGCCCATAACCCCGTCAACATCAATCATTAGTCTAAATAACAATCTTAAGGAAAGCTATATATATATATATATATATATATATATATATATATATATATATATATATATATATATATATATATATATATCTTTGATAACAAAAATGACAAACAATCTTCCATGTCGAAAGGCAGCACAATTAGAAAAAATGAAATTCGTGATACGATGCAATCCGATTCAGAGTTGCAAGAGAGCCCCACACCAAAGCTGGCAAGTTGAGCCGTTACAAAGTTAATAACAGAACAAGCTCTGAGCTTATCCAGCAGATGTATTGCTTCCTAAATGCAAAATTAATTCGTGGTCCAGAGCTGCGTCCTAAGAGCAATTAAGGGATGGAATCTCGTTGATACCATTCGTGATAAATTTAAAAATAAAAGCCTCGTCGGTGAACGACATCGACATTACTGAGTACCCGGAAGCCTATAAACACCTCAATGACATTACTGACATTGACATTATTGGCAGCTAAGCAAATACATCTATCACTTGTCAATGAAGTTGTTAAATGGCGTTTTCAACAAGTCATTTTTTCGTATACATAGCGCATGTAGGTGCTACCAAAGGTTTATCCTTCTACGAAGACCAAAAACACCCGTTCAGTGCGGCGACGATGTCGAGATTCTAGTCCAATATCCGTCCATTAGTATAGTTCTGGATTGTACCACACGTACGCAGATCATAAGGGCGCATCCCATATATATTTGCGTGATAGGTGCTGGCTAAGTCTGCAGTCGAAGCATCCAGAAGACGACAGTGGTGGCAACTCAAGGCTTGCGGTTAGCAAGTCGCTTTTGAGCCTATACAAACACAGGAACATGGGACAGCAATCGCATTGTCTAAAGGTGAACATGAATAACCCTAGTTTGCAACCTAATTCCAATCACAAAGCCCAGATGGGTAAAACAGCGCACATCATCTGAGCCTACCAAGTTCAGGTGTTTTAGCTTGGGATAGGTGGGTATCATCTGATTTGACGTGGACCTAACTGCATATTCGAATTTTTACTCCTATCACATTGAGGGAACTCGGAACCGGATTGACCGAACCGGAGCAGTAGCTTAATAATTGAGCCCAGTCAAAAAGAACGTGGATTGGTTCAACTCTCAACATGTTGTCAGCTACAGCTGTGGCTTTGAAATATTTGGAAGCCTTCAATTTTGATAACAAAATCATCGGGCAATGATATATATATATATATATATATATATATATATATATATATATATATATATATATATATATATATATATATACTGTAAAAAGGAGAAGTCCGGGCCTATCACATAACTGCCAAAGGAAGCTTTTATTATTGCTATAAATTTCCTCTTAGACGCACCAATAGGCAAACTGTGACAAAGTGAGTTTTTATAATATTTTCTCTCTCTTAAAAGTTTTATTATCAATTTTGTTGACCAAAATACCCTCATATACTCTCCTCACTCAATTGAACAAAGATGTGTCACAAAATGCAAACCTTAGTATGCTATGATGATAAAAATACATGTGTTAGTGTATTTAGTAAATGAACATATCAAATATTCGAATTTGGATTTCAAATTTATACTATAGTTTCATAACGACCTTATAAAACAACCCCTAAAATTTTATTGCAATTGGGTCAACCAATTGGGAGATATGACCAATTTAATTTGGTGCATATTCCATTTCATTTTGAACCCTATGACCTAAGTTCCGAATTCCCTTTTATTTAAAATGTGTCACGCAACCCTTTAAAGCTTGGCCGCGGACATTGGTTAAGGACGAGATTTTCTGGCCGTTGATCAGCGATCCAACAGGGGAGACTTCGTCTCCTACCTCCCGCAAGGATCGGGATCGACCCCAATGGCTGACCAAACCAAGAGCGGCCTCGTGCGCCCGATTCCCACAGATCTCGCGTGAGGTCTTTGGAGGACGCGCTCCTCTCACCAAAACGAACTCAACGAGTCCTCACATGTCACCCAAGACCCTCGGATCAGGGAGAACGGCCTCCCTGTTCCTCACACTTCTCACCTCGGCGGCGGTTGATTTAGGGCTTCCTCACCTAGCCTCCCTCACACCTATTTAAGACCTCACTAAGCTCCCCCTCTCCCCCTTTAACCATTCTGCAGCCTCAATTTCACCAGAGATACCCCGAGCATACACCTCCTATCCACCTTCTTGAATCTCCAATCACCACCACCAACCGAGCACCACAGTACCTTCCGCTCCCTTCCAACCTCACCCTCACATTCACCTCACCTCTACGCTTCTCCCCGTCACAACCCCGAGGTCCCAGAGCGCCTCCTGCTCCATTTCGATCCCAACTCCGGCAACCTCTCCTGCCCTTGCGGAGGCCGCAAGTTGCGCGAGGCCTCGCACCTTCTTTCACCCCTCTTTGGCTTCGGGACGAGCTAACGAATCAACCTCAACTCCTTCCCACTCGCGAGCAGCACCAAGGGGCGAGATTGACCTCGCCGAAGTCCTTCCTTCACTGGTCGAGCAAGCAGCAAGCCAAAGGGGACACCAGCGAAATCAATCCAGGAATGTCCGATCAGTGTAGATCAAATCTAGGAACACCCAATCAGTGTAGATCAATCTGAGCCGTAGATCCAGGCGGATCTGGCCATTTATCGAAGTTTTACTCTTTTCTTTTATTTTATTTTTATATACTCAAGAAAATAGCTTAACTTAGAAAAATCATAGTAAATGTTAGGATATCAAAAATTATCGAATCTATATACCTTTTTTATCAGAAAAATATTCTCTATCCCAATAAAATGTTATTAGGACCTGGATCCATTTCCTATTCCAAAAATAGTTGCCTAAAGCATAAATGACCTCTTTAATTATAATTAATTATTGCTAATGACTTTTCTTGATGATGTACGACTGTCTAAATGTATTTAACCCTAGATGAAACCCTAATTTATAAATAAATCGAAATACTATTCTAAGTTGATAAATGATCAAAGGGTTAGAAGAAACCCTAAATCTAGTTTTCTCTTTCTACATGAAATTAAAGGTATATGTTTATAACAAAATATGATATCACTAGATGATGATTAGTGATCATAATTGGTCCTGAACCCTTAAACAAACACTGATGTTATGAAATTATTAATATGTTTAGGAATGGTTTCCCTTTTTATCCAACCATCTTATAAACCCTAGTTTATGGAAATCTTCTAATTGATTAAATATTGTCTTTTAATCAAACTATTTTTTTATGATGGATTGGACCTGATAAAGTCTCAAAACCCAAATAAAAGATGAATAATCCCTAATCCGAATTAGATAGCATAAAAGTAATGATAACTGAGAACATATATTAGTTTTGGTCACATGGACCAATAGTAATGTTGTACCCTTGCTTTCCTTGCAGGGTGACTTATTTCTTGATTAATTCAAATCCTTGGATATCTGATCTAAACAAACAGGTATGTGGTCTTATAAGTATAAGACTAGATTTCTGGTTGCCTATGATATGTAATACCTTGAATGCTCGTATTTGGATATGATTGCTTGGTTGAACTACTATGAGTTATACTTCGCCAAATCTAATAGAACATAAATGAGTATGATGGGTTGTAGCTACTAGAGCACATAGCCTGGTGTGGATGTATGTTGCCTAACATGGATCTATGATTCCTTGGCCCATGTTAGATGTATGATGATATTATATTGCCCACACTAGATGTAAGTCAAGTGCAAATATGTGTAGTACAACCGCATCAAAGTGAATGCAATAAAAGGAATGTTTACCTGATTTTTGCCTAAAGAAATGGTTTTATCTCTCTTTCTTCTTTTCCAAATATTTCCTTTATGCATCCTTATTAGTGTAACTTTTTACCATGTACCAACTTTGTTGACGTTTTTGTTTCTCGTATTTTCTAGGTACAAGGAACAATTGACAACAAAGTGAAATGCATGCTCAAAGTACCTGAAGTCATAAATTAATAAGCATGGAGGACGTATTAGATAGATATATTCCTCTTATCTTACTCTTGTTAGATGTTAGTTTATTTTCCTAGTTGATGTTGAGGATGACTGAGATCCTATGTAATAAAGTTATCTTTCTCTAGAACAATATTTTCTCTCTTTATGTAATGACTTTATTTTATCCTTATGAATGAATGTTTGTGTGGCTTTATAAGATGATGTGGACTTTGATCTTGGCTCAATCTCTGATTTTAGTTGATTACCTTAGTCTCTTATATTTTCCCTTTTGACGTTTGTAGATATGAGTGCACACATATCTATGAATGTCACTATGGAAAGTATATAGAAATTAGGGTCGTCACAGTTGGTATCAGAGCCAATGTTCACACATCAAGTCACATGAACGTCATTCACCCTATTTTGAGTCTAGGGTAGTCCTTGAGTTAGGGATGTGAAGGGTGGAGGTGCCTAGGATAGCATCTACCATGGGTCTGACTAAAGTCTCCAAGCCACTTAGCTTGTCAATCACGAGGCTACCTTTATGGCAGTATAAGTCTACCTGGTTGATACCCTAAGTGTCCCCTATTCTTGGGCGTACCTTAATTTAGGAACCTTCTCATCTATAGATTTTCCCTCTCATCCCTTCTATAGGAAAATTTACCCTCTCATCCATATTTTAAAATAAATTTTCCCTCTTATCTTTTTTATAAGGTTAGGAAGGGGTCTCTCTATTTAGAAAGTCCTAAGGATCGACTGATAAGGATTTTAGTATATCCTCCATAAAATCATAACATTAAGAACATTAATAATTGATAAAGGAGAATAATGAAATATCATGTGATGATAATAATGATAATGACGAGAATAATTGTTGAAGTAATAAATCTAATATGTTCAAATTAATTGCAGGATGCCTCCTAAAACTCATAACTCAAAGGCCTCAGAGGAATCTTATTCTAAAAAGAGAAAAGAGCCTAAAACCTCTGAAGTACCTGATCCTAATGTCGTAGCCAAGGAAAGGTGGGAGGAACAGAAGAAAATCCTTCTAGACTTTATGGAAACCCTTGCCACCAAAGGAACCCCTGAACCTAGCTCCTCTAGGAAAAAGGAAGTGACGGTGATAGACTTCATTAAGCTCAACCCTGACAGCTTCTGGGGAGAAGACCAACCCAAAGTCATGGAAAAGGCTAAGGCCTGGGTCCTTTCCGTAGAGAATGCCTTTCGTACCCTAGAAGTACCCGAAGAAAAGAATGTTAAATTCGCCACCCATCTGATTAAGGGAGGAGCGAAGATCTGGTGGGAACCAGGGAGAGGAAGTAGACAACTTGGGGTGGGAAGCCTTCAAGATCCTCTTCACCGACCGTTTCATGCCCATAGCTGAGAGGAAGAGGAAAGAGAAGATGTACATAGAGCTTAGGCAGGACAGTCTCTCAGTGGCCGATTATACCCAAAAGTTTAGGCTTCTGGAACGCTATGTCCCTATCCGGATTGAGGACCGCCTCACTGAGCATTATGTAGACTGCCTTGCTGCCCATCTAAAAACCCTAGTTATAGCCTCCCATCCCAGAAGTATAGATGAAGCCCTAGACATGGCCCTTAAATAGGAAAGGGAGCAGGAATTGCAGAAGCCTTCTAGTATGGGATATTTAGGGTTGACCACCATTGAGGATGAGAAGTTCAAAAAGATCCACTCCGGCCATAATAATGGATCAGGAAAAGGAGGAGGTTCAGGGAAGAAAGGATAGAAGAATAGCAAGCTGATGGATTACCACAACAAATGCAAGACTTGTGGAAGAGGACATGATGGGCCTTGTCGCTACACCAAGCCGGTCTACTATAACTGCAAGAAGGTGGGACATTTCCTTGCCAAGTGCCCCAATGCGTCTATCCTTGGCAAACCTCCAGTGGGTGCTCCACCCCCTCAGGGACACCGCAATGCTAGGGTGTTCGCAGTAACAGAAAAAGAGGCTAGGGCAAATCCGAACCAGCTTGTTGAAGGTAACCTTAAATCTTTTTCATATATCTAATATCTTGTTCAATGCCTTCAATTATTTAAAATATAATTATCCTGTGTAGGCATTGTTTTCTTGAATGGACATCCTGTTAAAGCTTTGTTTGACTCAGGATCCACAAATACTTTCATTTCTCAGAATATGGCCTCAATGTTGCACTTTCATATAAAGGAATTGGGTTATATTCTAGATGTGTCAACCCCTAGTGGCAAAATATTCACTACATTGCTGAAAACTGATGTCCTCCCTCTAAAATTCGAAAATCATGACATGCCCTTTGAATTCATTCTCTTAACCATTGAAGACTTTGATATTATTCTTGGCATGGATTGGCTATATACATATCATGCTCATATTGACTGTAGAAATAATATGGTAGTTCTCTCTCAGCCTGATTCCTCTCCTGTGGTGATCCCTCGGGGAAGCGGATTATGTAATAATATAATATTTTCCTCGCTTAAAGCTAAAAAGCTCATATCTAAAGGATGTAAAGTCTTCCTTGCATTTGTCTCAGAGACCAGTCCTAACAACAGGCCTGTAGAAAAACTGGAGGTGGTACGTGATTTCTTAGATATATTTTCAGAGGAGCTTCCTGGGCTGCCTCCAAATAGAGACATTGAGTTCTCCATAGACCTTCTTCCTGGAACCACTCCGATTTCTAGGGCACCATATAGGATGGAACCTGCTGAGCTTACGGAGTTAAAGAAACAATTACAAGAACTTCTTGATAAGGGTTTTATCCGCCCAAGTGTTTCCCCTTGGGGTGCACCTGTCCTTTTTGTTAAAAAGAAGGATGGTTCAATGTGAATGTGTATTGACTATCACATGTTGAACCAAGATACCATTAAAAACAAGTATCCTCTCCCTCATATTGATGACCTCTTTGATCAAATTCGTACTGCTAAAGTCCTCTCCAAAATTGATCTTCGTTCTGGCTACCATCAACTTAAGGTCAAGGATTCAGATATATCTAAGACTGCTTTTTGAACTCGTTACGGGCACTATGAATTTCTGGTGATGTCATTCAGGTTGACCAACGCACCTGGCGTATTCATGAACTTGATGAATAAAGTCTTCCAACCTTATCTTGATGAGTTTTTGGTCGTCTTCATTGATGATATTCTGATCTATTCTGATTCTATGGAAAAACATCGAGAGCATTTGAAGTTTGTCCTTGAGATTCTTCGAGCCCATAAATTCTATGGCAAGCTTTCTAAATGTGAATTTTGGATTGACAAAGTTATGTTTCTTGGTCATGTCATCTCTGGGGGTAATATATCTGTCGATCCCGCCAAAATCTCTGTTGTACTTGAGTGGCAACCCCCCGAAATCCTTTTGAAATATGGAGTTTCTTGGGTCTGGCTGGATATTATCGCCGTTTCATCCCAAAATTTTCCAAAGTCACACTACCTCTGACCAAGCTGACTCGGAAGGATGAGCATTTCATCTGGTCAGCTGCTTGCAAGTCTAGCTTCCAAGAGCTCAAGCATAAGTTGACGTCAGCACCTATCCTTGTTCTACCATCTGGCAATGAAGGATTTTTGATATTCACTGATGCTTCCCGACATGGACTAGGGTGTGTTCTACAGCAAAATGGGAAAGTAGTGGTCTTCGCTTCTAGACAGTTGAAACCCAATGAGCTGAATTATCCCACACATGATTTGGAATTAGCTTCTATCGTCCATGCTCTCAAAATCTGGAGGCACTACTTGTACGGGGCAACATTTGATATCTTCACCGACCACAATAGCCTCAAGTACATCCTAACGCAAAAAGATCTGAATCTATGACAATGACGGGGATCGAGTACCTGAAGGATTACAACTTCACTATTGGCTACCATCCAGGTAAGCCCAATGTAGTTGCAGATGCTCTTAGTAGGAAAAGAGTTATGGGTGCATCTCTATCTGTACTCGAATGGTGCAACATGGAGGACCTAGAAAGCTGGAGACCACAACTCCTGGTTGATCGTATGCATGTCAATAACATCTCTATCACATCCAACCTGCATTCTGAACTTCTGGAGGCACAAAAAGCTAGTCCAGAGCTTGTAGAGCTCTCCTCTCTCCTGGCTAAACCTCATACACATTTGTTTGTGGGTCTTGATGATGGTATTTGATATAAGAACCGTATATGGGTTCCTGAACAGTCTACTGAAAAGACGAAGACTCTTTCTGAGGCACACGGATCCAAGTACACCATTCATCCTGGCACAATGAAGATGCACACGGACCTACAACGTCAGTTCTGGTGGAGAGGCATGAAGTGCGATATCGCTGATTTCGTGTCTAGATGTCTGACATGCCAGAGAATCAAGGCCGAGCATCAAAGACCAGGCGGTCTACTACAACCCCTCGAGATCCAGGAATGGAAATGGGAACGCATCACCATGGACTTTGTGGTAGGATTACCTAGGACTAGAAAAGGATACGACGCTGCATGGGTCATAGTGGATCGTCTCACCAAATCAGCTCATTTCCTCCCTGTGAAAACCACTACGAAAGTGTGTGAGCTGGCCAACCTCTACATACAGGAGATTGTACATCGGCATGGAGTTCCAGCGTCCATTATCTCTGACTAGGACCCAAAGTTCATTTTAAAGCTATGGAAACAGGTTCAAGAAGAATTGGGCACCAAGTTGAACTTCAGTACAACTTATCATCCGCAGACAGATGGACAGTCAGAACGAACAGTGCAGATTCTGGAGGATCTTCTACGAGCTTGTGTGCTTGACTGGGAAGGCTCGTGGGACTATTACCTGCCTTTAGCTGGGTTTGTCTATAATAATAGCTATCAAGCGAGTATTGGGATGCCACCATATGAGGTTCTCTATGGCCGACCGTGCAGATCTCCATTACATTGGGACGATGTTAGATAACACACCTTGATGAAATCTGAGGAGATGCAGCTGTATGCAGATAAAGTTGCACAGATTAGGCAGAGAATGAAGCGAGCATTGGATAGGCAAAAATTGTATGCAGAAGATCACCAACAGGAACGTCAATTCAAAGAAGGTGATCATGTCTTTCTGAAGATTCAACCTATTCGAGCTTTGGCCAAGAATAAGGGAAAACTCAGTCCTTGTTATGTGGAACCCTTTGAGATCCTTGAAAGGGTTGGAGAATGTGCCTATCGTCTTTCTTTGCCACCTCAGTATAGTTCCATGCATAATGTCTTTCATGTATATAATCTGAAGCCTTATGTCAAATACCCCAGTCACATTCTAAATCATGAGCCTCTCGAGCTGAAAGATGATGTGTCTTATGTTGAGTCACCAGCCAAAATCATCGATTTAAAGACAAAGGAGCTTCGTAATAATTGGCGTATAGATATGGTGAAAGTTCTCTAGAGCCACCTGATCAAATTGATGCTACATGGGAGCTCAAGTCCCAAGTCGAGCAGAAATATCCACATCTCTTTCAGGCTGCTTGAATTTTGAGGGAAAAATTCTTAAAAGGAGGGGAGAATGTGACAAAGTGAGTTTTTATAATATTTTCTCTCTCTGAAAAGTTTTATTATCAATTTTGTTGACCAAAATACCCTCATATACTCTCCTCACTCAATTGAACAAAGATGTGTCACAAAATGCAAACCTTAGTATGCTATGATGATAAAAATACATAAGTTAGTGTATTTAGTAAATGAATATATCAAATATTAGAATTTAGATTTCAAATTTATACCATAGTTTCATAACAACCTTATAAAACAACCCCTAAAATTTTATTGCAATTGGGTCAACCAATTGGGAGATATGACCAATTTAATTTGGTGCATATTCCATTTCATTTTGAACCCCATGACCTATGTTCTGAATTCCCTTTTATTTAAAATGTGTCACGCAACCCTTTAAAGCTTGGGCGTGGACCTTGGTTTAGGCTGAGATTTTCTGGCCGTTGATCAGCGATCCAACAGGAGAGACTTTGTCTCCTACCTCCCACAAGGATCGAGATCGACCCCAACGACTGACCAAACCAACGACGACCTCGTGCGCCCGATTCCCATAGATCTCGCGTGAGGTCTTTGGAGGACATGCTCCTCTCACCAAAACGAACTCAACGAGTCCTCACATGTCACCCAAGACCCTCAGATCAGGGATAATGACCTCCCTATTCCTCGCACTTCTCACCCCGGCGGCGGCTGATTTAGGGCTTCCTCACCTAGCCTCCCTCACACCTATTTAAGACCTCCCTAAGCTCCGCCTCTCCCCCTTTAACCATTCTGCAGCCTCAATTTCACCCGAGATACTCCGAGCATACACCTCCTATCCACCTTCTTCAACCTCCAGCCACCACCACCAACCGTGCACCACAGTACCTTCCACTCCCTTCCAACCTCACCCTCACATTCGCCTCACCTCTACGCTTCTCCCCGTCACAACCCCGAGGTCTCAGAGCTCCTCCCGCTCCATTTCGATCCCAACTCTGGCAACCTCTCCTACCCTTGCGGTAGCTGCAAGCTGCACGAGGCCTCACACCTTCTTTCACCCTCTTTGGCTTTGGGATGAGCTAATGAATCCACCTCAACTCCTTCCCACTCGCGAGAAGCACCAAGGGGTGAGATTGACCTCACCGAAGTCCTTCCTTCACTGCTCGAGAAAGCAACAAGCCAAAGGGGACACCAGCGAGATCAATCCAGGAATGCCCGATTAGTGTAGATCAATCTGAGCTGTAGATCCAGGCAGATCTGGCCATTGATCGAGGTTTTACTCTTTTTTTTATATACACAAGAAAATAGCTTAACTTAGAAAAATCATAGTAAATGTTAGGATTATCAAAAAATATCGAACCTATATACCTTTTTATCAAAAAAATATTATATATCCCAATAAAATTTTATCAGGATTTGAATCCATTTACTATTCCAAAAATAGTTGCCTAAAGCCTAAATGACCTCTTTAATTATAATTAATTATTGATAATGACTTTTCTTGATGATGTACGACTGTCTAAAATGTATTTAACCCTAGATGAAACCCTAATTTCTAAATAAATCGAAATACTATTCTAAGTTGATAAATGATCAAAGGATTAGAAGAAACCCTAAATCTAGTTTTCTCTTTCTACATGAAATTAAAGGTATATCTTTATAACAAAATCTGATATCACTAGATGATGATTAGTGATCATAATTGGTCCTGAACCCTTAAACGAACCCTGATGTTATGAAATTATTAATATGTTTAGGGTTGCTTTCCCTTTTTATCCAACCATCTTAGAAACCCTAGTTTATGGAAATCTTCTAATTGATTAATAAAATATTGTCTTTTAATCAAAATATTTTTTATGATGGATCAAACCTGATAAAGTCTCAAAACCCAAATAAAAGATGAATAATCCCTAATCCGAATTAGATAGCATAAAATTAATGATAACTAAGAACATATATTAGTTTTGGTCACATGGACCAATAGAATTGTTGTACCCTTGCTTTTCTTGCAGGGTGACTTATTTCTTGATTAATTCAAATCCTTGGATATCTGATCTAAGCAAACAGATACGTGGTCTTATAATTATAAGACTAGATTTTTGGCTGCCCATATTATGTAATACCTTGAATGCTCGTATTTGGATATGATTACTTGGTTGAACTACTATGAGTTATACTTCGCCAAATCTAATAGAACATAAATGAGTATGATGGGTTGTAGCTACTAGAGCACATAGCCTGGTGTGGATGTATGTTTCCTAACATGGATGTATGATTCCTTGGCCCATGTTAGATGTATGATGATAACATATTGCCCACACTAGATGCAAGTCAAGTGCAAATATGTGTAGTATAACCGCATCAAAGTGAATGCAATAAAAGGAATGTTTACCTGATTTTCGCCTAAAGAAATGGTTTTATCTCTCTTTCTTCTTTTTCAAATATTTTCCTTTATGCAACTTTATTAGTGTAACTTTTTACCACGTACCAACTTTGTTGACGTTTTTGTTTCTCGTATTTTCTAGGTACAAGGAACAATTGACAACAAAGTGAAATGCATGCTCAAAGTACCTGAAGGAATAAATTAATAAGAATGGAGGATTTATTAGATAGATATATTCCTCTTATCTTACTCTTGTTAGATGTTAGTTTATTTTCCTAGTTGATGTTGAGGATGACTGAGATCCTATGTAATAAAGTTATCTCTCTCTAGAACAATATTTTCTCTCTTTATGTAATGACTTTATTTTATCCTTATGAATGAATGTTTGTGTGGCTTTATAAGATGATGTGGACTTTGATCTTGGCTCAATCTCTGATTTTAGTTGGTTACCTTAATCTCTTATATTTTCCCTTTTGACATTTATAGATATGAGTACATGCATATCTATGAATGTCACTATGGAAAGTATATAAAAATTGGGTTCGTCACACAAACCAATCAGGCTTACCAGTTGAACCAACTAACCAATCCTCATATTATCATATAACCCCCGAGAGTTAGACAATCGACATTGCCCTTCTTCACTCACGCGAGATTGTTGTAATGGGTTGACTTTCAGAAGACCAACAACTATTCCCAACCATGTTCGAGTAGGATACATGGATCCTTTTACTCCAATCAACAATGTTGTGGGTCATATTCAGATCAAGATGTAAAGATTCAAAATTTCTCTTTATAAGCTCTTCTTGAGTTAAATTTCAACATTTTCTTCTTATTTTGATTGCACTCAAGTCAAACAGTGTTTTGAATTGGTATATTAGTCTATTTGCATTGCAAATGTTAGTACCATCTCAAATGGCTCTCAAACAACTTGTCTAAAAATTCCACTTTTATAGAACAACTACATAGCCAATAATGCTATTCGGGATTCTTTGCCGACCTTCTCGCCGCTCTCGCTCAAGAGTAGCTACAACCGGTCGGTGCTCGTCGTTCTTCCGGTGTCCATCAGATACCATTAAGATGAACAAGCTCCAAAGTGACGTGTTGAGGGAAGCAATCACCGTGGTTGTTGGTGATGCTCGTGATTCCAAAAAACAAAAGTTCACTGAAACTATTGAACTCCAGACTGGCCTCAAGAACTACGACCCTCAAAAGGACAAGCGTTTCAGTGGCTCTGTAAAACTGCCTCACATTCCCCGCCCAAAGATGAAGGTTTGCATGCTTGGAGATGCTCAGCATGTTGAGGAGGCTGAGAAAATTGGATTGGACTACATGGATGTTGAAGCTCTGAAGAAGATGAACAAAAAAGAAAATAATGCTATTCGGGAGTGAATGTTGATGTCTACAATCTTTCCTTGTCTTCCCACATCCCTCTCATGATACACATTTCTGACACATCTATTTTGTTAATATTTTGTTTCTTCACTGCCAACATTCACTCCCATATAGAATGATTGGCCATATAGTTGTTCTATAAAAGTTACTTTTTTTATCTGAGAGGGAACGTCTGATCTCATACTACTCGAATTGTACTTCTTCATTTCAATCATACTACTATGATTTTCTAAAAGACATCATCTTAGATGTGAGAACTTGTTACACTAAATGAGATTACTCAAAACAAAAAACACGATTACTCATTAATTAAATAAAATTTCAAAAAACATGATAAATTAAAATCGATTTCAACATTTCCCAATTGCTCAGAAACATTTACATAAAGGCCCAACAAATTGCTTTATTTTTTATAATGCTCAATATCCTTTACAACTGCTCTATAGCCTCAGCTACAACATAAACTTTACAAAGGAACACTATCCACATATTCCACATACACAAGTATCAACAAGCTATCGAAAGCTTGATTCAATCGAAACATCGTATACAAAATTTTCACCCAGACCTGAGAGTGCAGGGACGACTCTAGGACATACAAGACAACAAAAATACCATCTCTATAGTCCATCACCTCAAATTCTCCTTGCCACCACAGTCTATTGTTGTTGTTGTTGATCACCTAAAAAATTGTGGTGACCCACAAGGTGAGACCCACTCTCAGTGAGAGATATAACTCTCTTCAACAAATATTGATTACGACAAATTATTTCAATAGTAAATAAACTGAGTAGTTGGAGTATTTAATAGTCAATGAGTAGATTGAAAAATTCAAGCATGTTAAATAAATTAAGCAATTAAGCTTAGTAACAAGTATGATCATCAATGTTGTTACAACCCCATTTTTTGGGTTCATTTGGTGAGAAATGTGATTTCTCATAATAATGATAATTGAAAAAATAATGATGTCTTTGATTGACTGCATGAATTTTGTTTAAAATAGCCTTGATGTTTGTGTTGTGGGCTTTATTGGCTATTGGGCCCAATAACAAGGAAATTCAATTAATTAATGAATAATTGAGAATTTGATAAAAGAAAGATGTGGAAACCTCTAAAAGGAAAATCCAAAGAGGGATTTCGTACCTCTTGGGTTCCTTGGGTCCCAAGGAGTCTAAAGTTGCATAGAGGATTCAATTAGAAAAGAAAAGACTAATTAAGTATTTCCTTGTTAAGAAAGAAATTGAAAATAATGATAAAATGTGGAAAATATGCAAAAAGAGGTATAATCGAGTTATCCTTGGTGGATTTTCATATCCCAAGGATTCCTAATGATAAAAAGAATTCCAATAGGAAAATAGAAGAGAGGTAAAGAGAAATCCTTGAAAAGAGAGATAAAAAGGAAAAGAATGTGTTAAATAAAAAGGAAATATGAGAAATAGACTTTTAAAAGAAGATAAAGGCGAACCAATATTCCCCAATATGGGAATTCATGACTTTAGGATTTCTTGAGGTCCAAGGGACCCAAAATAACAAGATAATCACAAAGGAAAAAGGAATATAAATTAAATTAGATTAATTCATGAGATAACTTGGGAGAGAAGGAAGACTTCTCATTCATTGCAAATTGTTTCCCAATTTTTGTACAGAGCTAGATAATGACAAGACAAACCTTCCCTTAAAATTTGAGTTAAAAAGGAGCAACAGTTTGGGAGATACGAATTTTGTAGGTTTCCTAAAGTGTAAAGGAAACATTAAATGTCACAATTCTATTGTTCTTACTCGTGGCCCGACAGCTGTTGGATTTAGATCCAACGGTGGCTGCTTTTCACCTAAGATAAGGAAAGGAGGATCAAGACAGGGATTTTCCCAATCAATTCTCTCGATGCACAATCCCTGTGCAAACTTGGGGATCGCTCTATTAGATGCGGGAGAGGAAACCGAACCCAATGGTCCGTAGTTCCCCATGTTTCCATGCGGGAAAGGGGTTTGCCCAAATCCCTATTCAAGCCGGACATCTAAGCTTTTGTTGGAAATCCTGACCATCGTGAGCCCTGCCTATAAAAGGCTTGGGGTATCCTGTTAGTTTCACCCAAGGATTCCGCAAGGAAGGATTCCAGTTGAAGGCGCCATCGCGCCTGGGAGGTGTCGTCTTGGAGCAGAATCCTCCTCTGTTTCCGGCAGCAGGACCCTTGCACGGCCAGCTTGACGAGGACGATGGCGGGGGTGAAGAAGTGGCTCGTAGGGATCGCCAGAGGCTGGCAGAGCCAAAGGAGCAAGCTCCTGGGCCGTGGCTGCGGCGGAGGCAAGAGTCAACCCTTCGGTTGACCGGCAACTGGCCTGGCTTGCGAACAGGAGTCGAGCACTGGATTGAAGACGGGTTAGGGGAGGAATAGACCTCCTTGCCCCCGACCCTAATGAAGAGAAGAAGGGGCATAAATTTCCAAGTGAAAAACTTCTTTACATAGTGCGCGAAACAACGTGGATCGTATGATCACATGTGGTCCAAGTGGACTACCGATCGTGCGGCCCAATATTTTGGTAAAAATCTTCTCTCTATCAAATATTCCAGGAAAAGGACTTTACTTTGCAAAAATCATAACTTCTTCTAGGAAGCTCGAATGAATAAAGTTAAAATATGAAAGTTGCTTAGAAAAATAAGTGGAATAAGTTAAAAATGGTTTTAAAGCTTAAATATGTCTACTTTAACATAAGTGTAGTAGTTTGATAGAAAAGGGATTAATTTGTGGTTAGAAACCCTAATGGTTGATAAAAGATATATTTAATCTTGCAAATATGTTAGTTCGAACATGATTTACTTGATTAATGATTAAGATGGTTTTTAATCTGTTTTCATGATAGAATTACAAGGTTTAGGGTTTTTAACTCAATATGTTGATTAACAAGTTTAGAAACCCTAAATTAGAGAAAAAGAAAAGAAAAGATATAGTAATCTGAAAATTAGGGTTTTCGTGGTCCAAACCTGATCTTAAGGACCTTAATGAAAAATAAGACAAGATAATTAGGGTTTGATGGATATTTGATAAAAGTAAGGTAAAAGTGGTAAAAAGGAAGTGAAACCCTAATTATGGTAGAAACCCTAAAAAGGGCTAGTAACCCTAGGGCACGATTAGGTCTTTTAAACTTGAATACCATGATCCATGATAGAGAATATTGGATAAATATTTCAGGGTTGAATTGTGCTTGCTTGATTTACTCTGGAATACTTGATTGCTTGGAGTTGTTAATTCTACAAATCAGGTATGTGGTTAATTATGAATAACCGCCTTAGTTTCCCGAGGATTTTCCGGATGGTTAATCGCATTGAATGCAAATTATATGTTGGATGTTCATACTTGCAAATCATAAAGTCACTATGATTATCACCTTAAAAATAGAAGTATGTATTCTCGCACCTACATGCCACCCTGATGGATGATGCCAAAGGTCAGGCCCAGATGGGTAGACCAATGGACACCTTGAGTGGTAACCCCAGGCACCAAGCTCGGGAATGAGAAGGTGGCCTATGGTATTGCATGGCTAGAGGGCACCATGAGTGGTGAACCCAGGCACCAAGCTCAGGATTGAGAAGGTGGCCTTAAGTCATTAGCAAAGGAAACCCTAAGGTGGGTATGCCAGGGTTAGGGCAAAAGCAGTGGAAAATGTCATACTGGAAAATGTAAATTGGCTGATTAATTAATTTGATTGTGATAATTAGATTGTTATCCTTATGTGCAAACTTTTGGTTGTCCCCACATACTAGTATATTTCGATATACTAACTGACGTTTTGTTTGTCGGCATTTTAGGAACCACAATTGAAAGAACAAATCGTAAAGTGACACATTGTGAAAGTAAAACATAAAGTGCAAGGAGAATTAGTTAGAGTAGATTCAAGCTCTGGATAGATAGATTTCCAAAGTTTTCAAAGGTAAGTGAAGTTTTGATTTTATACCAAATTCCAGTTAGTTAGTAGAATTTCATAATTATTATTGATTATTTTTTGAACCTTTGATCCTGTTAATTGAATAACGGCTCTGACCTTCGGGTCTCCCTTAATTGGGGGTTACCGGGAGGCGGGGTCATTACAAATGTATATACAGGTAATAGATAAACCCATTTCTTCTATCAGATCTCTACTCAGGTTTCATAAGATTGCATCTAATAACCATCGTCATCATTAGTCTGACTATCATCATATATCATGCTAACATCACAAGCAAACTAGTAGCATAAGCATCACTAACATCATGAATATGTCAAGTAGCATAACATGGCTATCAATATTGGCATGTTTAATAAAGTGAACAAATCTACATCATAAGTTGAGATAACATCATAAGCACAATTAACTGCATAAGCATATTAGCCTTTTAAGCATTTCTAATTACAGAGGCATGGCTAGCAATATTAAACATAGCTAGCAGCATCATCTTAACTATCAGTGTTAGTATATCTGACAACATAAGCAAGTTTACAACATGAGAATCACTACAATATAATCATATCTATCATCTTTTATTGTACTATGCATCATCTCTATGTAAGGAAAGTTAAAACAAGGGTTATCATATAATGTGAAGCGTTGTGTATAACCCTAAACAGATATGATACACAACATATTACATCTTTTATTACGCCATGAGCAATTTGAGGATGCCACTCAAAATCCAACTGACCACTGTTAAGTCAAAATAAGTGCCATATAAGATATAAGGAAGAGTTAGACTCCAAGATCTTCTTCGACCCCAATCAGTACGGGTCCACCACAATGACACACAAGGTCAAGCTGCTAACAACCTAGTTCGTCCTTGGTACAGGTCACAAGACTAGTGAAAGGAGGTGGATACGCATACCCTACCATCCGAGGTACAATCACAGTTGTCCTCCAATCTCATTAGATATATAATAACTGAGACACGACAACAGTCATTCTCAAACTAAGGGCTAGGTATCACTGCAATCATCCTCCCTAAATGCTAGGATTCAGGATGACAAGCACCCCGCATACTCAGCAGTATGTGCTACGAATTTTCCTTAGGAATACTCATTTCACCATATGGCAAATTTTGACACTCAAATGGATCTATGGCGCAAGACATTACATGATTAAAGTTTCACTTGATTAGTTATTGTCAATTGGGTGAATTAGGCTACTTCAAACAAGTGGACATACAAACCCTAATTCATCTCTAGTAGGCATTAATATATAACAACTTCAGAAGATGTAAAATGTATGAAATTTATTGTTCCTCATCTCATGATCACATAGTACTATTCATTGACATTCACACAACTACATTTGTCATCATACTATCACATGATATAAATCCTTATCACAATATCACAGGCTATCAACCCCTATCAGTATAAGAGGATTGCACCTCAATCAGGTCTCAACCATGCCCAAAATCATTAAGACTATCACATCATTCCTTATAACTTCATCATCATATTTATATATCTTATAACAAGGCTTAACAAACATCACCACAAATATGATTCACAGGCTTAGCATAATTTGCATTAAAGAACTAAAACATGTTCATATGATGATATTGTAGGATTATCTTAGCATTTAAGAGATTTCCTTTATTATGTCAACATATAAGGAAGCCAAGTTTAATTGGCCTTCATCACACTTATAGTGTACAAGTTTAGCATAAGAAAGCATAGATCATAAAGCTATGATGACCACCAGTTAACACATTACAGTTTCAATCAATCATTAGGAAGGATATTCCATCATTATATTAATCATTCAAGAAAGGATGACATGATTGACCACCATTCTCTACTTGCATTAGGGTTAGGTTAGCAAGATAGGTTACATTGAAGTTATAGTTCAGCATTTATTCACAAACCCTCACCCATAGCATCCCCATATAATCTTGGGTTCATAAGACAAAGCATCTTCATCAAATTCCATACCATTCTCAAGTATGAATCTATGCATAACTCAGGATGTTACCATTATATTATAGTATACTAGTGTTCCACGACAACAAGAGAGTGTTCCATTGTTCTATTATTCCACTAAGGAAGTTTGATCATAGATAATCACCATCATCTGAGTTCATTAGGATTAAATGTAACAAACTATATCACATTACAGTTACATATCAACACAATATGGTCAATATCCATTCTATTCATATGAGGGAAAATATAAGACTATGTTATTAAGAGAAAACCTCCATTAATTCCAACATCATTAAACCCATATCAGCATACCACAACATCACCCAGAACCATTGCATGTTGAAAAGGTAATATCATTGGTTATTTACATTAATAAACACCTAAAACAAACCACATGTAAATCCATTGAGTTGTGACTAGAAAGAGTGACAATTTAACCCTAGATATCCCTTATTTAATAACCAAAAAGTGGCACTATAGGTTGTGGGGTTGAAACCCATCATCGGTTGTACATTTTAAGCAAGCCATCATGTCAACCATCAAGCTCCTTAATGTTGGCTAAATGGACATCTGTAAATCCCTTTGTTTTGATAATGACAAACATTTCATTCTTGTTAATCTAACGTGCTACTTGAGTGTTGCAGGAATAAGGTGGATGACAAAGCAATTAGGGAAATCCATATGCTTACATATTTATATTTTCATGAAATGTAATCATTTTGTAAAAACTTATACAAATATATAATGTACAAGTACTTAGATTTCATGTAAATCAAGCGTTAGATTCTCCCTAGCTAAACATCACATTTAGATAGGTCATCCCCTTCAATAGTGTCACATATGCACACTCATACACATACTTAGTGCTTTAATTGAAAAATTGAAACAGGGTCAATCTCGGTCGACTAACTCCTCGACCGAGACACTCTCGGTCGACAATCTTCTCGATCGAGAAAGACCCAAGTAGCCGTTAGACACAGCTGACAAGGTGGTTGGCAGTTGGAGATAAACGTTGCAGAGAGCCTGTCAGTCTACAAAACGTCGACCGAGTAGGAGTCTCGGTCGACTATTTCTCGACCGAGATGGTCTCTGACAGCAACTGCAGAATTAATTATTTAGCCGTTACTAAAGCAACAAACGTGTACCTAACGACTAGTTAAGCACTTAGAAAACCCTAGAAGGTGTCTAGAACGTCCTTAAGCACTTGTAGGACATTCCTATAAATAGGACATAGCTTAGGACACCCAAAGACACTTGCTTTTTACACTTGAGCAATCTTTGAGCATACATTGACTTTGTGCAACCTGTTTGTGAGAAATTGAGCATTGTGACAATTGGCTACTTCCCTTCTTATCTCAAATTTCGTGTTCTATAGGCTAGCATCTCCTATCCATTGCAATTACAATTCCATACACTTTGGTTAGGAGATCTACACGCTTGATCTAGGCAGATCAAGCCTTGTGCTACAAAAGGATAAGTTGTAATTTCCTTTTTCCTTCTTGTTCTCTATTGTTGTTTGTACTCTCCTTGCTACTCCTAGGTTGGAGGCTGCGGATTGGAGAGGCTGAAGATCTTCTTGGTGAAGAAGGGGACCTTGAGCTACTTCAAGAAGGCTGGTTCAATGGGAGGTTACTTCTAGAGAGGAAGGCTACTTCAAGGGGGAGCTTGGAGTTACTTCAAGAAGGCTACCTCGGGTTGGTGCATCTACTTCAAGTGAAGGCTGTTCAAGGGGTGTAAGAAAGTATTGTATTTTGTGTAAATCCTTGTGAAGGTAATAAAATTAATACTTTCAAAATCCCGGTTGGGTAAGCAACCGGGTAGTGGACTGACAACTTTAGTATTTGCTAAAGTTGGAACCACTCTAAACATCTGTCTCCTTCTTCCATTTACAATTGTGGTTGTTTGAGTTAAATAATTGTTAAAATACTTAAAAACTCTATTCACCCCCCCCTCTAGTGTTTTTCAATTGGTATCAGAGCAGGCTTCAAGGAACCTTAACAAGGTCTTGAAGAATGGTTGACGGGGTGCTTAACAACCTTAACCTTGAAGGAACACTTGTTGCTAGACCTCTGGCATTTGATGGAACAAACTACACATATTGGAAGAGAAGGATGCAGTTCTACTTCCAAGGCATCAATTGGGACTTATGGAGGATGGTGTCAACCCCATATGAGCTTCCTCAAACACAATATGCAGAGTGGGATGCAAACACAGTAAAGTTGGCTCAAATGAATGCCAAAGCTGTAAGCATTTTATATTGTTCAATTTCTGCAGGAGAATTTAATAGAATATCAAATTGTGACACAGCCTATGACATCTGGCATAGACTGTCCATAACTTATGAAGGTACAGTTCAAGTCAAAAATTCTAAGATTAGCATGCTTAAACAAAAGTTTGAACACTTCTGTATGGATCCAAATGAATCTATTAGTGAAATGTTTGCAAAATTCTCTTCTATTGTTAATGGTTTAAATGCCCTAGGAAAAACTATTCTTGAAGAAGATCAGGTATCAAAAATCCTTCGATCACTTCCTCCTAAATACAAGCCAAAGGTGACAGCCATTGAAGAAGCTAATGACCTCACTAGGATGAAAATGGAACAACTCATTGGCAATCTAGAAGCTCATGAAGCAACCCTAGAAGAGGAAAAAAGAAGAGAACGTGAACTTCAGCAAGGAAAGAATAAGGATGTGGCTCTAAAAGCTTCAAAGATAATCACACCAGAAAGTGAGGAGTCAAGTGAAGAAGAAGGAGAAGAAGCATTGATTGTCAATGGTAAGAAATATAGAAGGTTTAAATCTAATAAAATTTCTAGTTCTTCTTCTCCTCCTAGGTGCTTTGAGTGTGGAAAGAAAGGACATTTCAAAAATGAATGTCCTAAAGCAAAGAAAGGAAAGAAAAGCTCACACAAGAAGTGAGGAGAAAAAGCCTATAAAGCTGCATGGGACGAATCAAGTGAAAGTGAAAGCGGAGAAGAAAAGGTGGAATGTCTAATGGAAAGAGAAGATGATGAAGACTCTCAAGAGGTAAGCCTACTTGATCTTCCTAAAGAAGAGTTAATTACTAGTTTACAAGAAACTCATGATAAATATGTTGATGTCAAGAAGAAACTAAAGAAGGTTATCAAAACAAATGATGAGCTATATGCTAAATTAAATGATCTCTCTTCTGAAAAGAACAACATTGATCTTGAAAATTTATCTTTAAAAACATCTTTAAATGATTGCACTAACAAGCTACTCACTCTAGAAACAAATGTTGATCTTCTCTCTCAAGAAAAGACTGCATTGTTAGCTAAACTAAAAGATTTTCAGGCGCAACCAATTCTGTGTAACCATCTAGACTATGACAATGTTGTAAAAGAAAGAGACTCCCTATTATTTGATTTAGATCAAGCTAGAAAAGATTTACACAAGAAGATGGATGATATTGCCAAGCTACAAAGAAACCTACATGAGTTAAGAAGAAAAGATATCCTTGACAACATCCTAAAAGCTTCCTCTAGTTTCAATGGAAGAAAAGGTTTGGGATATGATCCAAAGAAAAATCAACCCAAAAGAACTCGTACTATGTTTGTACCTAAGAACACAATTCCTAGGAAGAGAAATGAAGTTGACTCTATTACTTGTCATTTTTGTTTACGTCTTGGACATTATTCATTTTCATGCCCGTATAAGACCAAGGATTCCTACTTAGTTTGGGTCCCAAAATCCCAAACTTAGTAGAGGAGCATGCAATTTAGTTGAGATATGATCAAATGCTTAATTTTGCAATTCATATTGTATTATCTCAACTTAATAAAAGGTTTTATGCATTGTAATAATTTTCTGAACTGCTGTACTGAAACAGAAACTTAGTCGGTCGAAGTATTGTCGACCGAAATATAATCGGTCCAACTTTTGTCGACCGACCAGATGCCTGTAAAAAAAAATCAAAATCAAACAACAACTATTTCGGTCGAAAATTAGTCAACCGGCTGAATTTCTGTCTTTAATTTGTAATACATCAATCTTCTCGATCGACGATTAGTCGACCGAGAAAGATGTCGGTCGAACAATTGTCGACTGACTGAAGTTCTGAATCAGAATTTTATACAATCTCTACTTAAATGCTTCTAACCATATCGGACCATCACATGGGTACCAAAATCTACATTCTAATGCAGGATTGGGTGGTTGACAGTGGATGTTCCAAACACATGACCGGAAACAATGATGCATTTCAAACCTTTGAAGAAAAGAAGAGTGGAACAGTCACTTTTGGAGATAACGGTAAAGGTAAAATTGTTGGAATAGGTAACATTGGTACAAACCTCGAAATAAAGAATGTTCTACTTGTTGATGGTTTGCATCATAGCTTAATAAGTGTGAGTCAATTATGTGATAGTGGTTATGATGTTTTATTTAACAAAACATGCTGCAAATTATTAATAGAAAACACTACAAATGTTGTCTATGAAGGAAAAAGAGTTGGAAATCTTTATATCCTTAGACCTAACTCTATGAAATCTGTAGTAGGAAAATGCTTGCTTGCAAATGAAAATACTTTACAATTATGACATAAAAAGCTAGGACATGCTAGTTCACATGTTATCAAAAAGTTAGTGAAATATGATCTTGTTCGTTGTTTGCCTACTTTATCCTTTGATCAAGTTGAAAATTGTGAACCATGTACATTGGGAAAACAAACAAAAACCTCTTTTAAACCAAAACATGAACTTAGCACCAGTAGATCTTTAGAATTAATTCACATGGATTTATTTGGACCTATGAGGACACAATCTATCGATGGCAAAAGATATTGTTTTGTTATTGTTGATGATTATAGTAGATATACATGGGTACATTTTATTGCAACCAAAGATGATACTATTCATGCTTTTATAAAATTTTGCTCTATGATTGAAAATCTATTACAAAGCAAAATATGTACCATTATAAGTGATCATGGTGGAGAATTTGAAAATCATGTATTTGAAGAATTTTGCACATCTCAAGGGTATACTCACAATTTTTCTGCTCCACGCACTCCACAACAAAATGGTATAGTTGAAAGGAAAAATCGATCACTACAAGAAATGGCTAGAACTATGATGCTCGAACATAACACACCCAAAACCTTTTGGGCTGAAGCTGTAAACACCGCAGGCTATGTGTTAAATAGAGTAATCGTTCACTCTCATTTGAAGAAAACTCCGTATGAAATAATACATTCTAAGAAACCTAGAGTTGACTATTTTCATACCTTTGGATCTACATGTTATATCTTAAATACCAAAGATGATAGACATAAGTTTGATTCTAAATCACACAAAGCATTCTTCTTGGGATATTCTACCTCTAGCAAGGCATTTAGAGTCTATAACACTATCTCTAGAAAAATTGAGGAATCTATTCATGTCTCTTTTCATGAAGAGTCCAAATCAGAAAATCTAGAAATAATTGATCTTAATAATCAATTCGAAAACCTAAACATACCAAATGAAAGTGAGAAAGATACTACAACCAATAACCAAGCTGAAACACAACCTATACCTAGACTTATTAAGGATCATCCTCAAGAATTAATTATTGGAAATCCAAATGATAAAGTAAAAACTCGGTCTTCCTTTAAAGATGTTGCAAACATGGCCTTTGTTTCTATCATTGAACCTAAGAAGATATCTGAATCTCTTAAAGATGATTATTGGATAATAGCAATGCAAGAAGAACTAAACCAATTCACTAAAAATGATGTATGGGATTTAGTTCCTAAACCACAAGATAAAACCATCATTGGAACTAAATGGGTTTTTAGGAATAAACTAAATGAGGCAAGAGAAGTAATAAGGAATAAAGCTCGGTTAGTAGCACAAGGATATAATCAACAAGAAGGAATAGATTTTGATGAAACGTATGCAGCAGTAGCTAGACTTGAAGCTATAAGAATGTTACTAGCTATTGCTGCACATAAAAACATCAAACTCTACCAAATGGATGTAAAAAGTGCATTTCTAAACGGAATCATTCAAGAAGAAGTATATGTTTCCCAACCACCCAGTTTTGAAATACCGGAAAAAGGTGACTATGTTTATAAACTTAAGAAAGCACTTTATGGTTTAAAACAAGCACCTAGGAACTGGTATGAAAGGCTCAAGACATATCTTTTTGATAATGGTTTTTCTATTGGAAATTCCGATTCTACTTTATTTTTCAAAACATATACATCTGATTTCCTAGTTGTGCAAATATATGTTGATGACATTATTTTTGGAGCTTCTAATGAATCGTTATGCACACAATTCAGTGACATTATGCAAAAAGAATTTGAAATCAGCCTCATGGGTGAACTAACTTTCTTTCTTGGTTTCCAAATTAAACAAACGCCTGCCGGAATCTTTATAAGACAAGAAAAATATACTAAAGAACTCTTAAAACGTTTTGGGATGGATCAGTGCAAACATGCTACTACTCCTATGGCCACTTCTATAAAAATTGATAAGGATGAAAATGGGGAACCAATTGATGATTCCTTATATAGAGCCATGATTGGTAGTTTGCTTTATTTAACTGCTTCTCGACCGGACATCATGTTTTCTGTTGGTCTTTGTGCTCGATTTCAATCACAACCTATGCACTCTCATTTTCAAGCAGTTAAACGAATTCTTCGATACTTAGTCGGCACTACATGTTTTGGTTTATGATATCCAAAATAATAATCCTTGGATTTTAAAGCTTATACTGATGCAAATTATGCTGGTTTTCGACTTGATCGCAAGAGCACTAGTGGTGGCTATTTCCTGTTAGGGAGAGCTTTAGTATCTTGGTTTAGCAAGAAACAAAACACGGTTGCCCTCTCTACAATTGAAGCTGAATATATGGCAGCCGGATCTTGTTGTGCTCAAGTGCTTTATATGCAACAAGTGTTAAATGATTATGGTTTTACTCTTTCATCTACACCCATCTTTTGTGACAACACGAGCTCTATAAACTTAGCACATAATCCTATTTTACACAGCCGAGCTAAACATATTGAAATCCGTCATCAATTTTTAAGGGATCATATCTCCAAGAATCATGTTTCCCTTCATCATGTTGATACGGAAGATCAATTGGCTGATATTTTTACAAAACCTCTTCCACTAGACCAATTTAACAAAATAAGGAAGCAATTGCTTATCACTCCTTTGGAAGATGTTTTCTTTGATATTTGTGCTTCCCAACACTGTCGTCTATTTGCATCATTTTGGCTTTTAATGGACATCTTTTTCATTGAATTTGGTATTTATTGGGACATCTAATTAAGGGAGAGTTTTATTCTTTAACATATATCTTTTTGAAATGACAAAGGGGGAGAAATAAATATAAAACTTAGTATTTGTGCAAAACTCAATCAATGAGATTGAGTTTCATAAACTCTTGGCTTTACATTGAAAGTTGCTATATTCCCTATAGAATTGGATTTCATGTTCCATAATTCATGGGGAATAATAAGCACACATTTTATAAATAAGAGAAGAATTTCACAAAGGAAATATTCAGGTATGAAACTCACATGTTTTTATACTTTCTTATTTTATAAGAAATGTTTGTCATCTTCAAAAAGGGGGAGATTGTTGGCTAAATGGACATCTGTAAATCCCTTTGTTTTGATAATGACAAACATTTCATTCTTGTTAATCTAACGTGCTACTTGAGTGTTGCAGGAATAAGGTGGATGGCAAAGCAATTAGGGAAATCCATATGCTTACATATTTATATTTTCATGAAATGTAATCACTTTGTAAAAACTTGTACAAATATATAATGTACAAGTACTTAGATTTCATGTAAATCAAGCGTTAGATTCTCCCTAGCTAAACATCACATTTAGATAGGTCATCCCCTTCAATAGTGTCACATATGCACACTCATACACATACTTAGTGCTTTAATTGAAAAATTGAAACAGGGTCAATCTCGGTCGACTAACTCCTCGACCGAGACACTCTCGGTCGACAATCTTCTCGACCGAGAAAGACCCAAGTAGCCATTAGACACAGCTGACAAGGTGGTTGGCAGTTGGAGATAAACATTGCAGAGAGCCTGTCGGTCGACAAAACGTCGACCGAGTAGGAGTCTCGGTCGACTATTTCTCGACCGAGATGGTCTCTGACAGCAACTGCATAATTAATTATTTAGTCGTTACTAAAGCAACAAACTTGTAGCTAACGGCTAGTTAAGCACTTAGAAAACCCTAGAAGGTGTCTAGAACGTCCTTAAGCACTTGTAGGACATTCCTATAAATAGGACATAGCTTAGGACACCCAAAGACACTTGTTTTTTACACTTGAGCAATCTTTGAGCATACATTGACTTTGTGCAACCTGTTTGTGAGAAATTGAGCATTGTGACAATTGGCTACTTCCCTTCTTAGCTCAAATTTCGTGTCCTATAGGGTAGCATCTCCTATCCATTGCAATTACAATTCCATACACTTTGGTTAGGAGATCTACACGCTTGATCTAGGCAAATCAAGCCTTGTGCTACAAAAGGATAAGTTGTAATTTCCTTTTTCCTTCTTGTTCTCTATTGTTGTTTGTACTCTCCTTGCTACTCCTAGGTTGGAGGCTGCGGATTGGAGAGGTTGAAGATCTTCTTGGTGAAGAAGGGGACCTTGAGCTACTTCAAGAAGGCTGGTGCAACGGGAGGTTACTTCTAGAGAGGAAGGCTACTTCAAGGGGGAGCTTGGAGTTACTTCAAGAAGGCTACCTCGGGTTGGTGCATCTACTTCAAGTGAAGGTTGTTCAAGGGGTGTAAGAAAGTATTGTATTTTGTGTAAATCCTTGTGAAGGTAATAAAATTAATACTTTCAAAATCCCGGTTGGGTAAGCAACCGGGTAGTGGACTGACAACTTTAGTATTTTCTAAAGTTGGAACCACTCTAAACACCTGTCTCCTTCTTCCATTTACAATTGTGGTCGTTTGAGTTAAATAATTGTTAAAATACTTAAAAACTCTATTCACCCCCCCCCTCTAGTGTTTTTCAATTAAATGGATTATATGGAGGGAATCTTTGGATTCAAATCATAAATATCAATACTTTACACTATATACTTTATTCTAAACCATTGGTTGTAGAAGCATTCAATTTAAAACATTGGGTCAAGTTCATCATTCAAAACCATCAGTGTTAATATAGGTCTAACCATTAGATCAATAGAACCAAGAAACCATTGGTTTAGGGCTTAATTGAATTTAGATTTAAAACCTTGAATCACAATCGATTTTGGTGACCTGATCCACCCTCTATTTTGACCCATTGTTTCACCATCGGTTGATAGGATCAGCACTACTGTCATTTTCCACCATCAGTTGTTGAGTTGATGTCACCATTGATTGATACCATTTTTGGGACATAAACATTGATCATTTAAGCTTCTAACAAACTCAAAACCTGACCTAAGGTGTGACCATCAGTTGACACTACTGGTTGTCACCCTTGGTCACCACCATTGGTTGACTGTTGACTCAAGGTAAATTAGGTCAATGTTGACTCACGTCTAAATTGACTAAACCCGTGTTTTGATGATGACTAACCATTCCACATATTGGTGTCTAATGTCTCTACTTGAGTGATTTCAAATTAGGTATAGACACACTCCAAATGCCCTAACTTGTGCATATCAAATTGGAGAAAAGACAAGTCAAAGTCAATACAAGTACACATTTTTGTAATATGATGTAAATGTAAATCCATTAGAATCATGTTGTAAATCACTTGTAATGATTGCATGACTTGTAATTAAGATTAAAAAAATCAGAAGCACTTAGATCGAATGTTTAAGCACTCAAATTCCATTTTCCAAAATTCACATCAGGTTGTTCATCGATCAAGTTTTGTGAGTTGCAAACTCGACCGATCCTGATTGGATCCTGAAAATGACTTTTGATCAGTCGAGTTTACACTTCACAGAACTCGACTGATGGAGTACCTGACCAATTCAATTTTCATTGATCGGTCGACTTTTCCCAAGACAAACTCAACTGATGGTCTGAATATCGGCTTTGTCTTTTACTCTATCGGTCAAGTTACCCTTATAGAAACTCGACCGATTGCACTGTACATAAAAGTGCATAAAATTGCTTCTGGCCGTTGTGGAGTTGCAACAAGTGAAAATATATCTGTTGCAAGCCACAAAATGGCTAATTTTCATTCTCAAGTGTTCCCAAAGGCTAAGAGGCATCCCCAACTATAAATAGGAACCCTTGGGCTTCATTTCAAGGTGGAGCATTCAATGCAAACTCTATGTGAGGTTCCTAATCTATAGTTGAGTGCTTCCTACAGCCTCCTCTCTCTCTCTAAGATTAATCACTTGCTACATTCGTTAGAGTGAGTAGGAAACATGTAAGAGAGCTAGTCCTACATGTATATCTTATGAGGCTCTCACTTCCACCACCTCCCTATCTCTCATTTCAATCATGAAGATGATGGTTCTCTCTCTTGACTAAGAGAGGTGAAGAAGAACATGGGAAGGTATCCCTTGGTGAAGATCCAGGCTGAAGACTTGGAGCTAGAGTGGGTAAGACCTTGGTGAAGGCAGAAGACTCCTTGCTCAAGTGAGTAAGTCCTTGGTAGAAGCTTCTCCAAGTGAAGGTGAAGTCAAAAGAAGAAGATCCCAGAAGAGTGGGTAATCCTTGCAAGGCTGAATACTTGTGCAAGAGTAGGTAAGTCCTTGGAAGAAGGCGGAAGACTCTTATAAAGTGGGTAAGTCTTTGGTAAGGTTGAAGACTCTTTGTATTGGATAGGTAAGTCCTTTAGTTGTCATGTATTATATCTCTTATAATGAATATAATGAAGGTGCAAGGTTAAGAAATCCTAGAGGTTGACCTCTCTAGGTAGTGGACTGACTCACTTCTAGTTTCAAGTGTGGAACCACTCTAAACAACTTGTAAATTGACGTATGTTGAATCTCTCTCTCCCTTGCTATGCATATTTTAGTTGCACACAAATTTCCTATTTAGCAACCTTATCTTGTGATATATCTTGAAGGTCTAATGAATTTTGTTTAACTGCATTCAGCTCTATTCACCCCCCTCTGGAGCATCTAATCACCCATCTAGGATCCAACAATTGGTATCAGAGCGGGCTTCTCCAAGCATACTTCAATAAGTATGAGAATATGGGTAACTACCAAGGAGGGAGATACTTGATAAGCCTTCCTATATTTTATGGGAGCAATTTCTTCTATTGGAGAAGAAGGCTTCAATTCTACATCCCAGGATCAAGTCTTAAGATGTGGCAAATGGTGAACAGCCCATACAAGCTACCAAAGATAAAGATTGAAGAATGTGATGATGCTACCTTGAAGAAAGCAATCTTGAATGCTAGAGCCATGCACATCCTCTATGCCTCCATGACCCCCACCGAGTTCAACCAGATTTCTTCATGTGAAACAGCCTATTAGGTATGGAGAAAGCTATGCACCACTTATGAGGGGACAGATCAAGTGAGGGAAAGCAAAGTCTACATGCTCAAAGGGTTGCTTGAGAACTTCAAGATGGGAAAGGAGGAGAGGATAGCCAACATGTACTCAAGGCTCAACACCATTGTGAATGGTTTTGCTATTCGAGGACATTCTATGAGTAGAGGAGAGATCAACTCAAAGATCCTTAGAACTCTCCCAAAGAGGTGGGAACCCAAGGTGACTTCCATTAAAGAAGCAAGGTCTCTTAAGTATATCCCTATTTAAGAGCTCATTGGAAATCTACAAGCACATGAAGCTATACTTGACAAAACAGAAGAAGTTGAAAGACAAGAGAAGAAAGAGCTAAAGAGAATGAAAAGGCTGAAATGAAGGCTCAAATTGAAGCTATCATGGGACAAGCTTCTCCATCCTCTCAAGTTAAAGAAGATGCCATGTACTCCAAGTGAAAACTCTACAAAGGAAAATCCTCCTCCATCTAGTGCCTCAAATGTGGAAAGAAGGGTCACTTCAAGATAGATTACCCACAAGTTATAAAGACCCATCATCACAAGAAAAGAGAATATAAGTGCCACTCAAGCTCAAGTGACTCTTCCAACTCAAGCTCAAGTGAAGAATCAAGCGAAGATTCAAGTGGTAGCTCAAGCTCTAGTGATGAAGGAGAATGCCATTTTGCTCTTATGGCATCAACAAGTAAGGACTCAAGTGAGGTAAATCTAAACTCTTTAGATAAAGAATCTTTGATTGCTATTATTCATGATACTTGTACCTCTCTTAAGTCTTATAAAAGGAAAAAGAAAAAGCTTGCTAGAATTTTTGATAATATGCATGTAGAATTAGATGATCTTGAACATGCTAATTCTTGCTTGCTTGATGATAAAAATTATTGTATTAGTCAAGTAGATTCTCTTAAACTTGAAAATGCTAGTTTTCTTGATAAGGTTAGATTTCTAGAAGCTCAACCTCTCATGCCTAGTTCTAATGAAGAGCACAATTTAATTTTTGATTCTCTCATGCATGATATTGATGTTCTAAAATCTAAAAGCAAGGACAAAGATTTTTCTTTTCAAGGATTAGAATCTAAAAATAGTACTTATCTTTCTAAGATTTCTTTGCTTGAAACATAAAATGCCTCCTTGCTTGCTAAAATCAATGTGCATGAATCATATTCTAGTTATACTAGTAGAGAGAATGATGTTGTTGCTCTTCATATTGATAGAGATTCTTATTTAACTAAAGCTCTTTGCTTAGAAAATGATCTTTTGCATGCTAGAGATAATATCAATCATTTGTCTTCTACTATTACTTCTCTTATGCATGATAATGATGGTTTGAGATCTTCTTTGCAAAGCTTGGTTGGTAAAAAGAATCTTAATGACATCCTACACCGTACTACTAAACAAATTGGTAGACATGGTTTAGGGTATGATAGTAGTTAAAGGAACAACAAAGGTAAAGGACCTCCAATATTCCATGGAGACTCCTCTAGTTCCAAGACTATGGGAACATGCAACTATTGCAATGAAATTGGTCATTATTCTACTTGTTTTCTTTTAAGGAAAGCACCCAAGATCAATAGGACTTGGGTTGCTAAACTAACCCCTCCGGACCCAAAAACATGATTGGGGACCATTTCATCTTTCTTCTTGTAGGTACTTGCAAATGGATTGACTTGAGCTATTGAATTGCAAATTGACTTCTCAATCCACATGAAAGAAGAAAGGTGAGATGTGTATGAGGTGACAACAAGTGGAAAAGGAATGGTAAGCACAAAGGTAATGTTTATCTTGCTTATAACTAATCCTAACTTGTTTTTGTCAAGATAGTGTGCACTATACATATGGTTTTTGAGTCAAAAGTGGTATTTTGTGCTTCTCTTCACACTCTTGCTCAAAAACTGCTTCTAATGCTTATATAGTGCATTACTAACTTGCTTAGACATGTTTGGATATGGTTTGTATTTTTAGCATGCCTCTAAATATGCTTTTATGAATTATATGTGCCTTTTAACAGCAGATCTGTCGGTTGAGTTTGTCCTATTTGAAACTTGACCGATAGGAACCAATGGGTGTTGCCAGCAGCTGTCATCAATCGAGTTGTCAATACATAGAACTCGACCGATAACACTGTGCATAGAATCTACATTTGGCTTATCGAATAAGAATTTCCCTCTCAACTAGATTTTCTCAACCAATAGCCTTATTCTTTGGCACTCTCATTTGGTACCTTTATATATTCATATTGCCATGTTCTAAATTTCCTATCTTGCTTACAACTATATCTCTATAATTGCTCTAAATTGGTATATCTATATCTTGCAATTACTTGCTTTGATTTGCTTTGCAGGTTTTGATGATGATCTCTCTAGATCTTCAAGTTGTGTCTAAAATTGATTCCGTTGTGTTCTAACTTGTTACATATATCTAGGTGTATATCTTGTTTCGATACAACCTTGAGGTTCTTGGTGGTAATCATCCTTTAGTAATGATGCATATTTGTATGTGAGTTATATCCTTTTATGCTTCTAAAATTGCATATCTCTTTGTTTGGATATATCTCTACATCCACTCATATCTTGCTTTATCTTGTGTATCTTTTGGAATCTCTTGCAATGATCTAGATCCTACTAGTAGTCCTAACTTGTGATAACATCTACTAGTAGTTCACGTACATGTAGTTCTAACCTTGTTTATAATTGGTATCTTTGCTCATCTAGTGGTATATTTCACTATATGCTATGCTTGTATCTTGTCTCATACATGCTCAAGCTTGTTCCTTGAATTGCATATCAACTATCTTGAGTTGCTTGCATAACTTTTTGATGCAGGGTACATAGATCTACATTATATGTAGAAATTGGAGTATTTTTGGATTTTATGCAGATTTTGCTCCAATTTTAGTTTTTGGTGCAAGACTAGTGTTTTTTTAATGCAGAAATGACCTTCTGAGCAAGGTTCATCGCTTTGCCATGAGTCCTGGTACTTTTTGGGCAAATTCTGTAATCTTGAGGGTCAAAATTGTGTTTTATTGTTTTTCTATAGCACTTTATCTTGCATTTTGGGTTGTTCAAGTGCATGCTTTAACTTGTGTTTCTTTCTATGCTTGGACAAGCCCCTATCTGTTCTCTTCTAATCTCCCTATACAACTTTTTGTTATCTCCTTTCCTTTAACAAGTGGTGTTTCTTATTTCTTCATACCCCCAATTTTTGAAATGACAAAGGGGGAGAAAGGTATGTCTTCTTTTGACAAAAGAGGAAGAAAGGCATGTCTTACATGAAGAGGAGAAGCATGTCCATATAAAGGGGAGAAGGTAAATGGGAGAATATATATATGTGCAGAACATATATTAGTAGAAGACATAGTATTCTATAAATGTTATGAAAGCTAACCATACAAGAGAAATAGCATCGATTGAGGGGGAGTATGAGAACTCCACTAGCATCAATTGAGGGGAGTATGAGAACTCCACTATCATCAATTGGGGGGGAAGCATATGTGCTCAGACCTATTGAAACCCCTAGGTTTCTCTAAAGGTATGATTTTACTTAAAAGCTTTCAATACATTTATGGAATGGTTTGTAATACTCAAAAAGGGGGAGAATGTTGACTTAAGGTCAATTAGGTCAATGTTGACTCACGTCTAAATTGACTAAACCTGTGTTTTGATAATGACTAACGATTCCACATATTGGTGTCTAATGTATCTACTTGAGTGATTTCAGATTAGGTCTAGACACACTCCAAATGCCCTAACTTGCGCATATCAAATTGGAGAAAAGACAAGTCAAAGTCAATACAAGTGCACGTTTTTGTAATATGATGTAAATCCATTAGAATTGTGTTGTAAATCACTTGTAATGATTGTATGACTTTTAATTAAGCTTAAAAAAAATCAAAAGAACTTAGATCGAATGTTTAAGCACTCAAAAGCCATTTTCCAAAATTCACATCAGGTTATTCATCGGTCGAGTTCTGTGAGTTGTAAACTCAACTGATCCTGATTGGATCTTGAAAATGACTTTTGATTGGTCGAGTTTACACTTCACAGAACTCGACCGATGGAGTACCTGACCAATTTGATTTTCATTGGTCAGTCGAGTTTCCCCAGGACAAAATCGACCGATGGTCTGAATATCGACTTTGTCTTTTACTCTATCGATCGAGTTACCCTTATAGAAATTTGACCGATTGCACTATATGGAAAAGTGCTTCTAGACATTATGGAGTTGCAACAAGTGAAAATATATCAGTTGCAAGCCACAAAATGGCTAGTTTTCATTCTCAAGTGTTCCCAAAGGCTAAGAGGCATCCCCAGCTATAAATAGGACCCCTTGGGCTTCATTCCAAGGTGGAGCATTCAATGCAAACTCTATGTGAGATTCCTATTCTATAGTTGAGTGCTTCCTACAACCTCCTCTCTCTCTCTCTCTAAGATTAATCACTTATTACATTTGTTAGAGTGAGTAGGAAATCTGTAAGAGAGCTAGTCCTACATGTATATCTTGTGAGGCTCTCACTTCCACCACCTCCCTATCTCTTATTTCAATCATGAAGATGAAGGTTCTCTCTCTTAGCTAAGAGAGGTGAAGAAGAACAAGGGAAGGCGTCCCTTGGTGAAGATCAAGGATGAAGACTTGGAGCTAGAGTGGGTAAGCCCTTGGGGAAGGCAGAAGACTCCTTGCTCAAGTGGGTAAGTCCTTGGTGGAAGCTTCTCCGAGTGAAGGTGAAGTCAAAGGCGGAAGATTCAAGAAGAGTGGGTAATCCCTACAAGACTGAAGACTTGTGCAAGAGTAGGTAAGTCCTTGGAAGAAGGCAGAAGACTCTTGCAAAGTGGGTAAGTCTTTGGTAAGGTTGAAAACTCTTTGTATTGGATAGGTAAGTCCTTTGGTTGTCATGTATTGTATCTCTTATAATGAATATAATGAAGGTGCAAGGTAAATAAATCCAAGAGGTTGATCTCTCTAGGTAGTGGACTAACTCACTACTAGTTTGAAGTGTGGAACCACTCTAAACAACTTGTCAATTGGTGTATGTTCAATCTCTCTGTCCCTTGTTATGCATATTTTAGTTTCACACAAATTTCCTATTTAGCAACCTTATCTTATGATATATCTTCAAGGTCTAATGAATTTTGTTTAAGTGCATTCAGCTCTATTCACTCCCCCTCTAGAGCATCTAATCACCCATCTAGGATCCAACACGTGGTATCAGAGCGGGCTTCTCCAAGCATACTTCAACAAGTAGGAGAAGATGGGTGACTACCAAGGAGGGAGATACTTGATAAGACTTCCAATCTTTTATGGGAGCAATTTCCTATATTGGAGAAGAAGGCTTCAATTCTACATCCAAGGATCAAGTCTTGAGATGTGGCAAATGGTGAACAGTCCATACAAGCTACCAAAGACAAAGATTGAAGAATGGGATGATGCTACCTTGAAGAAAGCAACCTTGAATGCTAGAGTAATGCACATCCTCTATGCCTCCATGACCCCCACCGAGTTCAACCAGATTTCTTCATGTGAAACAACCTATGAGGTATGGAGAAATATATGCATCACTTATGAGGGGACAGATCAAGTGAAGGAAAGTAAAGTCTACATGCTCAAAGGGTTGCTTGATAACTTCAAGATGGGAAAGGAGGAGAGGATAGACAACAAGTACTCAAGGCTCAACACCATTGTGAATGGTCTTGCTGTTCTAGGACATCCTATGAGTAGAGGAGAGATCAACTCAAAGATCCTTAGAACTCTCCCAAAGAGGTGGGAACCCAAGGTGACTTCCATTGAAGAAGCAAGGTCTCTTAAGGATATCCCTATTGAAGAGCTCATTGGAAATCTACAAGCACATGAAGCTACACTTGAAAATAGAGAAGAAGTTGAAAGATAAGAGAAGAAAGAGCTAAAGAGAATGAAGAAGGCTGAAATGAAGGCTCGAATTGAAGCTATCATGTGACAAGCTTCTCCATCCTCTCAAGTTAAAGAAGATGCCATGTACTCCAAGGGAAAACACTACAAAGGCAAGTCCTCCTCCATCTGATGCCTCAAGTGTGGAAAGAAGGGTCACTTCAAGATAGATTGCCCACAAGTTATAAAGACCCATCATCACAAGAAAAAAGAAGATAAGTTCCACTCAAGCTCAAGTGACTTCTCCAACTCAAGCTCAAGTGAAGAATCAAGCGAAGAGTCAAGTGGTAGCTCAAGCTCTAGTGATGAAGGAGAATGCCATTTTGCTCTTATGGCATCAACAAGTAAGGACTCAAGTGAGGTAAATCTAAACTCTTTAGATAAAGAATCTTTGATTGCTATTATTCATGATACTTGTACCTCTCTTAAGTATTATAAAAGGAAAAAGAAAAAGCTTGCTAGAATTGTTGATAATATGCATGTAGAATTAGATGATCTTGAACATGCTAATTCTTGATTGCTTGATGATAAAAATGATTGTCTTAGTCAAGTAGATTCTCTTAAACTTGAAAATGCTAGTTTTCTTGATAAGATTAGATTTCTAGAAGCTCAACCTCTCATGCCTACTTCTAATGAAAAGCACAATTTTATTGTTGATTCTCTCATGCATGATATTGATGTTCTTAAATCTGAAAATAAAGACAAAGATTTTACTTTTCAAGGATTAGAATATGAAAATAGTACTAATCTTTCTAAGATTGCTTTGCTTGAAACAGAAAATGCCTCCTTGCTTGCTAAAATCAATGTGCATGAATCTTGTTCTAGTTATACTAGTAGAGAGAATGATGTTTCTGCTCTTCATATTGATAGAGATTCTTATTTAACTAAAGCTCTTTGCTTAGAAAATGATCTTTTGCATGCTAGAGATAATATCAATCATTTGTCTTCTACTATTACTTCTCTTATGCATGATAATGATGGGTTGAGATCTTCTTTACAAAGATTCTTGGTTGGCAAAAAGAATCTTAATGACATCCTACACCATACTACTAAACAAATTGGTAGACATGGTTTAGGGTATGATAGTAGTCAAAGGAACAACAAAGGTAAAGGACCTCCAATATTCCATGGAGAATCCTCTAGTTCCAAGACTATGGGCACATGCAACTATTGTAATGAAATTGGTCATTATTCTACTTGTTGTCCTTTTAGGAAAGCACCCAAGTGTAATAGGACTTGGGTTGCTAAACTAACCCCTCCGGACCCAAAAACATGATTGGGGACCATTTCATCTTTCTTCTTGTAGGTACTTGTAAATGGATTGGCTTGAGCTATTGAATTGCAAATTGACTTCTCAATCCACATGAAAAAGAAAGGTGAGATGTGTATGAGGTGACACCAAGTGGAAAAGGAATGGCAAGCACAAAGGTAATGTTTTTCTTGCTTATAACCAATCCTAACTTGTTTTTGTCAAGATTGTGTGCACTATACATATGGTTTTTGAGTCAAAAGTGTTATTTTGTGTTTCTCTTCACACTCTTGCTCAAACACTGCTTCTAATGCTTCTATAGTGCATTACTAACTTGCTTAAGCATGTTGAGATATGGTTTGTATGAAATATATGTGACTTTTGACAGCAGCTCTGTCGGTCGAGTTTGTCCTGTTTGAAACTCGACCGATAGGCACCAATGGGTGTTGCCAGCAGCTGTCATCAGTCGAGTTGTGAATACACAGAACTCGACCGATAACATTGTGCATAGAATATACATTTGTCTTATCGAATGAGAATTTCCCTCTCAACTAGATTTTCTCAACCAATAGCCTTATTCTTTGGCACTCTCATTTGGTACCTTTATATATGCATATTGCCATGTTCTAAATTTCCTATCTTGCTTACAACTCTATCTCTCTAACTACTCTAAATTCATATATCTATATCTTGTAATTACTTGCTTTGAGTTGCTTTGCAGGTTTTGATGATGATCTCTTTGGATCTCCAGGTTGTGTCTAAAATTACTTCTGTTGTTCTCTAACTTGCTACATCTATCTAGGTGTATATCTTGTTTCTATACAACCTTGAGGTTATTAGTGGTAATCATCCTTTGGTAATGATGCATATTTTTATGTGAGTTATATCCTTTCATGCTTTTAAAATTGCATATCTCTTTGTTTGGATATATCTCTACATCCACTCATAGCTTGCTTTATCTTGTGTATCTTTTGGTATCTTTTGCTATGATCTAGATCCTACTAGTAGTCCTAATTTGTGATAACATCTACTAGTAGTTCACCTACATGTAGTTCTAACCTTGTTTATAATTAGTATCTTCGCTCATCTAGTGGTATATTTCACTATATGCTATGCTTGTATCTTGTCTCATATATGCTCAAGCTTGTTCCTCGAATTGCATATCTACTATCTTGAGTTGCTTGCATAACTTTGTGATGCAGGGTACATAGATCTACATTATATGTAGAAATTGGAGTATTTTTAGATTTTATGCATATTTTTCTCCAATTTTAGTTTTTGGTGCAAGACTAGTGTTTTTTATGCAGAAACGACCTTCTGAGAAAGGCTCATCACTTTTCCATGAGCTCTGGTACTTTTTGGGCAAATTCTGTCATCTTGAGGGTCAAAATTATGTTTTATTGTTTTTCTGTAGCACTTTATCTTGCATTTTGGGTTGTTCAAGTGCATGCTTTAACTTGTATTTCTTTCTATGCTAGGACAAGCCCCTATATGTGCTCTTCTACTCTCCCTATATAACTTTTTGTTATCTCCTTTCCTTTAAGAAGTGGTATTTCTTATTTCTTCATACCCCTACTTTTTGAAATGACAAAGGGGGAGAAAGGTATGTCTTCTTTTGACAAAATGTAAGAAAGGCATGTCTTACATGAAGAGGAAAAGCATGTCCATATAAAGGGGAGAAGGTAAATGGGAGAAGACATATATGTGTAGAACATATATGAGTAGAAGACATAGTATTCTATAAATGTCATGAAAGTTATCCATGCAGGATAAATAACATCAATTGAAGGGGACACTAGTATAGAAATGGGTTATAACGCCACTACCTGTAGGGTCAGTTTTTCCAAATAACCGACCTTATATGTCTAAAAAAATGCGAGCACCACTTAAGACCTCTTGGGTTGATTTTCTTTAAAAAGTCGACCTTGTAGTACTACTCTATAGGGTCGGTTTTCCAAATAACCAACCTTATATTTCTATAAAAAATGCGGGCACCACTTAAGACCTCTTGGGTCGCTTTTATTAAAATAACTGACCTTGTAGTGTATCTCTATAGGGTCGGTTTGCCAAATAACCGACCTTATATGTCTATAAAAAACACGGGCACCACTTAAGACCTCTTGGGTCGCTTTTCTTAAAATAACCGACCTTGTAGTGCATCTCTATAGGGTCGGTTTTCATAAAATAAGAGACCTTATATACAATTGGATTAGAAAGTCAATTATAGTTTCCTGCGGAAAAAAAATTCTTGATTTTGGCTTCGCGCCTCGATCTATAGGGTCAGTGTTTCCAAATAACTGACTTTATATGTCTACAAAAAATGCGTGTTAGACATCTTGAATCCCGTTTGCCTTCACACATGTATAAACACCTCTAGGGTCAGTTTTTCTCTTATAACCGACCCTAAAGGGCGCCTCGGTCAACAAATTCGTTGACCGAATAAGAGTCAAATTTCACATCTATAAGAACCTCTAGGGTCGGTTTTTCCCTTAGAACCGACCCTAAAGGGCTCCTCGGTCGACAATATTGTCAACCGATATCAATTTTGGATCTAGTTTAGTTCAGCACCTCTAACGTCAGTTTTTTTACTTTTAACCGACCCTAAAGGGCTCCTCGGTCGACAAATTTGTCGATCGAATAAGAGCCAGATTTCACATGTATAAGCACCTCTAGGGTCGGTTTTTCGCTTATAACTGACCCTAAAGGGCTCCTCGATTGACAAATTCGTCGACCGAATAAGAGACAAATTTCACATCTATAAGCACCTCTAGGGTCAGTTTTTCCCTTATAACCGACCCTAAAGGGCTCCTCAATCGACAATATTGTCGACCGATATAAATTTTGGATCCAGTTTAGTTCAACACCTCTAATGTCAGTTTTTTACTTTTAACTGACCCTAAAGGGCTCCTCGGTCGACAAATTCATCGACTGAATAAGAGCCAGATTTCACATGTATAAGAACCTCTAGGGTCGGTTTTTTGCTTATAACCGACCCTAAAGGGCTCCTCGGTCGAAAAATTCGTCGACCGAATAAGAGCCAGATTTCACATGTATAAGCACCTCTAGGGTCGGTTTTTTCCTTATAACCGACCCTAAAGGGTAGGTCGGTCGACAATATTGTCGACCGACATGAATTTTGGTTCCAGTTTAGAACACGCATGTATAAGCACCTCTAGCGTCAGTTTTGTACTTTTAACCGACCCTAGAGCTCTTCTCGGTCGACGAATTTGTCGACCGATAACCTCTCAGTCGACAAATTCGTCGATCGAGAAGGAGCCAGATTTCACGTGTATAAGCACCATTAGGGTCAGTTTTTTCCTTATAACCAAACCTAGAAGTCTATTCGGACGACAATATTGTCGACCGTGATGAATTTTGGTTCCAGTTTAGTTCACGCATGTATAAGCATCACTAGCGTCGGTTCTCGATCAATGAATTTGTCGACCGATAACAATTCAGTCGACAAATTAGTCGACCGAGAAGCACCTCTAGGGTCAGTTTTTCCTTATAACCGACATGAATTTTGGATCAAGTTCAATACTTTTCAAAACGTTATAAAGCATTGAGATCTCAATCCTTTGTCTCATTGTTGGGAATTCACATCCCTCAATATCACCATCATCACATTTGCTGGATTTGGGTATTCAAACCCTTAGTTCATCACTAAACATGGTTATCACTTACCAGGTAACTATTACCTTCAGGTCATGTGACCAAGGTATTCAGGATACTTGTTACACAAGCATCTCACATAACTCACTAGGCATATTCAACTTCTTGTTGTCACCTCTCACTACGCAACAAATAAAATAATGGCTCACAAGGCCCATTACCGTCATAGCTCATACCTGGTTAATTACGCTTATTATCTCATGATACTTGCATGTTTAGTATACCTAATAACAACCATATCAATTTCATATCAACATCATGCAATACAAAAATAACATCACTATTCCCTCATTAGGGTTAGAGTTTATTCCCATCTTTATCAATTAGGTTTTCACATAACATCATCCCATATTGAGGTTTCACACAACATTATCCCATATTAGGGTTTTACACAACATCACCCTATATTAGGGTTTCACATAACATCATCCCATATTAGGGTTTCACATAACATTATCCCATATTAGGGTTTCACATGACATCCCCATATATTAGGGTTTCACATAACATCATCCCATATTAGGGTTGTGTAAGCACCTTAGAGCTCCCTCGGTCGACAAATTTGTCGACCGATAACCTCTCGGTCGAAAAATTCGTCGACCGAGAAGTAGCCAGATTTCACGTGTATAAGCACCTATAGGGTCAGTTTTCTCCTTATAACCGACCCTAAAGTGCTCCTCGGACGACAATATTGTCGACCAACATGAATTTTGGATCCAGTTTAGTTCACGCATCCTTGGTCAACAAATTCGTCGACCGATAACCTTTCGGTCGACAAATTCATCGATCAAAAAGAAGCCAAATTTCACGTGTATAAGCACCTCTAGGGTTGGTTTTTTCCTTATAACCGACCCTAAAGTCCTCCTCGGTCGACAATATTGTCGACCGGGATAAAACTTAGGATCCAGTTTAGTTTTTCACACACGTATAAGCACCTCTAGGGTTGGTTATCAGGAAAAAACTGACCCTAGAGGTGCTTATATGAAGGAAATCTGGCTCCTTCTCGGTTGACGAATTTGTCAACCGATAACCACTCGGTCGATAAAATCGTCGACCGAGAAGGAGCCAGATTTCCTTCGTATAAGCACCTGTAGCGTCGGTTTTTTCCTTAAAACTGTCCCTAGAGTGATCTTCGGTCGACAATATTGTCGACCGATAACCTTTCGGTCGACAAATTCGTCGACCGAGAATGAGTTTGAGTGTTTTTAAATAACCCGACATGGGCACCGCTTATCTTTAGCGTCGGTTTTTGTGTGTTAACTGACGCTACAGGTCTTTCTCTCCGTGAAAAATCCGAAACCTAGTCTTTCCCTCCTCCCGCAAAAACCCTTTTGGTTCTATTTTTCTCTCCCGCGGTGCTACGAAGCCTTGCCTTCTTGTGTCATTCCGCCGCGAAGCCCTTGCCTCCTCTCCGTGAAGCCGTGCCACCTCTCTGCACCGCCAAGAGGATCGTGGTGTCCGTGAAGCCGTTGCCACCTCTCTGCGCCGCCAAAGCCCTTGCCTCCTCTCTGTGAAAAGAGCTTGTCGTCGCCGCCTCTCCACTCTTCCACGAAGGTCGCCGCCTCTCCATGAAGGTCGTGTCATCCTCCACGAAGGTCGCCGCCATTTCCAAGTAAGTTCGCTGCTTCCTTCGTTCCTTCGTTCCCGCCTTCCTTCATTCCCGTCCACCGCCATGGTAGCGTCCAGGTCCACTCTCAGTGAACAATATTGTCGACCGAGAGCCCACCTGCGTGTAGCGTCCAGGTCCACTCTCGGTCGACGAATTCGTCGACCGAGAGTGGACCTGGATGCTGCGCGCAGGTGGGCTCTCGGTCGACTAATTGTCGACCAAGAGTGGACCTGCTCCTTATTTATGTGGGAGCTATAAATGTTTTAATCATATTTTTTGTAATGTTCATGAATAGTTCTGAATATTATAATGATTTCAGTCTTTGGACTGTTGGAAATGGCCTTACTTTGCTAATTTGTACAAGTATTTTCCATTTTATATGATTTGATAACCCAATAATAAAAACATGTCTTTTTTCATATGTAATCATTATATAAATTCTAGAAATTAATACGAGATTAGACATGTGTACTCATATATTGACACTTTAGGGTTGATGCATGATGTTTAACTTAATATATAAATATGAAAATAATGCATTTATATATTAACTTTGGGACTATTTTACTTATATATCAAACCTGGTTTATGAAAATAATGCATTTATATATTAACTTAGAAACCCCTTCAAAATTTACTCATTAGGAGTAAACTTTGGATAGTCCCTGGTTTGGGACTATTTTTGGATATTTAATCTCACTTAGGATGTACCTGTATAATGTATGTTTAGTTTTTTAGAAAATTTCAGTAGGATTTCTTCATTTGTTCTCTGGGTACATATGTGAGTGGTTATTTTCCATTTACATCGGTGTACTTGGAGAACCTAGGGGAGATGCTGCTGAAATTTTCTTCAAAACTAAACATACATTATACAGTTACTAGTGAGATTAAATATTCAAAAATGTGAAAACTACTAGAGGGGGGGGGTGAATAGAGTTTTATAGATAATTTAACAATTATTGAACTCAAGCAACCACAATGAAAATATTGGACAAGGAGACACAAGGTTTAGAGTGGTTCCAACTATAGCAAATACTATAGCCGTCAATCCACTACCCGGTTGCTTACCCAACCGGGATTTGAAAAGAAATTTATTTTATTACCTCTCAAGGAATTTACATAAAATACAATCTCTTTTCCTAAACCCTTCAAGCAGCCTTCACCTAGAAGTAATCGCCAACCTTGAAGCAGCCTTCCCTTGAAGTAGATGCACCAACTCCCGTTGCACCAGCCTTCTGAAGTAGCTTCCCTTGCGATAGCCTTCTTGAAGTAGCTTGAAGTCCCCTTCTCCACCTGAGAAGTCAACCCTCTCCAATCCGCAGCCTCCAACCCTAGGAGTAGCAAGGAGAGTACAAAAGATAAAAAGGAACAAGAAAGAAAAAGGAAATTACAACTTATCCTTTAAGCCTGAGGCTTGATATGCCTAGATCAAGCGTAAGATCTCCTAGCCAAGTATGTGAACTTGTGATTGCTGTGGGTAGGAGAATCTAGCCTATAGGACACGAGATTGAGCTAAGGAGAATGTAGGCCAATGATCACAGTGCTCAAATTGCTTGCAAAAGATTTCTCAAGTATGCTCAAGTGTATTCTCAAGTGTAACAAGTGAATTCTAGTGTCCTATGGCTTGTCCTATTTATAGGAATGGCCTAAGTATGCTTAAGGACGTTCTAGACAACTTCTAGGGGTTTCTAAGTGCTTAACTAGCCGTTAGGTACAAAGTTGTTGCTTTAACAACGGCTAATTAATTTATTCTGCAGTTGCTGTCAGAGACCATCTCGGTCGACAAATGGTCGACCGAGACACCTACTCGGTCGAACTTTTGTCGACCGACAGGCTCTCTGGAACAAGTGATTTGCAACGTCTTTCTTCAACTACCAACTAACTTGTTTGTTGTGTCTAACGGCTACTTTGGATCTTTCTCGGTCGAGAAGATTGTCGACCGAGAGTGTCTCGGTCAAGGAGTTTGTCGACCGAGAATGATCCTGTTTCAAGGTTTCAATTTAGGCACTAATTATATGTGTGAGTGTGCAAAGGTGATCCTAATTAAATGGGATGACATGTCTAACTATGGTGTTTGGCTAGGGAAAATCTAACGCTTGATTTACATGCAATTCTAAGTACTTGTACATTATATATTTGTACAAGTTTTACAACATTGATTACATTGCATGAAAATATAACTAAGTAAGCTCTTGGATTTTCCCTTGCTACTTTGTCATCCTGCACACTCAAGTAGCTCGTTAGATTAATAAGAATGAAATGTTTGTCATAATCAAAACAAAGGGATTTTTAGATGTCCATTTAGCCAACAATCTCCCCCTTTTTGAAGATGACAAACATTTCCAAAATAAATATAAAACATATGAATTTCATACCTTTAGATTGCCTTATGTATCTTTTCCTCTTGTTTATAAAATGTGTGCTTATTATTCCCAATGAATTATGGAACATGAAATCCAGTTCATTTGGGAATGTAGCAACTTTCAATGTAAAGCCAAGAGTATATTTATGAAACTCATTGATTGAGTTTTTCATAAATACTAAGTTATAGTTTTATATATCTCTCCCCCTTTGTCATTTCAAAAAGATAACCATTTTAATAAAAACTCCCCCTTAATTAGATATCCGTTTTGATAAAAAACTCCCCCTTAATTAGATATCCCGTCAAATCTAATGAAAAAGATGTCCATTGAAAAGCCAAAATGAAACAAGTAAACGTATTCGTTTTAAGAACCGCAGATATCAAAGAAAACATCTTCCAAAGGAGTAATAAGCAATTGCTTCCTAATGTTGTTGAATTGATCTAGTGGAAGCGGTTTGGTAAAAATATCAGCCAATTGATTTTCCGTATCAACATGATGAAGGGAAACATGATTCTTTGAGATGTGATCCCTTAAGAAGTGATGACGGATTTCAATGTGTTTTGCCCGGCTGTGTAAAATAGGATTGTGTGCTAAGTTTATGGCGCTCGTGTTGTCACAAAAAATAGGTGTAGATGAAAGATTAAAACCATAATCGCTTAATACTTGTTGCATATAAAGCACTTGAGCACAACAAGACCCGGCTGCCATATATTCTGCTTCAGTTGTAGATAGGGCAACCGTATTTTGTTTCTTGCTAAACCAAGATACTAAGGCTCTCCCTAATAAGAAACAGCCACCACTAGTACTTTTGCGATCAAGTCGACAACCAGCATAATCTGCATCAGTATATGCTTTAAAATCCAAGGATTGTCCTTTTGGATACCATAAACCGAGACAAGTAGTACCAGCTAGATATCGAAGAATTCGTTTAACCGCTAGAAAATGAGATTGCATAGGTTGGGATTGAAATCGAGCACAAAGACCAACGGAAAACATAATGTCCGGTCGAGAAGCAGTTAAGTATAGCAAACTACCAATCATGGCTCTATATAAGGAATCATCAATAGGTTCCCCATTTTCATCCTTATCAATTTTAATAGAGGTAGCCATAGGAGTAGTAGCATGTTTGCATTGATCCATCCCAAAACGTTTTAAAAGTTCTTTAGTATATTTTTCTTGGCTTATGAAAATTCCTGCAGGTGTTTGCTTAATTTGAAAACCAAGAAAGAATGTTAGTTCACCCATGAGGCTCATTTCAAATTCTTTTTGCATAATGTCACTGAATTGTGTGCATAATGAATCATTAGAAGCTCCAAAAATAATGTCATCAACATATATTTGCACAACTAAGAAATCAGATGCATATGTTTTGAAGAATAAAGTAGAATCTGAATTTCCAATAGAAAAACCATTATCAAAAAGATATGTCTTGAGCCGTTCATACCAATTCCTAGGTGCTTGTTTTAGACCATAAAGTGCCTTTTTAAGTTTATAAACATGGTCACCTTTTTCTGGTATTTCAAAGCCAGGTGGTTGAGCAACATAAACTTCTTCTTGTATGATGCCATTGAGAAATGCACTTTTGACATCCATTTGATATAGCTTAATGTTTTTATGGGCAGCAATAGCTAGTAACATCCTAATAGCTTCAAGTCTAGCTACGGGTGCATATGTTTCATCAAAATCTATTCCTTCTTGTTGATTATATCCTTGTGCTACTAATCGAGCTTTATTCCTTATGACTTCTCCTGCCTCATTGAGCTTATTCCTAAAAACCCATTTAGTTCCTATGATAGTTTTGTCTTGTAGTTTAGGAACTAAATCCCATACATCATTTTTAGTGAATTGATTTAACTCCTCTTGCATGGCTATCATCCAGTAATCATCCTTAAGAGCTTCGGATACCTTCTTAGGTTCAATGATAGAAACGAAAGCCATGTTTGCAACATCTTTGAAGGAAGACCGAGTTTTGACTTTATCATTTGGATCTCCAATAATTAGTTCTTGGGGATGATCCTTGATAAGCCTAGGTGTGGGTTGTGTTTCAACTTGGGGATCGGATATAGGAATTTTCTCACAATCATTGGAAATGGTTATAGTTTCGAATTGATTAGTGAGATCAATGATATCTAGATTTTCAGATTTCGATTCTTCATGAAAAGAAACATGAATGGATTCCTCAACTTTTCTAGAGATAGTGTTATATACTCTAAAGGCTTTGCTAGAAGTGGAATATCCCAAGAAGAATGCTTTGTGTGATTTAGAATCAAACTTGTCTCTATCATCTTTGGTATTTAAAATGTAGCATGTGGAGCCAAAAGTATGAAAGTAGTCAACTCTAGGTTTCTTAGAGTGTAATATTTCATATGGAGTTTTCTTCAAATGAGAGTGAACAGTTACTCTATTAAGCACATAACAAGTAGTGTTTACAGCTTCAGCCCAAAAGGTTTTAGGTGTGTTGTGTTCAAGCATCATGGTCCTAGCCATTTCCTGTAGAGATCGATTTTTCCGTTCAACTATACCATTTTGTTGTGGGGTATGTGGAGCAGAAAAATTATGAGTATACCCTTGAGATGTACAAAAGGTCTCAAATGTATGATTCTCAAATTCGCCACCATGATCACTTCTAATGGTACATATTTTATGTTGTAAAAGATTTTCAATCTTGGAACAAAATTGCATAAAGACATGAATAGTATCATCTTTAGTTGCAATAAAATGTACCCATGTATATCTACTATAATCATCAACAATAACAAAACAGTATCATTTACCACCAATAGATTGTGTCCTCATTGGTCCAAATAAGTCCATATGAATTAATTCTAAGGATCTACTGGTGCTAAGTACATGTTTTGATTTAAAAGATGTTTTGGTTTGCTTTCCCATTGTGCAGGGTTCACAGTTTTCAACTTGATCAAAAGACAAAGCAGGTAATCCACGAACAAGATCATATTTCACTAACTTTTTAATAGCATGTGAACTAGCATGTCCTAGCTTTTTATGCCATAGTTGTAAGGTATTTTCATTTGCAAGCAAGCATTTACCTACTACTGATTTCATAGAGTTTGGTTTAAGGATATAAAGATTTCCAACTCTATTTCCTTCATAAACGACATTTGTAGTGTTTTCTATCAATAGTTTGTAGCAGGTTTTGTTAAATAACACATCATAACCACTATCACATAGTTGACTTACACTTATTAGATTATGATGCAATCCATCAACAAGTAGAACATTTTTAATTTCGAGATTTGTTCCAACATTACCTATTCCAACGATTTTGCCCTTACCATTGTCTCCAAAGGTGACCGTTCCACTTTTCTTTTCTTCAAAAGTTTGAAATGCGTCCTTGTTCCCGGTCATGTGTTTGGAACAGCCACTGTCAACTACCCATTCCTGCATTAGAGTGTAGATTTTGGTACCCATGTGATGGTCCGATATGGTTAGAAACCTTTTAAGTGCTTATGTATATAAAAGTTCTGATACAGAAAACCAGTCGGTCGACAATTGTTCGACCGATATTTGTCTCGGTCGACAATTTGTCGATCGAGCAGGTTACAGTATCACAAGCAAAAACACAGAAAATTTCTCGGTTGACCAATTTTCGACCGAAATAGGTGCTGTAAATTTTTGATTTGTTAAAGACATCCAGTCGGTCGACAATACTTCGACCGACCCAGAGCTCGGTCGACAATACTTCGACCGACAGAATTTCTGTTTCAGAAAAATAATAACAATAAGCATAGCACCTTTTGTTGAGATAAGACAATATAAATAGCAAAATTAAGCATTTGGTCATATCTCAACTACATTCCATTCTTCTAAGTTTGGGGTTTTGGGATCCAAACTAAGTCAGACTCCTTAGTCTTGTAGGGGCATGAAAAACAATAATGTCCAAGACGTAAGCAGAAATGACAAGTAATAGAGTCAATTTCATTTCTCTTTCTAGTCATTGTGTTCTTGGGTACAAACATAGTTTGGGTCTTTTTGGGTTGGTTTTTCTTTGGAACATATCCCAAACCTTTTCTTCCATTGAAAACATTACCAACTTTCAATATGTTATCAAGAATATCTTTTCTTCTTAACTTATAAAGTTCTCTTTGCAACGTAGCAATGTCATTCATCTTCTTATGTATATCTTTTCTTGCTTGGTCTAAATCAGAAAACAATGAATCCTTTTCTTTTACAATATTATCATAGTCCGAATGGTTGCACAAGATAGGTTGAGTTTGATAGTCTTGTAGTTTAGCTAGCAAATCAGTCTTTTCTTTTGATAGAAGATCAACATTGGTTTCCAAATTGAGTAGCTTTCTAGTGCAATCATCTAAAGATGTTTTTAAGGATACATTTTCAAGATCAATGTTGTTCTTTTCATAAGAAAGTTCATCTAATTTGGCAATGAGCTCATTATTTGATTTTATAGCCTTCTTTAGTTTCTTCTTGGCATCAACATACTTATCATGAGTTTCTTGTAAACTAGTAACTAACTCTTCTTTAGAAAGATCAACTAGGCTTACCTCTTGAGAGTCTTCATTTTCTTCTCTTGCCATTAGACATTCCACCTCTTCTCCGCTTTCACTGTCACTTGACTCATCCCAGGCAGCTTTATAGGTTTTTTCTTCTTTCTTCTTATGTGAGCTTTTCTTTCCCTTCTTTGCTTTGGGGCATTCATTTTTGAAATGCCCTTTCTTCCCACATTCAAAGCACCTGGGAGTAGAGGAACTAGAAATTTTGTTAGATTTAAACCTTTTGTACTTCTTACCGTTGACGATTAAGGCTTCTTCTTCTTCTTCACTTGACTCCTCACTTTCTTGTGTGACAACTTTTGAGGCTTTGAGAGCCACATCCTTCTTCTTCCCACTTTGGTGTTCACGTTCTCTTCTTTCTTCCTCTTCTAGATCTGCTTCATGAGCTTCTAAATTACCAATGAGTTGTTCCATTTTGAGGCGATTGAGGTCGTTTGCTTCTGCAATGGCTGTCACCTTTGGCTTGTACTTTGGAGGAAGTGATCGAAGAATTTTTGATACCTGATCTTCCTCAAGGACAGGTTTTCCTAAGGCACTTAAACCATTAACAATAGTAGAGAATTTTGAATACATTTCACTAATAGATTCATTTGGATCCATACGAAAATGTTCAAGCTTTGTTTTAAGCAGACAAATTTTGGAATTTTTGACTTGGGCTGTACCCTCATAAGTGATGGACAATTTATGCCAAATATCATATGCTGTATCACAATTTGATATTCTATTAAATTCTCCTACAGAAATAGAACAATATAAAATGCTTACAGCTTTTGCGTTCATTTGGGCCTGTTTTACAGTGTTTGCATCCCATTCCGCAAAGTCATTTTGAGGGAATTCATAAGGAGTAGATACCATTCTCCATAGATCCCAGTTGACGCCTTGGAAGTAGAACCGCATCCTTCTCTTCCAGTATTGGTAGTTTGTTCCATCGAATGCCGGCGGCCTAGCAACAAGAGTCCCTTCAATGTTGAGGTTGTTGAGCATTCCATCACCCATTTCTTCAAGACCTTGTTAGGGTTCCTTGAAGCCTCGCTCTGATACCAATTGAAAACTACTAGAGGGGGGGTGAATAGAGTTTTATAGATAATTTAACAATTATTGAACTCAAGCAACCACAATGAAAATATTGGACAAGGAGACACAAGGTTTAGAGTGGTTCCAACTATAGCAAATACTATAGCCGTCAATCCACTACCCGGTTGCTTACCCAACCGGGATTTGAAAAGAAATTTATTTTATTACCTCTCAAGGAATTTACATAAAATACAATCTCTTTTCCTAAACCCTTCAAGCAGCCTTCACCTAGAAGTAATCGCCAACCTTGAAGCAGCCTTCCCTTGAAGTAGATGCACCAACTCCCGTTGCACCAGCCTTCTGAAGTAGCTTCCCTTGCGATAGCCTTCTTGAAGTAGCTTGAAGTCCCCTTCTCCACCTGAGAAGTCAACCCTCTCCAATCCGCAACCTCCAACCCTAGGAGTAGCAAGGAGAGTACAAAAGATAAAAAGGAATAAGAAAGAAAAAGGAAATTACAACTTATCCTTTAAGCCTGAGGCTTGATATGCCTAGATCAAGCGTAAGATCTCCTAGCCAAGTATGTGAACTTGTGATTGCTGTGGGTAGGAGAATCTAGCCTATAGGACACGAGATTGAGCTAAGGAGAATGTAGGCCAATGATCACAGTGCTCAAATTGCTTGCAAAAGATTTCTCAAGTATGCTCAAGTGTATGCTCAAGTGTAACAAGTGAATTCTAGTGTCCTATGGCTTGTCCTATTTATAGGAATGGCCTAAGTATTCTTAAGGACGTTCTAGACAACTTCTAGGGGTTTCTAAGTGCTTAACTAGCCGTTAGGTACAAAGTTGTTGCTTTAACAACGGCTAATTAATTTATTCTGCAGTTGCTGTCAGAGACCATCTCGGTCGACAAATGGTCGACCGAGACACCTACTCGGTCGAACTTTTGTCGACCGACAGGCTCTCTGGAACAAGTGATTTGCAACGTCTTTCTTCAACTACCAACTAACTTGTTTGTTGTGTCTAACGGCTACTTTGGATCTTTCTCGGTCGAGAAGATTGTCGACCGAGAGTGTCTCGGTCGAGGAGTTTGTCGACCGAGAATGATCCTGTTTCAAGGTTTCAATTTAGGCACTAATTATATGTGTGAGTGTGCAAAGGTGATCCTAATTAAATGGGATGACATGCCTAACTATGGTGTTTGGCTAGGGAAAATCTAACGCTTGATTTACATGCAATTCTAAGTACTTGTACATTATATATTTGTACAAGTTTTACAACATTGATTACATTGCATGAAAATATAACTAAGTAAGCTCTTGGATTTTCCCTTGCTACTTTGTCATCCTGCACACTCAAGTAGCTCGTTAGATTAATAAGAATGAAATGTTTGTCATAATCAAAACAAAGGGATTTTTAGATGTCCATTTAGCCAACAAAATGGGATAGGTGGTACACTTTAGTATATAAGTAATTAACATCCTATCAATAAAAACCTACAGATTATTATAGTATCAATATTAAACAGTTAGTTTTATAATTAATTTTAATGTGATATAGAAAATGGATCGAAGTTGGATGTCTATCAAGAACCGTTGCAGTCCATAGTTTGCAAAGGTCTTGATGAATTTATCAGATTTGCTGAGGAACATAGGAAACTGCCTACAGATAGGCTATATTGTCCATGTAGAAATTGTTGTAACAATTTGAAAGTTGATACTGGTGAGGAAATTAAGAATCATGTCATATGCAATGGGATCATACAAGGTTATAATAAATGGTATTGGCATGGAGAGAAATTGAATTATGGATCAGAAAATTTCGATACTAATAGTTGTGGCATAGAATATATAGATAATGATGATAATGTTAATGATGAACCGATTCAAGATGACCAGATTCAGGATGATATGGCTGATGAGATGCTACGTAGTTGTTGGGACAATGTCATTGATCCACCTTCTTTATTTGCAAACATTGTCCATGATGCTGAAAAACCATTATATAAGGGTTATACTAAGTTCACGAGGTTGAGTGTTGTGATGCTATTATATACTCTTAAAGCTCAAAACTAGTGGAGCGATAAGAGTTTCACTTCACTGTTGTCTTTGTTAAAGGAAATTCTTCCTGAAGGCAACGAGCTTCCAATTTCAACATATCAAGCAAAGAAAATAATGTGCCCAATGGGAATGGAGGCTAAGAAGATTCATGCATGTCCAAATGATTGTGTGTTATTTCAGAAGGACTATAGTAATTTGATAAATTGTCCAAAATGTGGTGCGTCAAGGTATAAGACTACAAATTCAGCTAAGGCTAAAAATGGCTCTCCTGCCAAGGTGATGTGGTATCTACCAATAATACCACAATTTCAACGCTTATTTGCTAATACAGAAGATGCGCAAAATTTGTCTTGGCATGGGGAGTTAAAGGCCAATGATGATGGCATCCTACGAGATGCATCTGATTCACCACAATGGAATAAAATTGATTTATTATACCCTCAATTTGGTAAAAAACCAAGAAACTTAAGACTTGGACTCTGTACAGATGGAATGAATCCCTATGGTACATTAAGCAGCCAACATAGCACATGGCCTGTTATGATTGTTATATACAATCTTCCTCCTTGGTTGTGTATGAAAAATAAGTATGTGATGTTGTCAATATTGATATCAGGGCCCAAGCAACCTGGAAATGATATTGATGTTTACCTTCAACCTCTAATTGATGACCTAATGAAACTATGGGAAGAAGGTATTATGACATATGATGCTTCACGTAAAGAGATCTTCAGTTTGCGTGCTATTTTATTTTGCACGATTAATGACTTTCCAGCTATGGAAATTTGTCTGGATATAGCATAAAAGGATACAAAGCATGTCCTGTTTGTGAGGAAAATACTGATTCAATCAGACTGAAACATGGTGGTAAAATCACATATCTTGGTCATCGGAGATTTCTCCCACCAGTGCATCCTTATTGAAGGCAATGCAAAACCTTTAATGGGTCAACTGAGGAACGAAGTGCTCCTAAACCTATACCAGGAAATGTTGTATATGATAGAGTGAAACGTATTGTTAATGAATTTGGAAAGAGTTCAAGTAGTCGTCCACTCGCATGTGACAAATCTCTATACAAGAAGAGGTCAATATTCTGGGATCTTCCTTATTGGAGATCTTTGACAATTAGACATTGCATTGACGTCATGCATGTTGAAAAAAATATTTGTGATAGCATCATTGGTACACTATTGAACATACCAGGAAAGACTAAAGATGGCATCAAATCTAGAAAAGATTTAGAATTAATGGGTATAAGAAAAGAATTATCAGTGGAGATCAGGGGTCGCCGCACATATTTACCACCATCTTGTTACACTTTGTCAAAGAAGGAGAAAAATACTTTCTGTGAGTGCTTGTATAATATTAAGGTTCCATAAATATACTCTTCTAATATTTGTAAATTGGTATCAATGAAGGATCTGAAGTTGATAGGTCTCAAATCTCATGATTGTCACACCTTAATGCAACAAATTTTACCTGTGGCTATTCGATCTATATTGCCGAAGCATGTAAGGTTTGCAATCATAAAACTCTATTTCTTCTTCAATGAAATATGCAATAAAGTGATACATCCTGATACTCTCGATAAATTATAGAAAGATGTAATTTTTACCATGTGTCAGCTTGAAATGTACTTTCCTCCTTTAGTTTTTGATATCATGGTTCATCTTGTAGTACATATTACAAGGGAGGTGAAGATGTTGGGTCCAATTTTCTTACATTGGATGTATACATTTGAACGCTACATGAGTGTTTTTAAAGGTGATGTTTGGAATCGTTATCATCCTGAAGGGAGTATTATTGAGGGTTACGTGGCTAGGGAGGTGATGGACTTTTGTAATGATTTTTTGAATTGCAATAGCGATCTAAAAAATTCCCATCACACTGGATCTTATTGTGGAAAAGGAACTCTGGGAGGACGAGTGAGAGGAATCCGTCGTGAGTTGTGGGAACAAGCACATTTGTATATTTTACACAACATCGATGAAGTTAGTAGCTACATCAAAGAACACAATGATCTTATCAAGAGAAATCATCCGTGATCCAGTTCAATATGGCTTGCAAGAGAGCATAATCGAACATTTATTAGGTGGTTTGAAGAGAAAGTATTTAATCAACTATCTGAATCGCCGAATAATGTTGCTGAGAACATAAAATGGCTCGCCTTTAAGCCAAAAACGGATGTCATGTCATATGAAGGTTATGACATAAATGGATTTTCATACTACACAAAGCGTCAAGATGAAAGTAGTGTGGTCCAAAATAGTGGGGTTACTGTTCATGTAACAACCCTGACCTGGGTTATGAGGTAACCCTATTTGTTTTGGCTAATTTAGTTGATTACAACTTTAATATAATCCTCTAAGGTGCTTTGTTATCATGTGACGCACTCATGTTTTAAGTTTGGTCCTGATTGAATGTTGTTTGAGCAATTTTCCTTTGTTTTAGACCAAAGTGCAATTTATCCAAATTGAGGGGCTATAATGCAAAATGTCACATGTTGAACATGTATCATGTGTTGTAGCATCACTATTGAGAGAATGATGCAAGTTGGTGGCTTGTGGAAAGCCTAAATTCCAAGTTTGAACTTGTTTGAACAATGCTGGAGCATTGTGCCCCAATTTTAGTACAAAATGCAATTTACCCAAAATGTGGGGTTAATATGCAAATTACCACCTCTAGAGTGTCCCTACTCCCTCATAGCATCATTTATAGGAGATATAAATAATTATATACCAAGTTTGAATCATTCATGAATGATGGTAATCTTGGTGATGAAATGACCAAGGAAAAGGGCTGAATTTGAAAGCTTAACTTGAGTTGTATCAAGTTGAAAAGCTTATATATGAGTGCCTATCAGCCATGGACCCTAAGGAGGTGTCCCATATCGTTCTATGAACTTTTGGCAAAGGCCATATCGTGCAAAGCACCTCAAGGAGGTGAGTTGTGTCGGGTTGCAACTTCCTTAGCAAAATGGTGACGAGTTGTGCATAAAGTGATGAATTAATTAATATATATTATCCAAAAGGATATGTAATGGCCGAATCTTTATCTCCAAATGATCCTAAACTGTTTTTCATGTCAAGATAAATGTTTATGCATGCATTTACACGTGTCACCCATGCATGTACACGTGGCACCTACTAGCTCAAAATGTTGACACCTTATTTTTACCTTTCTTCATGTGCAACAAGTATATATACCCCTAGTTTCACCCTTAAGTGAAATTTTTCGACCCTTACCACCCTCCGCCCTTGTGGTATCGTGCATGGGGCTCTTGTATCGTGCAGGAGAGCAAGCATATCGTGCATAGGCCCTTGGATATTGCCCATAGCAAAAGCATATCGGCCAAGTAGGTGAAATTGGCCATATAAGTTGATATCAGCCAATAGGGTGAAGAGTTGAGTGCCATATCGTGCAAGAGGGTTGTCATATCGTGCAAGGGCACAAGGGTATCGTGCATAGGTCTTGGGTATGGGCCATAACAAGTGTATCGGTCATACCATGTTGATATTGTCCATAGCAAGTTGATATCGGCCAATTGAAGTGATTTTGGCCACAAGTGAGGGGGTATCGGCCACAAGCAAGGTTGTGTCGGACAAGAGGAAGTTCATATCGCCCAAGAGTGGTGGGGTGTCGGCCAAGGAGCTAAGGAACTGAAAACGTAACCCTAAGGTGAGGCAATGATCATCTTCAACATTGGATTGAAGCATGAATTTAGGGTTTTGATCTTCTTTTCTTTTCTTCTTCACCAATTGCTTATCCATGGTGATTCCTTGTATATGAAGGAGTTGTGAACGAGACTTGTACCTTTTATAAATTCACCTTCAACCTTAGGAACATGGAGCTTTGGACCTTGAAGCTTTGAAGTAGTTCTTAAAGCGGGTTATATAACTTGAACTCAACCATGTTATTATTCTTCACCTAAATTGCTATAATTAGTGAAATACTTTTAATTCCGAAATTTCCTGAAATAGTTGATGAGATTATGAGTTCTAGTAGTTTCTTAGACCTGTTTACATGAACTATAATAGTTATAATAAAGGTCTAGAGCTTGAAGATTGTGATATCACCTTATAAAAGTGATATCGGGTGCATGTACATACGCAAGCACCTCTAACCCGATATGATGATGCACCTATTTCACTAAAATGATATGAATAGGTTTTTAAACCTTATTGAAAGATATGGGGATGTAGTATACACCTCTTGCATGATAAGAATTCTATTGTAGACTCCATGCATGATACAAGGTCAATTGTATACTTGTAAGTTGACAAGAAACCCTAAATTGGGTAACCTGATATAAGTGAAGAGTAACAAGTGCTATTACATGATATGATCATATGATACATCATTGATACTTAGTATAATGAGGCCTACATGACCTTGTATGACATGGTTGCACGATAGGGTTTCACGATACACAACCCTAGATGATATGGTAACCCTAACCCGTCATGGCTAACCCTAGATGGTGACTAGCCGATAGGGTGATTGAAAGTACTTATAGCCCGACATGGTGATGGGTTGATACCTCATAAGTATCATGGGAAACACATACCTTGTGCCCAATATGATGTCAAAAAGGTACTTCATGCCCGATATGGAGACAAGTGCAAATCCTAACCCGATATGGTGAGTGTTCATACACCTCCAACCCGATACAGTGGTATCTATACACCTACAACCCAATATGGTGAACATATGCATATGATTTAACCCTATACACCTTGTAAAGGTAAGGGCAAGACACTCCTAGGAGTGATGAGTGTAACACCAAGTAATGGTGTGGATAATACCTTGATAGGTGAAACACCTAGAGTGGTTGATAATGGTTAATCCTATATCAATAATGCCTTAACCCGAGATGAGTTCATATCATTAATGATGGTTGAATAATTCAATTGTGTGAATTATGACCAATACATTACATGATAAATGTGATGAGCTAGTGCATAAAGTATTAGGATGGGACATACCCTAATACAAGATAAGTTGATGAACTTAAGTATGTTAAAAGTGATGCGGGAAGTGATACATCAAGACATGATAGATATCACATCCAGTACTTCAAGGTTGATGTACCTTGATGCACCTTAAATCCAATATACTTGGATGAGTAACACATGAAGTGTGTTATGTCAATTGTTACATTGAGATGTAATAAGTTTAATGCACTTTGATAAGTGTGGGCTAACATACTTTGAGAAAGGGTTAAGCCAAGTTAATAAAGTATGATGTAATCATACCCTGGTAAGGATGAGAGAGGAACTCATACCTTGTGTTGATGATTCATTTAATGATAAATGATGAGAATGAATAAGTATGATTGAATACTTATGATATCAATGTTTGATCCTAGATGTGTGGAGCAATGAATTAGGGTTTGATCATTGATAATATGATCTTGAAAACCTAAATGGTTAATAATGGAAAATCCTAACCCTAATGAAGGGTAATGATATGTAAGAGAAACCCTAATCGATAAGAAAGGGAAAACTCTATCCCTAATGATGGGAAGGTTGTATTTCTCTTATTGTATAAGCCTTGTAAGGCATGTTAATTACTTGTATAACAAGTATAATGTGTAATGGCCTTGTGAGCCATGTGAATAAGTTGCCTAGTGAGAGGTGACAAGATGTGTAATGGCCTTGTGAGACATGTGAATAAGTTGTTGCCTAGTGAGAGGTGACAAGATGTGTAATGGCCTTGTAAGCCATGTGAATAAGTTGTTTCCTAGTGAAAGGTGACAAGATGTGTAATGGCCTGGTGAGCCATGTGAATACTTGCACAACAAGTGAAATGAATACCTTGGTCTAAGGACCTAGAGGTAATGGTTACCTATTACAGAGGTAACAATGTTATGTGATGATCTAAGGGTTTGAATACCCAGATCCAGCAATCATGATAATGATGATGTGAAGGGATGAGAATTTCCAGTAATGTGATAAGGGACTGAGATCCCAAGTATCACGTGTTTTAAAGATTTGAAAGTACTTGATAGATGTGTTACGTTTGTTCTTTGAAACATTTATCATAATAACTCATGTTTGAAACTTGACTGATGCTAAAAGAATATGGCAATGCAATTAATTAATCAAGTGGAATCTTATCATGTAGAGCCCTGACCATAGATCCATCAGCGTCAGTAAATTACTGAATGGTGAAACAGGTTTTCCTACGGGATCTCCTGGAGACCGCATATTTTTTAATATGTGGGGGTGATGGGCGAAAATATTCGTACACCCCGAATGAGGGATTGATGGTAGGTAAACATGAAATCTCTCAATCCTTCATTATTGGTTGGGATTCGATGTAGATAAACACAAAATCTAATCGACCCTTCCTCAGGTTGATGGTAGATAAACACGAGATCTCTCAATCCTGACGAGAGTGCAGCTGACCCTGCAACTCTATAGCGATGTTGCCAGTATACCCTGGAAAGCTATTTAGCAGTTGACATAGTCCTGCTCGTTTTCTCGCACTGACCGAGACGATATGAGGTCATGGTAGCCGGCTCTTCCATTGACCTTGTATGATACCGATTTTGACTTCACAGTGGTCGGTTGGAGTATGAGTGGTATACCTCATCTCCTCAGGACATAAGTGTGATTGTAAAATGTAATCAGCCGTGTAGCATATTTGCTTAAGGATCGAATACGGAAATCATTGGTTGATGTTACATTTCTTTTATGCATCTTAAATGGATAGATGTTATTCATGTTCTTCATATTCATTATAAAATGAATAGATGATTTACTGCTTTATCATATATAGTTGCAATGCTTCAGAAGATGATATTGCTCTACTCTGCTTAAACAGTGATTAAATCCTACTTATTAATGAAAAAGAATCCTCTGCTCAGTTTTATACTGTTTAACTGTGATAATAATATGGTCGGCGGAGAGTTATATCTTTCGCTGGGACAATTACAATTGTCTCACCCCCATGGGACCCAAAATTTTTAGGTGGACGTGTACGAGGAGGTGAAGACCTTTTTGCAGAGAAGGATTAACAGCTAAGACAGCAGTGACAACTCAGGTTGAGTGTATTGTCTGTCATGTCTTGTAGATATGAGTCCTATGTGTCATCTTTGTACTCTCAGGTCCTTGGAGTTGGTTCGTACTTGTTTTATGATCAATAAGAGATTTTGGCTTACACACCTCGAGGTTTTATGTTGCTCATGTATAGTTTGGTAAAGAAACTATTATATGTTATTTTTGAGATGAGATGTACCAGATATGTACAATGTGAATAATGATGTATATAAGGTTTTGGACCTTTCAGTAAGAGTTTTCCTTGGAATGGATCTCTTTGAAAAATGGTTTTAATTTTTAGTGATTTTTTTTAATCTGTTGTTTATGTTTAATTCCGCTTAATTAGTAATGATTTGATTGTCGGTCATTTCATTTCAAGCTTGTTCATTGTATTTTTCTAGTGCCAAAGATAAAAGACCACATGAAGCTGAGATGTCATATTATGGCGTCATTGAGGACATATGGGAATTAGACTATACAAATTTCAGAGTTCCTATCTTTAGGTGTAATTGGGTTGACAACAACAAAGGAGTTTTAGTGGATGAGTTGGGTTTCAAATTGGTGAATTTTGAAATAATTGGTGAGAAGGATGAGCCATTCATCATGGCAGACCAAACAAAACAAGTATTCTATATTGATCACCCTGCAAATAAAAATTGGTATGTCGTTCTTCATGGAAAAAGACAGTTTACTGTAGATCCTATAAATGAAGAAGAATACTACAAAAAGTATGATGATTCCAGTCCATTCTCAGTTGGTTTGCCAAGTGTAAATGTTGAAGATAACAACGATGAATATTATAAACGTCATGACCATGCTGAAGGAATTTTACTTGACTAACAACTCAACCAATACTAAAGGCATGTATTCTTTGAATTATTTATTTTATTATCATTCAAGCAAATAATCTTTTTAATATACATCATATATCATGTATACCTTATCACTTGTGCTTTTATTATCACTTATTGTTTTTATCATGTATACTTGCAGGTTCTAAAATGGCGAGTGAAGATGAACATTCTGAGCATGAGCATGAGCACCATGAGGATGGTAGTGGTGATGCTAAGAAAAGTAGAGGTCCCACACTGATGCGTAAGCTACAAGAGCTCAGGGCTAAAGGGGACAAATTGCCAATCCAATTTGATATCACAGGAGCACCTGTTGGGGAACATGCTAGTGCTTTCAAGCATTACGTAGGGGTGACTGCACACAGTAAGGTGCCAATAGATATAGAAAATTGACATGATGTTCCTAATGCCAAAAAAGACCTCATATGGAAAGATATATCTGTGAGTGGAAGTGATAATATTTTTAATATGTTTTTTTATCTATTGATTCTAATTTAGTTTTCTTGGAATTAATTCCTTTTCAAAACAACATTATTAATTGCTTCTTTTGTATGTATAGGGTGTTTTTCATCTAAATGAAAAAGATCACAAGAAAAGAGTGCTACAACATTGTGGTGTAAGATGGAGGGGTTTTAAGACATATATCGCAAGGGAATTTATAGATAATCCTAAACAAAAGAAGAAAGCAACATATGTATATATTTTTATAGATCCTAAGGAGTGGGAAAGATTTGTTGCAGCTAGGAGATCGAAAGAATTTCAGGTAATAAAGATTGTGATGTATTGTATGAATCTTTAATTTTATACAATTAAGGAGGTGAATCTTTTTATACATGTGTGCCAAGTCTAAATTGTAATACCTCATTTTAAATGATCAGGCTATCCACCAGGCTCAAAAGGAAAGACGGGCCAAAAATGTACATGACCATCGCTTGGGGCCTGGTGGTTAGGCCTTCCGCTGCCAACTACAAGAGAAGCAATCCTTTTCTGGAGAAGAATCTAGTACAACTCAAGTTGAGCGTCCACCCCGACACTTGACATGGATTGATACTAGAAAGAATCGAGCAGGTGAAATTGTCAACCCTGCAACTAAGGAGGTGGCATACAAGATGGTATGTTTATCCCAACTAAGTAAAGAGTAACTCCCACAAACTTAGATTTATTTATATCTAATTGATATTGTGATTTAATATTTTTATTAACTATGAATAGATTGATCTCCACGAGCAAAGGAAGGAAGGAAAGTTCATCCCAACTGGCCACATGGATGAACTATCAGTTGCTCTTGGTACGAAGGAGCATCCTGGTCGTGTTAGGGGATTAGGAGCTGACATAGGATTCAAGTCTTATTGTGGCCCTTCGCAATCTAAAAAAGGTCGTTCAGGAGGTCTTACACAAGAGGAGGTTGAATCATTAGTAGCGTAGAAAGTAAAAGAAATATTGTCTTCATTTCAGCCTACTCAACCTTCTCAACCTATTCATATTGTGCATCTCTCAAGTGATGAGGTAGAATCCCATGCTCTAGTTGTAGAAGGTCATGGGAGCACTCCCAATGACCCACCACAACAATCTGTAGTAAGTTTTTGTTCTATATGTTGTGTTATTAGTATGATATATATGATAATATATATAGTTGTAATAGGTATTTGTTCTACTACTTCTTATATAACTTATATTATTTCAATCTAGGTTGGTATGAACTATAAACTTGCAGTGGAGGTTTCAGAATATAATGTTGTGGCAGTGGGAAAGGTGTACAACCTTGGTGGTACATTGCATTGCCAACAAATTACTGATGACATTTGTCATGTGTCCATCCATCTCGTGTATGACAGAATGGGGGACAAGCCACTACCCATACCTAATCCTGAATATAGTATAGTTGAAGAAGTTGAGGGTGCTATGGTGGGTTGGCCTAGACACTTGGTTATCAATGACAAGGTATACCTTATTTCTACCATATTTTTCATATTTGACTGCATATATGAACTCGTGTAATATAAGTATGTAATTTAATTAACAGGTTTGTAAACTAAAAAGTAAAAATTCTACTAGTCGTCCTCCTATGCCCAAGCCATCTTTCATTCTTGAAGCTACATTCGACGAATTGGGAAGCAAATGTAGATGTTTGTGTCGATACTTAGCCAACCAAAGCTCAGGATCACATATGTTGGTCATTTTAACAGAAGATGCATTTGGGAGGGACTTTGAGAATTTTATTTTTCTTGATGATATTATAGAGTTGTTCTGGTATGATTGGCTAAATACTTTGATAATAGAAGTATGGATAAGGTAAGGATCTATCAATATATATATATATATATATCAAATTCCAATACACATTTTTAGCTTAGTTCTATATATGGAGATAATTACAAATGTTTTACAACCATTTATATACTGAGATCACAAACATTGATATAAGGAATGTTGGATTCTTAGTTCCTTCAATCACTAGTCAAGTGGAGACAAATTTTGAGGATGTGAATGAGTACTTCTCTACTGCATTCAAATATTTTGCTAGTGAAGGGAAGGAAATTATCCTAATTCCTTTTAACGTGCAGTAAGTATTATTATTCAATATAATTTTAATAATGAATAAAATTATTTATTTTAATGTTTGTTTTATTCTTACTCAGAGCTAGACATTGGGAATTAGTGATGATTGCCCCTAAATTGATGACTCTTTATTATCTTGACCAAATGGGTAAAACAACAAGGAGTCACAAACTGAAATTGTCAGCTATGGAGTAAGTATACATTTAGTCAATGCTTCAACATGATATTTCTATTTAGAATTTCTATTTTACCAACTATTATTTAATTGATAGGGGTATAAAGTCTTTTCGTGATGCTGGAGGACAAATACCCATAAAATTAAAGACATTGACTTTAAAAAATGTCAAGGTAGCTACTTTGACAACTGCTTAGTCTTATATGTATTAATTTTCAAATCTAATATGTTAGTCTTATCTCAACTACTATTTATAGTAGTTTACTAACATTAAGTATAATTCATTATTTGTAGTGTCCTATGCAAAATAATGACTGGGCTTGTGGCTACTATGTAATGAAATATATGCAAGCTATTGTCAAACAAGCATCACATGACATTCAGACTATAAGTCAGGTAATAAAGAATAACATCATAAATTTACAAGTGATTGTATTCATTTTATAAAATATTAGCATGTGCATTTTCTGTTACAGATCTTTACAACTCAGCCTTACACACTTGTGGACTTGAATGAATTCTGAGAAGAGTGGTCAGATTCTTTTCGAAATGAAGTCAATATAGCATTGGATTAAATATGTCAGCTCCATTTATGTATGTGGTTTGAGTACTCTTTAATATTTATTTTTGTATCTGATTAATATCATCTCAGACTTGCAATCTATCATTCTGTAAATTTTTATGTGATTATGAATCATTTTTGTCATGAATGTGTGGTTTTAAACGGTGATGGTTGAGCATTAATGCTCCCCTCTCCCAGAATATATGAATCTTCTTGTTCTTCTATTCTATTTCATTTTCTGTAGAAATTTAAAAAAAATTGTAACTTTTAGCATTGGTTTTTTGGAATAAATGACCCTAAAGATTGAATAACCACTTCAGTGTGATCCTTGGTCGAGAAAATTTTCGACCGAAATATTTTTGGTCGACAATTTTCTCGACCAAGAGAGTTTTACAGGGTCGATTTTTTTTGGAATAACCGACCCTAAAGATTGAATAACCACTTCAGTGTAATCCTCGGTCGAGAAAATTTTCGACTGAAATATTTTCAGTCGACAATTTTCTCGACCGAGAATTACATTGAAGTGTTTATTCAATCTTTAGCGTCGGTTATTCCAAAAAAAATCGACACTGTAAAACTGTATCGGTCGAGAAAATTGTCGATCGAAAATATTTCAGTCGAAAATTTTCTCGATCGAGGATCACACTGAAGTGGTTATTCAATCTTTAGGGTCGGTTATTCCAAAAAAAACTGACCCAATAAAACTCCCTCGGTCGAGAAAATTGCCGACCAAAAATATTTTCGGTCAAAAATTTTCTCGATGGAGGATTACACTGAAGTGGTTATTCAATCTTTAGGGTCGGTTATTCCAAAAAAACTGACCCTGTAAATGATCTCGGTCGAGAAAATTGTTGACCAAAAATATTTTCAGTCAATAAATTTTTCGACCGAGATCGTTTTCAGGGTCGGTTTTTTTGGAATAACCGACCTTATAGCCTCCTTTTTTCTCGCCTGGGTCGGATTTTTTACAACCTTTTACATCGGTGTTTACTCTGTAAGGTCAATTGTATTTGGTCAAATAAACTGACGTTATAGAGCAAATTATATAGCGACGACCACTTAGGCGTCGGTTATAAAGTGACGCTGTAGGCTTAAAAAATACCGACGCTACAGACCATTCCTGTACTAGTGGGAGTATGAGAACTCCACTAGCATCAATTGAGGGGGAGTATGAGAACTCCACTAGCATCAATTCGGGGGGTGATCATATGAGCTCAGTCCTATTTAAACCTCTAGGTTTCTCCAAAGGTATGATTTTACTTATAAGCTTTCAATACATTTATGGAATGGTTTTTCATCTTCAAAGGGGGGAGAATGTTGACTCAAGGTCAATTAGGTCAATGTTGACTCACATCTAAATTGACTAAACTCATGTTTTGATGATGACTGCCCATTCTACATATTGGTGTCTAATGTCTCTACTTGAGTGATTTCAGATTAGGTATAGACACACTCCAAATGCCCTAACTTGCGCATATCATATTGGAGAAAAGACAAGTCAAAGCCAATACAAGTGCATGTTTTTGTAATATGATGTAAATCCATTAGAATCATGTTTTAAATCACTTGTAATGATGGTATGACTTATAATTAATCTTAAAAAAATTAGAAGCACTTAGATCGAATGTTTAAGCACTCAAAAGCCATTTTCCAAAATTCACATCAGGCTATTCATCGGTCGAGTTCTGTGAGTTGCAAACTCGACCGATCCTGATTGGATCTTGAAAATGACTTTTGATCGGTCAAGTTTACACTTCACAGAACTCAACTGATGGAGTACATGACCAATTTGATTTTCATTGGTCGATCGAGTTTCCCCAGGTTCCAATGGTCTGAATATCGGCTTTGTCTTTTACTCTATCGGTTGAGTTACCCTTATAGAAATTCAACCGATTGAACTGTACGGAAAAGTGCATAAAAGTGCTTCTAGCCATTGTGGAGTTGCAACAAGTGAAAATATATAAGTTGCAAGCCACAAAATGGCTAGTTTTCATTCTCAAGTGTTCCCAAAGGCTAAGAGGCATCCCCAGCTATAAATAGGACCCCTTGGGCTTCATTGCAAGGTGGAGCATTCAATGCAAACTCTATGTGAGGTTCCTATTCTATAGTTGAGTGCTTCCTACTGCCTCCTCTCTCTCTCTATAATCTTAATCACTTGCTACATTCGTTAGAGTGAGTAGGAAATCTGTAAGAGAGCTAGTCCTACATGTATATCTTGTGAGGCTCTCACTTCCACCACCTCCCTATCTCTCATATTAATCATGAAGATGAAGGTTCTCTCTCTTGGCTAAGAGAGGTGAAGAAGAACAAGGGAAGGCGTCCCTTGGTGAAGATCAAGGCTGAAGACTTGGAGCTAGAGTGGGTAAGCCCTTGGTGAAGGTAGAAGACTCCTTACTCAAGTGGGTAAGTCCTTGGTGGAAGCTTCTCTGAGTGAAGGTGAAGTCAAAGGTGGAAGATCTAAGAAGAGTGGGTAATCTCTACAAGGATGAAGACTTGTGAAAGAGTAGGTAAGTCCTTGGAAGAAGGCAAAAGACTCTTGAAAAGTGGGTAAGTCTTTGGTAAGGTTGAAGAATCTTTGTATTGAATAAATAATTCCTTTGGTGGTCATGTATTGTATCTCTTATAATGAATATAATGAAGGTGAAAGGTTAAGAAATCCTAGAGGTTGACCTCTCTAGGTAGTGGACTGACTCACTTCTAGTTTGAAGTGTGGAACCACTCTAAATAACTTGTCAATTGGTGTATGTTCAATCTCTCTCTCCCTTGCTATGCATGTTTTAGTTGCACACAAATTTCCTATTTAGCAACCTTATCTTGTGATATATCTTGAAGGTCTAATGAATTTTGTTTAAGTGCATTCAGCTCAATTCACCCCCCCTCTAGAGCATCTAATCACCCATCTAGGATCCAACATTGACATGATGACATCACCAACAGTTTTCAAGCAAAGTTAACCATTGGTTGATGTATAAAATGGAAATCAGCCTTAAAACCTTGGTATAAGCCATCGGTTGTTAGGTGCTAAGCACCATCAGTTGTCATGCTAACCTGATCCAAGTCATTTTATTCCTTAAGCAGGTGTTGTATAGAGTTTCAAATCTATCTAAATAAGGAAACTAAGCAAGGAACACCATAGAATTGAAACCCTAGGTAAGCATAGCTTCCAGGTGCGTAGATCTTCATTTTAGAGCAAGTAAATGAGCAAGCAAACTTGTAGTAAGCAATAAAAGTGAAAAGGGTTATAAAACTCACCTATACAAAGAAGAAAAGACTTGTTAGAAGCAAGAAAACTCAAGCAAGAAGGTAGAAAACCCAAGCTTTAGGTCTAAACTCGGCCAAGTATCACCTTTCTCTACAAGAGAAGCAAACCCTAGGTAGAAGGAGCAAGAAAGGTAGACTCTTTAAGCTCTAAAGAAACGTTTACCATGGGATAGTAGAGTTCTGACCTGGAGGAAGATAGGAGGAAGAATAACAGAAAAAGAAATGGAGGAAAGAATGGGATATTTACTCGTTTAGGTCAAGATCACCAAAAGAAAGTTTTAGAAATCCTAAAGGAAACAAAATGAAACCCTAGGAGCTTCCACCAAGAAGGTCGGCACCTTCTTCTTCCTTGGACAAATCATCTATATCTAAATAGATAGGAAACGAGGTTATTAGTAGGAGGGAAGTGATAGAGATCAAAAGTTTCATTTGGGAGCTTAAGGATTGGTATATAAAGCTTGAGGATAAGGAAGAGAAGAAGCATGAGGTGTACAAGTAGCTCTTCATATGTCCATGGCCTAGAGATTCCATGGATGAGCAAGTAGTAGTTCCACCAGCTTCTGGGGACTTCTAGTACAGTGGTTGATGGCATACCAAGGCCACCACCAGCTGTTGAGAGTTGGTGACCATCATTTGTTCATATTTAGGTCAATAGGTGGTTGAACCATTAGTGGTCACCTTATAAGTGAACCATCGATTCAAGTGAACCAAACCTGCAAGAACCATCAACCTAGAGCCTTATAATGATGAACATCGGATGTTCCATATGTTGGTGACCACCGGATGTTGGCCAAACCAGTGGAACCATCTGTTGTTAGCCTTGAATGTGGCTCATCGATGGGGGGTAATCCCTAATTCACCATAGAAAAGAGTCAACTCCAAACCAAGGTACAAACAAGTCCCCCATGTCTCAAAAAGCTCAAGAATGATAAGAAAACATATAAGGAACATAATTCATGTAAAAAAGTGCAAATTAAATCTATCAATTGGGTAAATTGTAGAAAAGTCCAAAATGTACATAAACTTTCATAACTTGCACAAATAGTGTTCAAATTGAACCAAATTTGAAACTTAATCTTGTCACATGATATCAAAGCATCTAAAAATGTTTAATTATTTTTTTCATCTCTATATCATGATCATTAAGCATGTTCAACCTTTTATTCAAGGTTAGGGGTCTCTCAACCATAAACCCCTAATAGCGATTTTGCCCCCAAAATCCAAGGTAAACAAAGATTGATATTTCTCATGCACATACTCGTCAAACTTCCACGTGATTACTTTCATCTCAGGTGATGTCACATCATTCTCATAAAAGTCATATTCTTCTCCCTCAACTCTTGCATGTGTCACCTTGGTTCAACATAGGAACTGTTGTGCCACTTGTACGGGTCTGGTAGTACCTTTCAACTTGGGACTCTAATTGTCATCTTGAACTATTCTATCTATTATACCACACATCACTTCAAGGCCATACTTTTTGGCTCTTACCATACATGGAACATCATGTATAATTCTATAAGGTTTCATCTCTATGCTCCTTTAATGATTGTTGTAAACAATAACTCAATCAATCAGGTGAGCATCTCCTAATTGTCAAGAACTATAAGGCATATGCTCTCAAAAGATTTTTCCATCATCTCAAAGGTGGACTGGCCATCTATCTAGTTTAGGAATCATGCGCTTGTCTACAACTATTAACATATATAACTTCGTGATTAACCTTGTCAAGGGTAGGGCAATGACATTGTCTTCATCTTACCAGGATTCACACAACACACTTAACATATATATCATAACTCCAAGAAGATACTCTAGTTAATCCCCAACTTACTCTTGTTGAATTTGTCACACATAAGTATATTTGCTTCAACATTCTCAAGGTTTAGCAAAGATGTTAACCATGCTAATGACCATCTCTGAAATAGTTTGAGATGTCATCATTCAAAGCTTTTCACAACTAATGAGACATCACCTGAGCACTCTGTTCCTCTTATTTATGAATGCTACTGATATATTCATTAATCTAAATGACATAACGCTAAATTGATCATGGCCATGTAACTTATGTCATTCACTTCACCCAGTTCTCATCCATTAATATTCTGATCCTAAGCTTATTGTAAAGGAACACGGTAGCACATGTATTTTCATCAACAAACCATCTATCCTTGATAGTGGTCTTGCCCAATTATTAGCAGACCATACACAATATTATAGAATCACTCTTCTTTTCCCAAACAACACTTGGAGGATAAATATCAACTCTCTCTCTCTCTAAGGGAGAGGACACTTGGAAATTTGATGCAATAAACATCTCTAATATTCACATACTTTTCATATTATTGATACATCTTGGATACTACGATTCATTACCTTGGTATCCACCTCCTGTGCTTATAAGGAACTCATGCCCTGGTCTCATCTATTTTCACCAACATAACAAATCTCAAAATATATAAGAGGAGTCTTCCTAATTATTGGAAGGCTCAAAAGCATAGTCATCACAAACTTTATGATCTTGGAACCATATTCCAAGTAACTACATGCTATATCAAGATATCTACCCCTATGGTTATAGGAATCCATGCCTACCAAGTGGTATAAGATCCACTTGAATGTTGCACCTTAAAAGAAGAGAACAAAAAGGGAAACACACTCCCTAAAACACAGCAGCACTTCACAGGGTTATTAGTAATGGATTTAACTACTTTTGTTTTCATCATGCAAGTTACTCCTTTTATATAACATCTTACCTTTTTCAGATTGGGTTCCTTGCCACTAGCATAAGAATTATCAAGATTAATGTATCTCACTACTCTTTCTTTATTAACTATTCATCATTCTTTTGTATGTTCTCTCAGGTTATCATGCTTTTCAACCCCTTATCATGAGGTAGATCATCATATTTCATGTTTTCTTCATTAGGCTAAGATGATCTCCCTTAATTTCTCTCACATGCCATGAAGATTTGACATTAACACTTTCTTACACACATAGGTTGGTATATGATTAACTCACATTTCACTTTATTCCTCTATCATTGTTCTCATTCATTTTCTCATATTATACTTATCACATGATTTCTCTCCATATTTGGCGAATATCATACCTTGAATCAATTTATTAGCATAGATTTACATAACTTTTAGATTTTTATATTCTTGAATTATAGCTTTAAGAACTCCTCATTTTCTTATTGGTATTCAAATTTAGGTTTTATAGTGTCATATATTTCTCTTTTAGTTACCATTCATTCAAGTTTTGATAGATTATGATGAAATTATCATCTTCTTTAGGGTAAGATTGTGGTTTTAGCACCATGATTTCTGATTTGTTATGCTCCTTAGTGTGTTTCTAAATGACTACTTGATTAGAGTAATCAGAAGAAAAAAAATCAATCTAAGAGTTCCATACTTACCTTTTCTTCAATACCTGGATATCAAGCGAGGGCATCCAAGTACTGAGATTAGGCAGTATGCACCATGTTTTTGTGTCATGTTCCTTACTTAGACATCATCCTTGTCTTAAATCCTAGTGACCCTATAGACTCAGAGAACCTAAAGCTCTAATACCAACTTGTAAGAACATGTTACATTATACGAGATTACTCAGAACACAAAACATGATTACTCATTAATTAAACAAAAATCCAAAAAACTTGGTAAATTAAAACCGATTTCAACAGTTCCCAAATGCTCAAAAACATTTACATAAAATCCCAACAACATGCTTTATTTCATATAATGCTCAATATCATTTACAACTTCTCTGTAGCCTCAGCTACAACATAAACTTTACCAAGGAACAATATCCACATATTCCACATATACAAGCATTAACATGCTAACGAAAGTTCGATTCAGTCGAAACATCATATACAAACTTTTCACCTAGACCTGAGAGTACAGGAACAACTCTAGGACATACAAGACAACTAAACTACCATCTCTAGGGTCCATCACCTCATATTCTCCTTGGTGATACAGTCTACTGTAGTTGTTGTTGATCACCTAAATAGTTGTGGTGACCCACAAGGTGAGACCCAGTCCTAGTGAGAGATATAACTCTCTCTAATAGATATTACTTACTACACATTATTTCAACAATATATAAAATGAGCAGTTGGAGTATTTAATAGTCAATTGAGTAGATTGAACAGTTCAAGTATGCTAAATAAATTAAGCAATTAAGTTTAGTAACAAGTATGATTATCAATGTATATACATGTAACATATAAATCCATTTCTTCTATCAGATCTCTACTCAGATTTCATAAGATTGCATCTAATAACAATCGTCGTTATTAGTCTAACTATCATCATATATCATGCTAACACAAGCAAACTAGTAACATAAGCATCTCTACCATCATGAATATGCCTTGTAGTATAACATGTCTATAAATATTGGCATGTTTAACAAAGTCAATAAATCTACATCATAAGTAGAATTAACATCATAAGTGAAAATAACTTCATAAGCATGTTTAGCAGTTTAAGCAGTTCTAATTATAGAGGCACAACTAGCAATATTAATGTAACATCCCTGACCTGGGTTATGAACTAACCATAGGTGTTTTTCCTAATTAAGTTGATTAGATGCTTGTTATTATACTTTGAAAAGTAATTAAGGCTTTTGAGGAACTTATATTTCAATTTCAGTCCTTCTTGAAGAATGTTGAAACTTTGTTTTGTTAAAATTGGACTAAAGTGCAAATTACCCAAGTTGAGGGGTTAACTTGCAAATTGCACATGATAAGATGTTCCTCTGATGTTGAGACATCATAAGAATGAATATGATGTAGTGGTATAATTTCCACAAGCTTGGGCATCAAGATAAAGCTTGTAGAGCAATCCTTGTGCATTAAAACCTAGCTTTGGTGTAATGTGCAAATTACCCAAAACCTAGGGTTCAATATGCAAAATACCACTTATAGAGGGTCTCTCATGTTTTTTGGCATCAAGTAGATCAAAGAAAATTAGAAGGGATCCTCATTTGAATGATCATGGGAGAGAGAGAATCTTGATATTGAAATAATCAAGATTTAAGCACAAATGGCTCTTTAATATAATTTAGTGCAAAAGAAATATTAATTAAGGAACCCTTCAACCAAAAGTTGAGGGATGTGTTTGATATAGTTTGGACGAGCATGTGCCATGTTTGGGCACAAAAATGTCTTGGTTGAGTGGAATCTATTCACATTAATATAATACAAAGCGATATCCACTAAAAAGATGGATATTAACACAACTCTTTAAGGTGTTCAGTTCCTTTTCCATTAAACCTTAGATAATGGAGAAGTTTTGCAAGGTATTAGAAGGTGGATACGTAGCCAAAGAATGGAGGAAGCTTTGGTGGAAATTGGTTGGAATTAAAGAAGATAACTCTCTTTTTCTTTTTTCCTTGAAAATCCATAAATATATAAGTATCATTTTTCCAAAACACCAAAAGGATCGTTTCCTTAGTTCTTTCCTTATCACCTTGCTTTGGACAACCAAAGGAGAGCTCTAGAGCATAGGAAGGATTACCAAACAAGCTTGGTAAGTCTTGATCATCATCTACCTCGTATTCATGGTGGAAACCATAAACCAATGATTAGTAATTGGTTTTCTTCACACGATTTCCTTTTCTAGCCATCTTGTTCATCCAAAGATTGAAGAACGGACCTTGGACAACTGTTGGAGATCAATCCACCATTACATCCGTGGTGCTTGGAGCTCAGGATCAGTTTTAGAGGTGGGTTTTATAACTCTAACCCTTAAGCATTAGTATTGCACTCTTTTCCATAAGAATTGTTGGTTATTCTTCTTCCTTCGATACTCTTGTGAGTTCTTGCTATAACTTCTGTGAAGAACAACACATGTTCTTGGTTGAACAGAGGTAGATGAAGGTGACATCATCCTAGATAAATATCCAAAAGTTACTTTAGTAAACGGTTGCTTTTGTTGCTCAAACAGTTTCCCAAACCGTTTGGGAGCAAACGGTTTCCCAAACCGTTTGGGAGCAAACGGTTTCAAACTGTTTGAATGCAAACGGTTTCACCTAAACCACATAGAAGCAAACGGTCCAAGACCGTTTGGTGGTGTTGACCAAGCATTGACTATTTGGAGGACTGTTGAGAATAATGTAGATTAATAACCTATCAATAATTGTTGATTAATTCCAATTGGTTCACCAATTGAAGGTCCAACAATCTTCTAAACCCTAATCGGGTTAGTTGCTGATTTGATAATTGAATAAGGTTGAAACTTGGGTTGAGTGACCCAAACAGTTTCAAAACCATTTGGGGATCACCCAAACGGTCTCAAGACCGTTTGGTGACCACTCAAGACCGTTTGGAGGTCTAGGGTTAGGTATGGTTGACCAATTGAAGATACAAAGGTATCAAGTTGATGTATAATCAATTACTGATTTGGTGACTAATCCCATGATCCAAACCCTAAATGAACGACATGGTTGATGATGATGTAATGCCGAAATAGTCTCAAGACCATTTGGAGAATATCCAAATGATCCCAAGACCATTTGGGAGTAACCCAAGACTGTTTGGAGGTATAGGGTTGATTATGGTTAAGTGTTTGAATATCAGAAGGTACTAAGTTGAAGAGCAACTAATTGTTGACTGAGTGATCAATCTAATGAACCAAACCCTAATTGGTTGACTTGGTTTTTGATGTTGACTTGAGAAAATGGTCTCAAGACCGTTCGGAGGTCATCCAAACAATCCCAAGACCGTTTGGGGTTAGGCCATGTTCAAATTGGATGATGGTTCAACGATTTCATATCAACTAGACTCACATTGATTAATGTTGAAGGGTCATCAATTCCAAACCCTAATTCAATTGATTCAAGCCCTAATTGATGACCAATCGAGGGTCAATTGAGGGTCAAATCAGTTGAAGGTTGACCTAATTAACTCAATTGAATGATGGTGATAAGTCCAATTGATGATTGGATACATGTACACAATCGTTCAGGGGATCAACATTGGAAACCCTAACTCAATTTGATGGGTTGAGACCATAATTGGTCCTTTCCGTTTTGATGAGGTTTTGACCAAATGGTCTCAAGATCATTTGGGACCAAACGGTCTAAATACCATTTGGGACCAAACGATCTCAAGACCGTTTGGGACCAAACGATCCCAAACCATTTAGGTTCATGCGGTTTCAAAACCGATTGAGTTCATGCGGTTTCAAAAGTCAAGTATTGGCAAACGGTCTTCACCACCTACATTACCAAATGGTTTCAAAGATGGTCCAAGACCGCATGGAGGTCCAAACGGTCTTAGATCGTTTGGAGGTTTAGAATGCAAGACCGTTTGAGGTCTGAGTTGGTCAAGATCGTTTGGGGTCTTAGTGGCCAAGATCGTTTGGTGGATGATTAACTAAAACCGCATGGGTACTTAAAGTGGTTAAAGGATAAAGTCATTAGTTAATTAATACATGATGTAATCAAAGGTGATCATGGTACTTGTATCTTATTGGGATAGTGTGATTTAAACCCATGAAGTAATTAAGCCTTAATGATTACGATGTTAATGACTTAACTCATGTGGACAATTCTCTTTCATGTTGAGTTGACTTACCCTAATCAAGGCTAATGCTAACATCATCCTATATAGGATGAGAGAGAAAATACTTCTTATATGAATGATAATCAAGTAATGGACTGCCTATATGAATGAATGTCTAATTGGGATATGAACCATGGTAGTGAGATCATGAAACCCTAATTATCATAATTAATGAATCATAACCGTAATTGAAGGCATTAATAAGTGGAAGCTTAATGCATGATGTTGATGTGATCTTAATTCATAATGATGACATGATAAACCTTAATTCAAGGTACTTGATGTTCACTCCTACTTGGGGTGGATAGTAAACCCTAATTCAGGGTATGTTGAATATGAACCCAAATCAAGGGTGATGCAATGTGAATAGTAAACCCTAATTCCAAATAAAGTAAATGAAAGTGTGAAACCCTAATTCTGGGTTATGCTTTATAGCATGAAGCTCTATGATTACATAATGAAATGATAAGTCATTAATCCTAATTGAGTTTAGGGGATGATTAACCCTAATTGAAATGAAAAGGGAAACCTTAACCCTAATAAGGGCATAGTGGTGCAACCCTTGAATAGTGATGTTATCATTGTTTTGCATTGTGCTGATATGAAATTGATGTATATGTTATCATCTGTACTAATCATGTAGGTTTTATGAGATGTTGAACATAGCCAGGGGAGAGCTATAATACTTTGTTTAATGAAAGTACTTTATAAATTTTGTAAGCAATGATATGCTATGTTTCCTAGCAAAAAGGTAACAAAAGAGACTGACAGGTTGTACGAGCCAAGTGAAATACCTGCATTGCTACTATTATGTTTACACTATCAAATAACCTGATGGCATTGTGTTACCTGTTAAGGTGGTAAGAAGTGATTTGATGATCTAAGGGTTTTACACCCATATTCTTGAATCATGATGATGAATTGATAAGGGATTGAGATCCCAATGTTTATAAAGTTGTGAAATGAACTTGATAAATAGTACTCTTTCTTTATAGCATATGTTATAATGGTTTATGCTTGAAAACATGCCTGATGCTAAAAGAATATTGTAATGTACTTAAATAATCAAGTGAAATGATATCATGTAGAGCCCTGACCATATATCCATCATCGTCAGAAGTTGGATGATGGTGAAATAGGTTTTCCTAAGGGAACTCCTGGAGAGCATACTTTTGAGTATGTGGGGGTTATGGATGTGAATATCCTTACGTCCTAATGGAGGAATTGATGCGAGATGAACATTAAATACCTCAATCCTTCATTATATGTATATGCTGGGATGATGTATCACTAATCTCCCGATGATGATGTTAATGCCGCATCGATGTGAGATAAACAAGAAATCCCTCGATGGCGAAGAGAGTACAGCATGCCACTGTAACTCTAATAGCGAAGTTGCCAGAATACCATGGAAAGCTATTTTAGCAGAGACACAAGATGTCCTGCATGTTGTTCCTCACACTGACTGAGGATGATGAGGTTATAGAAATCCAGCTCTTCTGATGACCTACCGATTTTGATTTTGCAATGGTCGGTTGGAGTATGAGCGGTATTCCTCATCTCCTCAGGGCATAAGTATGTTTGTAAAATGTAATCATCCATGTAGCATAATTGCGTAGGGTTGAACTAAGAGAATCAATGTTTGATGATACATTGTTTAATATGTCCTAGTTGGGTAATTAATATACATGTTCTTCATATTCCTTATTAAATGAATGACTTGCTACTTAATCAGTTATAATTGAAATGATTGCATAGAGAATACTGCTATGCATATCTTATTCAATAATTTATCTACTGTTGAATATTTATAAATCTATTGCTCAGTGTTATTCTATTATCTGCAATAACAATGTTTCTGGCGAAGAGTTATAACTCTCGTAGGGACAATTTTCAATTGTCTCACCCTCGTGGGATTCAACTGTTTAGGTAGACGCCGAGGAAGAAGAAACCCATCAGTGGGTAAGCAGCAACAGCAGTCACAGCAGCAACAACAACAACAAGGACATCAGTGATCCACAGATAGAGACACTGTATGTTAGGTTCTGTATATAGAGAGTCCTATATGTCGTCTCTGTACCCTCTGGTCCTAGGAGTTAGTATATGGTTTAATGTAGATTTGAGATTTTTTTTTGGCTTAGTGCCTCGAGATTTTTTGTATACTACTCATGTACAGTTTAGTAGGGCAGTTAATGTTATGACTCTCGAGATGAGATGATACAGAGATGTATTGATGGATCAACATGTAATTAACTTACTTTGTTCCTTTATGAAAGAGATTTACAGTTTGTGAATCTCAGTGCAAAAAGTTTTACTTTTTAGTGATTTTCAGTAATTCCGCTGCTAAGTATTTGCTTCCGCATTAGTTAATCTTGTTTTCGCGAGACGGTCGTCACAGTTTAGTGGTATCATAGCTCTAGGTTCATTGAGTCTACATAGACATAGGACTAAGGTTGTTGAGTTTGTTCTAGTGTCTTCCAGTATATCTGATACTGTCTTATGCTCATATAGGAGGAGAAGAGAAAACTAAAGATGTCTGGATCACACGAGGAACATGTTGCAGAGAGTAGTGTCGCTACACCTGGAGGAGGTGCAAGAAACCAAGAAAGGGAGGAACATGTGCCTAAACCACCCCAGTTCAATCTAGCTGACATGGGGAACCCAACTTTCCAAGCCATGTTTGGGAAGTTCATGACTGCCATGACACATATAACTGATAGGATGCCTATACCTGTACCTATGGCACCTACCCATCTAGAAGGTCAAGGAACCGGCAAGACGTTTAAATGACTATGCCAGGTTGGAGCCACAGAATATGCTGGAACAGCTGACCCAGCAGATGTTGACTTGTGGCTAACTGAACTAGAGAAGGCCTTTAGAATCCTGAATATCCCAGAAGCTGAGAAGGTTAGACATGTAGTGTACCTTCTCAAAGGGAGTGATGGTCACTGGTGGACCATAGAGGAAGGGAAACATCCAAGTGTGGAGATTGAATGGGAAGTGTTTCGACCAGAATTTGTCAACAGATACTTTCCTAAGACGTTCTTGGATGAGAAAATATCTCAATTTGAGAGGTTAAGGCAGGGACCAATGAACGTTAGTGAGTACGAGGCTAAGTTCATGGAGCTTTTGTGGTTCTGTCCGCACATGGAAACTACAGATGAAGAAAGGATTAGGCATTTTGAGAAAGAATTAAACGCTGAGTTGACCACTCCTGTGTCTGCTCTGGAGAATAGGGAAAGATTTTCTACCTTTGTGGAGTCGGTTAGGAGGATAGAGAGGTTCGTGTCAGATAAGAGACAGATCAAGAATAAGAAGATGTATTCCCAGTTCCCAGGATCCTCATCCCAAGGTTTTAAGAAATCAAGGTTTTCTGTGCCTACACCACCACCTAGATTCAGTACCCAGATTTAGTGGATGTCAAATAGGGGTAGAGGATGAAGTTTACCACCAGAAGGAGCTTGTAGCTCAGCATCTGTTTCGGTCAAAGGACCATCCAGACCACAACAAGGGATCAGGAGTTGTTATATTTGTGGAAAGATGGGACATCTGATGAAGGATTGCAGAGCTCGAGAGGCAAGTGTAACTCAACCTCAAAGGCAGAGTCAGCAAGGTTCTCAAAGGAGACAGTTTCCAAGTGGCACTAGAGGACGTGGGTAAGCGTCCCAAGCTGGATCATCAACACCCAGTCATTGAGCACTGAATCAACCACAAGCAACAGCGAGATTCTATGTGATGAATCCACCTGATGCGGTGATCAACCCTCGGGTTGTGACAGGTCTGATGAAGTTGTTTTATTCTGATATGTCTACATACTGCATCGTATCTATTTTAATTGATCCGGGTGCTACACACTCCTTTATCACTCGAAGAGTGATTATTGACTGCAATATGACGGTTGGTCATAGGGCAGAGAGTTTGAAGTTAGAAACTCCTTTGATGGGATCAGCTGTGTTGTGGGAGGTGTGTTCTCCCTGCATTCTTTGCTTTTCTAAACATCGCATTCAAGTGAATCTTATACCACTTGAGATGCATGGGTTTGATATAATCCTTGGGATGGATACCTTAGAAAGGTAAAAGGTTGTCTTGGATTGTGAGTCCAAGCAAGCTGTGTTCACTAATGATAGTGACACATGGATCTTTCAAGGAGATAGAAAGATTCTTCTGACCTATCTTATGTCAGCTATGGTTGCTGAAAAGTTGATGAGGCAAGGATGTTATACATTCTTGGCCCATGTGGTAGATACCACCATGGAGAGTTCTAACCTTGTTTAAGTTCCTGTAGTCAGGGAATTTGATATGTTTTCCCTGAAGAACTTCCACGTGTACCTCCGCCCTGGGAGATTGATTTTGAGATTAATCTAATCCGGGGCACGCAACCAATAGTACAAACACCGTATAGGATGGCTCCTGCTGAGATGGCAGAACTCAAGAAACAGCTGCAAGATTTGCTTGAGAAGGGTTTCATTCGACTGAGTACTTCACCTTGGGGTGCTCCGGTCCTCTTTGTTAAAAAGAAGGACATATCGATGCGGTTATGTATTGATTACAGACAATTAAATAAAGTAACCATAAAGAATAAGTATCCTTTACCGAGAATTGATGATCTCTTTGATCATTTATGTGGTGTGACTGTCTTCTCAAAGATAGATCTGAGGTCGGGATATCATTAGTTGCGTATTAAGGAGAGTGGCATACCTAAGTCTGCATTTAGAACAAGGTATGGTCACTATGAGTTCACAGTTATGTCGTTTGGACTAACTAATGCACCAGCTGCATTTATGGAACTCATGAATAGAATCTGTTGACCTTTTCTTGATCAATGTATAGTTGTCTTTATTGATGACATCCTAATCTATAGTAGAGATGCTCAGCAGCACGAACAACATCTTCGTCTGGCTCTAACTTTGCTAAGAGAGCATGAGTTATATGCTAAGTATAGCAAGTGTGAGTTCTGGTTGCCTGAAGTTTCTTTTCTTGGACACATAATATCTGCTTCAGGTATTCGTGTTGACCCTAAGAAGGTAGAATCTATATTGCATTGGGAGCATCTGAAAACACCAATGGAGATCCGCAGTTTTCTAGGGTTGGCAGGCTATTACCGGAGGTTCATTAAGAACTTCATCTCTATAGCCTTACCTTTGACCAAGTTGACCAGGAAGGATGTTCCTTTTGCCTGGAGTGATAAGTGTCAGTAATCATTCTAATTGTGAAGGAAAGGATGACAAGTGCACCTGTGTTGGTGTTACCCAAACAAGGGAAATGATATATAGTTTTCTGTGATGCCTCTAAGAATGGACTAGGATGTGCATTGATGCAGGATAAAAAAGTGATTTCTTTTGCTTCTCGACAGCTTAAGAAACACGAGGAGAATTATCTGACACACGATCTAAAACTAGCTGTTGTAGTCCATGCTTTGAAGATCTGGAGACATTATCTTTATGGAGAGACATTCTAGATTTTCATAGACCATAAGAACCTAAAGTACATCTTCTCCCAACATGATCTTAACATGAGGCAACGCCGCTAGATGGAGTTAATCAAGGACTACAATTGTACAATTTATTATCATCCAGGGAAGGCCAATGTAGTTGTTGATGCTTTAAGTAGGAATCAGCAACACCAGCCTTAGACAGAGCACAGCTGAATTCTTTGGTATGCTCTAGGAGGGATATGCTTATCTCTTTATGGCAAGACAATGTATAGTTAAAAGTATCGTTGTTGTCTAGGTTGTTAGCTGAGATGCATATAAAACCCACTTTGAGACAGCAGATTAAGGAGTCACAGCAAGCTGATGCTTCAGTTCAGTAGATTAGAGCAGAGTATGGTAGTGAAAAATGAGATGGTTTCCATGATTCGGATGATCAAGTAGCTTGTTATCATGGTAGGATAATAGTACCAGATGTTGATAATTTGAGGACGTTAGTCCTGGAAGAAGCTCATTCTTCAATGTATGTTATTCATCCATTGAAAGATATGTATTGGTGGCCTGGTTTGAAGAAGGATGTTGCTGAGTTTGTTATGCGGTGTCCTATATGTCAGCAAGTTAAAGCTGAACACCAGAAGCCCGCAGGAATAATGCAACCTTTACCCATACCACAGTGGAAGTGGGATCATGTAACCATGGATTTTGTGGTTGGTTTACCCAGAACAGCCAAAGGTCATGATTACATTTGGGTAATAGTTGATAGGTTGACAAAGACAACACATTTCTTACCTGTCAAAACAACCTATTCTGTGGAGAAGCTGGCACAGTTGTATGTAGATGAGATAGTGTGGCTGCATGGGGTCCCAGTTACCATTGTTTCTGACAGAGGTCCCCAGTTTACGATTCATTTTTGGGAGCGACTTCATAAATCCTTAGGCACATAGTTAAGGTTTAGTACAACCTTTCATCCTCAGACTGATAGACATTCAGAAAGGACTATACAGACCTTAGAGGACTTGCTTAGGGCATGTGTCCTCCAGTTTATAGGAAGTTGGGATCTGCACCTAAGTTTGATAGAGTTTGCCTACAACAATAGCTATGAACACAACATTGACATGGCACCTTATGAATCTTTGTATGGTAGACGTTGTAGATCTCCCCTATGTTGGAATGAAACCGGTGAATATCAACTTTTAGGTCCTGATCTTGTGCAGCAGACCACTGAGAAGATTAAAATAATACAACAATAGTTAAAGACTACACAGGATAGGCAGAAATCTTATGCTGATAAGCGTCGTAGACCTTTAGAATTCCAAGTTGGAGACAGAGTGTACCTCAAGGTCTCACCCTGGAAAGGAGTTCTTAGATTTGGAAGGAAGGGAAAGTTAGATCCTAGATTTATGGAGCCTTGAATGGATTGGAAAGGTAGCTTATAAGCTAGAGTTACCACCAGAGTTGCAAAAGTTACACCCAGTGTTCCACATTTCCATGCTTAGGAAATGTCACCCTGATACAGAATCAGTTCTGCAGCCTACGGAAGTAGATTTAAATGATGATATATCTTATGTTGAAGGACCTGTGTTGATTCTCGATAGAAAAATCAAGAAGCTGAAAAAGAAAGACATTAGTCTTGTAAAGGTCCTCTAGAATCACCGTGGCATTGAAGAAGCTACATGGGAACTATAGGAAGAAATGAGAAGGAAATACCCTACTCTTTTCTCTTAAAATGTTTTGTTTATGATTCCGGGGATGAAATCCTTGTAAGGGGTGGATAATTTGTAACATCCCTGACCTGGGTAATGAACTAACCCTAGGTGTTTTGCCTAAATAAGTTGATTAAATGCTTGTTCTTATACTTTGAAAAGTAATTAAGGTTTTTGAGGAACTTATATTTCAATTTCAGTCCTTTTTGAAGAATGTTGAAACTTTGTTTTGTTAAAATTGGACTAAAGTGCAAATTACCCAAGTTGAGGGGTTAACTTGCAAATTGCACATGATAATATGTTCCTATGATGTTGATACATCATAAGAATGAATATGATGTAGTGGTATAATTTCCACAAGCTTGGGCGTCAAGATAAAGCTTGTAGAGCAATCCTTGTGCATTAAAACCTAGCTTTGGTGTAATGTGCAAATTACCCAAAACCTAGGGTTCAATATGCAAAATACCACTTCTAGAGGGTCTCTCATGTTTCTTGGCATCAAGTAGATCAAATAAAATGAGAAGGGAGCCTCATTTGAATGATCATGGGAGAGAGAATCTTGATATTGAAATAATCAAGATTTAAGCACAAATCGCTCTTTAATATAATTTAGTGCAAAAAAAATATTAATTAAAGAACCCTTCAACCAAAAGTTGAGGGATGTGTTTGATATAGTTTGGACGAGATTGTTCCATGTTTGGGCACAAAAATATCTTGGTTGAGTGGAAGCTATTCACATTAATATAATACAAAGCAATATCCACTAAAAAGATGGATATTAACACATAACTCTTTAAGGTGTTTAGTTCCTTTTCCATTAAACCTTGGATAATGGAGAAGTTTTGCAAGGTATTAAAAGGTGGATACATGGCCAAAGAACGGAGGAAGCTTTGGTGGAAATTGGTTGGAATTAAAGAAGATAACTCTCTTTTTCTATTCTCCTTGAAAATCCATAAATATATATATATATAAGTATCCTTTTTCCAAAACACCAAAAGGATCATTTCCTTAGTTCTTTCCTTATCACCTTGCTTTGGCCGACCAAAGGAGAGCTCTGGAGTATAGGAAGAACGACCAAACTAGTTTGGTAAGTCTTGATCATCATCAACCTCAGATTCATGGTGGAAACCATAAACCAATGGTTAGTAATTGGTTTTCTTCACACGATTTCTTTTTCTAGCCATCTTGTTCATCCAAAGATTGAAGAACGAACCTTGGACAACTGCTGGAGCGCAATCCACCATTAAATCCATGGAGCTTGGAGCTCTGGATCAGTTTTATAGGCGGGTTTTATAACTCTAACCCTTAAGCATTAGTATTGCACTCTTTTCCATAAGAATTGTTGGTTATTCTTCTTCCTTCGATACTCTTGTGAGTTCTTGCTATAACTTCCATGAAGAACAACACCTCTTCTTGGTTGAACAGAGGTAGACGAAGGTGACATCATCCTATATAAATATCTAAATGTCACTTTAGAAAACGGTTACTTTTGTTGCTCAAATAGTTTCCCAAATCGTTTGGGAGCAAACTGTTTCCCAAATTGTTTTGGAGCAAATGGTTTCACCTAAACCACATAGAAGAAAATGGTCCAAGACCGTTTGGTGGCGTTGACCAAGCGTTGACCATTTGGAGGATTGTTGAGAATAATGTAGATTAATAACCTATCAATAATTGTTGATTAATTCCAATTGGTTCACCAATTGAAGGTCCAACAATCATCTAAACCCTAATCGGGTTAGTTGCTAATTTGATAATTGAATAAGGTTAAAACTTGGGTTGAGTGACCCAAACGGTTTCAAAACCATTTGGGGATCACCCAAATGGTATCAAGACCATTTGGTGACCACTCAAGACCGTTTGGAGGTCTAGGGTTAGGTATGGTTGACCAATTGAAGATCCAAAGGTATCAAGTTGATGTATAATCAATTACTGATTTGGTGACTAATCCTAGGATCCAAACCCTAAATGAATGACATGGTCGATGATGATGTAATGGGCAAACGATCTCAATACCATTTGGAGAATATCCAAATGATCCCAAGACCGTTTGGGGGTAACCCAAGACCATTTGGAGGTCTAGGGTTGATTATGGTTAAGTGTTTGAATATCAGAAGGTACTAAGTTGAAGAGCAACTAATTGTTGACTAAGTGATCAATCTAATGAGCCAAACCCTAATTGGTTGACTTGGTTTTTGATGTTGACTTGAGAAAACGGTCTCAAGACCATTTGGATGTCATCCAAACAATCCCAAGACCGTTTGGGGTCAGGCCATGTAAAAATTGGATGATGGTTCAACGGTTTCATATCAACTAGACTCACATTGATTAATGTTGAAGGGTCATCGATTCCAAAGCCCAATTCAATTGATTCAAGCCCTAATTGATGACCAATTGCGGGTCAATTGAGGGTCAAATCAGTTGAAGGTTGACCTAATTAACTCAATTGAATGATGGTGATAAGTCCAATTGATGATTGGATACATGTACACAATCGTTCAGGGGATCAACATTGGAAACCCTAATTCAATTTGATGGGTTGAGACCATAATTGGTCCTTGCAGTTTTGATGAGGTTTGGACCAAATGGTCTCAAGACCGTTTGGGACCAAACGATCCCAAACCGTTTAGGTTCATGCGGTTTCAAAACTGATTGAGTTCATGTGGTTTGAAAAGTCAACTATGGGCAAACGGTCTTCACCACCTACTTTACCAAACAGTTTCAAAGATGCTCCAAGACCGCATGGAGGTCCAAATGGTCTTAGATCGTTTGGAGGTTTAGTATTCAAGATCGTTTGAGGTTTGATTTGGTCAAGATCGTTTGGGGTCTTAGTGGCCAAGATCGTTTGGTGGATGATTAACTAAAACCGCATGGGTACTTAAAGTGGTTAAAGGATAAAGTGATTAGTTAATTAATACATGATGTAATCAAAGGTGATCATGGTACTTGTATCTTATTGGGATAGTGTGATTTAAACCCATGAAGTAATTAAGCCTTAATGATTACAATGTTAATGACTTAACTCATGTTGACAATTCTCTTTCATGTTGAGTTGACTTACCCTAATCAAGGCTAATGCTAACATCATCCTATAGAGGATGATAGAGAAAAGACTTCTTATATGAATGATAATCAAGTAATGGACTCCCTATATGAATGAATGTCTAATTGGGATATGAACCATGGTAGTGAGATCATGAAACCCTAATTATCATAATTAATGAATAATAACCCTAATTGAAGGCATTAATAGGTGGAAGCTTAATGCATGATGTTGATGTGATCTTAATTCATAATGATGACATGATAAACTTTAATTCAAGGTACTTGATGTTCACTCCTACTTGGGGTGGATAGTAAACCCTAATTCAAGGTATGTTGAATATGAACCCTAATCAAGGGTGATGAATGTGAATAGTAAACCCTAATTCCAAATAAAGTAAATGAAAGTGTGAAACCCTAATTCTGGGTTATTCTTTATAGCATGAAGCTCTATGATTATATAAGGAAATGATAAGTCATTAATCCTAATTGAGTTTAGGGGATGATTAACCCTAATTGAAATGAAAAGGGAAAACCATAACCCTAATAAGGGCATAGTGGTGCAACCCTTGAATAGTGATGTTATCATTGTTTTGCATTGTGTTGATATGAAATTGATGTATCTGTTATCATCTGTACTAATCATGTAGGTTTTATGAGATATTGAACATAGCTAGGTGAGAGCTATAATACTTTCTTTAATGAAAGTACTTTATAAGTTTTGTAAGGAATGATATGCTATTTTTTCGAGCAAAAAGGTAACAAAAGAGACTGACAGGGTGTATGAGCCAAGTGAAATACCTGCATTGCTACTATTATGTTTACATTGTCAAATAACTTGATGGCATTATGTTACCTGTTAAGGTGGTAACAAGTTATTTGATGATCTAAGGGTTGTACAACAATATTCTTGAATTATGATGATGAATTGATAAGGGATTGAGATCCCAATGTTTATAAAGTTGTGATATGAACTTGATAAATATTAGTCTTTCTTTATAGCATCTTTTATAATGGTTTATGCTTGAAAACATGCTTGATGCTAAAAGAATTATGTAATGTACTTAAATAATCAAGTGAAATGATATCATTTAGAGCCCTGACCATAGATCCATCATCGTCAGAAGTTGGATGATGGTGAAACAAGTTTTCCTAAGGGAACTCCTGGAGAGCACACTTTTGAGTATGTGGGGGTTATGGACACGAATATCCTTACGTCCTAATGGAGGAATTGATGCGAGATAAACATTAAATCCCTCAATCCTTCATTATATGTATATGTCGGGATGATGTATCACTAATCTCCTGATGATGATGTTAATGCCGCATCGATGTGAGATAAACAAGAAATCCCTCGATGGTGAAGAGAGTACAGCATGCCATTATAACTCTAATAGGAAGTTCCCAGAATACCCTATAAAGCTATTTTAGCAGAGACACAAGATGTCCTGCATGTTGTTCCCCACACTGAATGAGGATGATGAGGTCATAGAAATCCAGCTCATCTGATGACCTATGTATGGTTCCGATTTCAATTTTGCAATGTTCGGTTGGAGTATGAGCGGTATACCTCATCTTCTCAGGGCATAAGTATGTTTGTAAAATGTAATCAGTCGTGTAGCATAATTGCTTAGGGTTGAACTATGAGAATCAATGTTTTATGATACATTGTTTAATATGTCCTAGTTGATTAATTAATATACATGTTCTTCATATTCCTTAGTAAATGAATGACTTGCTACTTAATCAAGTTATAATTGAAATGATTGCATAGAGAATACTGCTCTGTATATCTTATTCAATAATTTATCTACTGTTGAATATTTATAAATCTACTTCTCAGTGTTATTCTATTATCTGCAATAATAATGTTTCTGGCGAAAAGTTATAACTCTCACTGGGACAATTTTCAATTGTCTCACCCCCGTGGGATTCAAGTTTTTAGGTAGACGCCGAGGAAGAAGAAACCCATCAGTGGGTGAGCAGCAACAACAGTCACAGCAGCAGCAACAACAACAAGGACAGCAGTGATCCATAGGTGGAGACACTGTCTGTTAGGTTCTGTATATAGAGAGTCCTATCTGTCGTCTCTGTACTCTCTGGTTCTAGGAGTCAGTAGATGGTTTAATGTAGATTTGAGATTTTTTTTAGCTTAGTGCCTCAAAATTTTTTGTATACTGCTCATGTACAGTTTAGCAGGGAAGTTAATGTTATGACTCTCGAGATGGGATGATATAGAGATGTACTGATGGATCAGCATGTAATTAAGCTTTTCTTTGTGTTCTGGTCTCCTTTCTGGTCCCCTCTTTTCCTTTTCCGATCTCATTAGTTGTTCCTCTTTTCCTGTCATTTCGTCTCTGTGTTGGGGTGTTTTCCTTTGGCTGGTGGCGGGTCTCCTGCACCTCTGTGTGTCTTGCTAGAGCAGGGGACAATCAGGGGCCTTCAATTTCTTGAGATAGGGCTCCCTTCCCCTCTGCCTGCCTTTTTGCAACTCAAGTTGCTGCTTGAGATTGTAGGGGGTATGGTAAGGTTGTTGGGAGTGGTGGTGGGGTTCCCTATGTTCTCTACCCCCCACCTTTCACATGTCAAGGCTAGTATTGCTTGCTTGCCTGTACTGTTGGGGGGATGGTTTCCTGCTTTGCCGTTTCCTTGGTGGTGCTCCCTATCTATTTGTGTTTTTTCCCCCTCTTTGTAGGTTTTTGTTTCTTTCCCCTGTTGGTATTGTCATTCACTCCTCTTCCGCTTATCCCATGGGCTCGTTAGGATTGAAGGAATCTCTTATTGATAGTTGCTTTGTTCAGCCACTACGAAGAGAGATCAACGCTGAAATTTGCCTACCGCCTCCCAATCTGAGTTTGTGTGTTTGGTTGGTTCTTATTTGGAGTGTTGAATGGCCTTTCGGGATGATCTTACTTTGTAGATGTCGTATGGCTTGTTAGTAATGACATTATTCCATTTCAAAAAAAAAACTTACTTTGTTCCTTTATGAAAGAGATTTACAGTTTGTGGATCTCAGTGCAAAAATTTTTAATTTTTAGTGATTTTCAGTAATTCCACTGCTAAGTATTCACTTCCGCATTAGTTAATCTTGTTTTCACGAGATGGTCGTCATAGTTAAACATAGTAGAAGCATCATCGTCACTACCAATGTCAGTATATCTTACAACATAAGCAAGTTTACAACATGAGCATCACTATAGTATAAGTATATCTGTCATTTCTTATTATACTATACATCATCTCTATGTAAGGAAAGAAAATAGGGGTTATCATACAATGTGAAGTGTTGTGTATAACCCTAAATAGATACGCTACACGGCTATATTACATCTTTTATTATGCCATAAGGAATTTGAGGATACCACTCAAAATCCAACTGACCACTGCTAAGTCAAAATCAGTGCCATATAAGATCTAAGGAAGAGCTAGACTCCAAGATATTCTCCAACCCATGTCAGTACATGTTCGCCATAGTGACACATAAGGTCAAGCTAATAAAAGCCTACTCTGTCCTTGGTACATGTCACAACACTAGTGAAAGGAGGTGGGTATGCATACCCTACCATCCAAGGTACAACCGCAGTTCTCCTCCAATCTCATCACATATATAATCACCGAGACACGAAAATATTCGTTCTCAAACTGAGAGCTAGGTATGACTATAGTCATCCTCCCTAAACACTTGGATTCAAGATGACAAGCATCCTGAATACTCAATAGTATGAACTTTGAGTTTCCCTTAGGAATAGTCATTTCACCATCTTACAAGTTTTGACACACATATGGATCTATGGCATGGGGCACTACATGATTAGAGTTTTACTTCATTAGTTATTGTCAATTCGGTGAATTAGGTTGCATAAAACAAGTGGACATACAAACCCTAATTCATCTCTAACAGGCATTAGCATTTAACTACTCATAAGATATAAAAAGTATGAAACTTATTGTCCCTCATATCATCATCACTTGGTACTATTCAATGTCATTCATGCAACTACATTTGAATCCTTATCACAATATCATAGGGTATCAACCCTTGTCAGTATAAGAGGATTACACCTCAATTAGGGATCAGCCATGCCCGAAGGCCATTAAGACCATCACATCATTCCTTCTAAGTTCATCATTATCTTTATATACCTCATAATAAGGCTCAACAAACATTACCACAAATGTGATTCATAGGCTTAGCATTATTGGCATTAAAGAACTAAAAGATGTTCACTGCATGATATTACAAGATCATCTTAGCATATAAGAGTATTCCTTTATTATATAAACATATAATGAATCCAGATATAATTGACCATCATCACACTTATAGGGTACAAGTTTAGCATAAGAAAGCATAGATCATGAAGATATGATGACCACCAGTTAACACATTAGAGTTTCAATCAATCATTAGGAAGGATATTCCATCATTATATTGATCATTCAAAAAACAATAACATGATTAACCACCATTCTCTACTTGCATTAGGGTTAGGTTATCAAGGTAGGTTACGTTGAAGTTATAGTTTAGAATTTATTCACAAACCCTCACCCATAGCATCCCCATATAATCTTGGGTGCATAAGACAAAGCATCTTCATCACATTCCATGCCATTCACAAGTATGGATCCATGCATAACTCAGGATGTTACCATCATATTTTAGTATACTAGTGTTCCACAATAATAAGAGAGTAATCCATTGTTCAATTATTCAACTAAGGAAGTCTGGTCATATTTTACCACAATCACCTGAGTACTTTAGGATTAAGTGTAACAAGCTATATCACATTAGGGTTACATACCAACACAATATGGTCATTATCCATTCCATTAATATGAGGGAAAAGATAATATTACCTTATTAAGGGAAAACCTCCATTGATTTCAACATCATTCAACCCATATCATCATATCACAACATCACCCAAAACCATTGGATGTTGAAAAGGTAAGACCATTGGTTATTTACATAAGTAAATACCTTAAACAAACCATATTTAAAGCCATCAAGTTGAGACCTAGAAAGAGTCACCATTTATCCCTAGACATCTCTTTTTTAATAACAAAAAAGGATCATTATAGGTTGTGGGGTTGGTACCCATTATCGGTTGTACATTTTAAGCAATCCATCATGTCAACCATCACAATCCTTAAATGGATTCTATGGAGGGAATATTTGAATTCACTCATCAATATCAACACTTTACACTATATACTTTATTCTAAACCATTGTTTATAGAAGTATTCAATTTAAAACATTGGGTCAAGTTCATCATTCAAAACCATCAATTGGAGTATAAGTCTAACCATTACATCAATTGAACCAAGAAACCATTGGTTTAGGGCTTAATTGAAGTTACATTTAAAGCCTTGACTCACTATTGGTTGTGGTGACCTAATCCACCCTTGGTTGTGACACATTGAGTCACCATCAGTTGATAGGGTTAGTACTACTATCATTTTCCACCAACGATTGTTGAGTTGATGTCACCAGTGATTGATACCATCTTTAGGACACAGACATTTATCATTTAAGCTTATAATAAAGTCAAAACCTGACTTAAGGTGTGACCATCGGTTGACACCACTGGTTATCACCCTTGGTCACCAGCACCTATTGACATGATGACATCATCATCAGTTTTCAAGCAAAGTTAACCACCGGTTGATGTACAAAATGGAAATCATCCTTAAAACCTTGGTATAAGCCATCAGTTGTTAGGTTCTAAGTACCATTGGTTGTCATGAAAACCTTATCCAAGTCATTTTCTTCCTTAACCAAGTCATGTATAGAGTTTTAGATCCATCTAAAGTTGGAAACTAAGCAAGGAACTCCATATAAATCAAAACCCTACGTAAGCATAGATTCTAGGTGCTTAGATCTTCATTTTAGAGAAAGTAAATGAGCAAGAAAACTTGTAGTAAGAAATAAAAGTGAAGAGGGTTATAAAACTCGCCTCTAAAGAGAATAATAGACTTCTTAGTAGCAAGAAAATCGATCAAGGAGGTAGGAAACCAAGCTTTAGGTCTGAACTCAACCAAGTATCCCCTTTCTCCACAAGGGAAGCAAACCCTAGGTAAAAGGAGCGAGAAAGGTAGATTTTTTAAGCTCTAAAGCAAATTTTACCTTTGAAAATCAGAGTTCAAACTGGAGGAAGGTAGGAGGAAGAATAATAGAAAAATAAATGGAGGAAATAAGGGGATAATCACTCATTTCGGTCAAGATCACCAAAAGGAAGCGTTAGAAACCCTAAAGGAAACAAACTGAAACCCTAGGAGCTTCAACCAAGAAGGTCGGCAACTTGTTCTTCTTCCTCAGATAGGTACTCCATATTTAAAAGGAAAGGGAATGAGGTTATTAGTAGGAGGGAAGTGATAGAGATAAAAAGTTTCATTTGGGAGCTTCAGGATTGGTATATACAACTTGAGGATAAGGAAGAGGAGAAGCATGAGGTGTGCAAGAAACTCTCCAAGTGTCCATGGCTTAGAGCTTACATGGACGAGCAAGAATAAATTCCATCAACTGTTGGGGACTACTAGTCCTTCAGGTGATGGCCTACCAGGTCCACCACCGGCTGTTGAGGGTGGTGACCATCGTTCGTTCATGTTTAGGTCAACATGTGGTTGAACAATCACTTGATCACCTTATAAGTGTACCATCGGTTCAAGTGAACCAAACCATAAAAACAATTCAATAGTGATAAAAAAACATCTAAGTAACATAATTCATGTGACAAATTTCAAATAAAACCTCTCAATTGGGTAAATTGTAGAAAAGTCCAAAATGTACATAAAATTGCATAACTTGCACAAACAATGTCCAAATTGGACCAAATGTGAAACTTAATATTGTCACATGATATCAAATCACCTAAAAAGGTTTAGTGAAGGTTTTAAGATTTCAATTATGATCATTAATCGTGTTCAACCTTTTAAGCAAGGTTAGGGGTCTCTCATTAGATATCCCATTCATTTATATAATAGAACCCAAGTAACAACACTTGTCAAATTTTCTTACATGCACTCAATACAATTTTAACTTACAATATACAATTCTAGAGTGGTTGAAATTGCAACACATATACTCAACTTTTCTTGTACTAATCTTAAATTCATTTGGTTCCAATGCATTTGTTCAATGTTCAACTTAATGATTCAATATTTGTTTGGATTCATCACTCAATGAAATATCATTGGCAACTAATTTTGCACCAAGTAATATCATCTTGAACCTACTTTTTCAAATAGCCATTATAAGAATGAATATATATGGACTTAGTGTTGATCCTTGATGTACCCCAACTGTGATAGGAAAGGTCGGTGTCTCTGCATAAGGAGTCATAAACTTACATTGGAGTTACCATACATGTCTTCATTCATAGTCATGTCGAAACACCTTATCTTTCTCTAAAACCCTCGACAACACTTGCCTAGGTACTCCATTATAAGCCTTTATAAATAGACAAAAATCATATGAAGATATATTTTGTTCTCTCTACACTTCTCCATAAGCCTCCTAATTAGAAAAATCAAATTTATGTTGATCTTTCTGACATGAAGCCAAAATATTTGTATGATGTTTGTATTATCGATCTAAGCCTTTGCTTTGCAATCCACTAATAAAGCTTCATTGTGTGACTAATCAACTTGATACATTTGTTGTTTGTGCAGCTCTAAACATCTCATCTTTTCTTTTAGATGGGAATTATAGTATTTCTTCTCCACTCGCCTAGCATTTTCTTGGTCTTCATAATCCTATCAAAGATATTATTTATCCACAAAGCTCATTCATCCCTCATATTCTTACATATATCATAAAGAATGTTATCGATTGTACATGTCATACTCATTTTCATCTTTTTAATGCATTCTCGACCTCAGACAAAAAACTTGTCGCATGTAAGTGATATCCCTGGAATTAACGTCACACAAATTTAAAATTATTCAAAGTATCTTCATTGAAAAGCTTGTGAATGTAATCTCTTCATTGGTTATTGATATCATCATACTTAACCAATACCTTATCATCTTGATTGTTGATGCATTTTACTTGACTCAAGTCTTAGCCTTTACTTCCTCTTATAGAAGTCATTATATATACACACACACAGATATATAATATATATATGTATGTATATATATGTATATATACATACATATACACACACATATATATATATATATCCCCTTCTCTCGTGTCCAACTTCTTATATATATCCTCAAGATACTTAGACCTTGCCTCTTGAACTGTTTTCTTATCTTGTTTTCTTTGCTTCCTGTTATCTATGAAAAGTCATAACATTTTGAGATTTAGTAAATCCTATATAAATCTATATTTTGAGTTAATTACCTTATGTACTTTATCATTCCACCCCCAAGTCTCTTTCTTGGGAGGCTCACACTCTTTTGACTTCTCAATAACTTCTTTGGCAATTTTTGTTATGAAAGAGCTCAAATGATGCCACATAATGTTGCCATCAGACTTCAAGTTCCAAATGTCCTCCTTTATGATTTTATCACTAAAAGTTAATTTCTTGTCTCCTTTAAGATTCCACTATTTGCTCTTTCTATCATGGTTTCTATTATGCTTATCTTTATTGATACTCATGTTAATATTCGAAACTGCCCACCTTTTTTTGGTAGTGAGTTCTTTGCTAGGGATCACCTTACATTCCTTGCATAATTTTCTATCCACCCACCTTCTAATAAAGTAACAAAATTTCCTACAATTGTCCCTTTCTTTAAAGTAATTATATGATATACTATTTCTTGAAATGGATGTTGGGCAACATCATATCATAAATTACTGTCAAATCTAATATATTTTCTCCTCCATCATTCATGCTTCCATATCCAAAACCACCATTATTCTCTCGTATACATCATTTCAATATCAGATAACCAATTTAAATAACTTATAATAATGACATTTTCCTCTATTGGTATTTCTTACATCAGCTCATCCATACTATCTCAAAAGTCCTTCTTATATCTAGGGCAGCTTAGAGGCATAACTACTAAAAATATTTTCCCCCAAAACAACATTGACATCTAAGATTATATCACCCATATTTGGGATCTTGAGAACATCCTTCAACATCTTATCAATAATAATTCAAATGTCATTTTTGTTCTTATCAATACATGTATACCGTGTTTTGTACCTTACATCTCCGGTCTCTCTGCATTGTTCCTTTATCCACTGAATTTTCTACAAGAAAGCTATATTAACTTTTGTTCTAATCATGGTATCTAGTATATCTAAAGAATTTTCAATCAAAATGCCAATATTCAAATATCACATTTTAATCATTTTTATTGGTCTTTGTTCCATATCTTTTCAAAAAATATTTCCCATTTATATTTTTCACTACATCCTAACAATGACCCGGTGAGACTAGATTCTTTACCTACATTCGTCCAAGATGTGGGAACCCTTGTGTGTCCTTCAAGATAACTTGGTGCCACTATGATGAAACACCTTACATATTTATCAGTGCATCCAAGTGTTAATGCATTGCACCGCTAGATACAGATGCCAACAAAGTTCTTGTAAGTATTCATGTCAGAGGAAGGGTGACAAAGTTTATGAGTAGTTGTCAATATACCACCAACCCTCCTTATTTAACTAGGATTAGGATTGTCTATATTTGCATAGATATATGGAACATTGGGAGAGTCAACCAACTAATAGCCATAAAAAAATCTATACTTAATTATATGTAGTTGCAATAACTTGTTGTGGTGGAAGAATCATATTATATTAATAACAATCACATCCACTTTTGTAGCATGTATGAGTTGCATAATTTATTGAGATATACTTTATAAACATTACTATAATGTGTGGGAGGAATATATTTTCCTAGTCTTGTGTGGTAAATAATTTGTATCATTTAGATCAATTTTATTCACATGATTAGCATACATGCATATCATCCATTTTGTTTGGTATTATATGGTCAACTAAATTAAAATGAGTCAAAATGTTACTAATCAGATCATCATCAATCTGATCAACCAAACACGATCCTTCCTGCCTTCTGTAGTAAAAACATTCCCCCCTTGGTTTAGTTTGATTCAGAATCATTTTTTTGCCAAAGCCTAGACAAGACAAATGGCTTGATCTAGGGGGATTCTAGGCTCTAGCCCACTCCCCCAACCAAAATATATAAATATGTATATATAAGTGTACATAAAAATATGTCACACATAACTTAGTTTTATTTTAGTGATTTGAACAAAAATATTATATTTTTATTTGTTCTCTTATCAATATCATTTCTTGTTTTCATTTGTCTTTCAGGATTCTAGTTTGACTTGGTCAAGTTTGGATTAAATTTTGTATTATAGTTTATATTGATATAAATTGCTTGTTTATAATATATATGACTCACATTTGTAATACAATTTAGTTTATTATATAGATAAAATATAAAGAACAGATTTAAACTTCCAAACAAGTATATGAGCCTAATTACATATAAAAATTCACAAATTAAATAGATCAATTAGGTCAACAATCATATAAATTTGAATCAAGGATGTTGTAAAGTGAATAATAATAATGATAATCACAAATTTAAGTGATAAATAAGTTCAAATAATATGAAGCAATAAACCAGTTAGGTGTTGATAAAAAGTGATACTCAATTGGATATAACATTACTATTAAAATGTATTGTAATTGACTTACTTTTTGGGGTTAAGAATCCTTGTCAGGTGTGGGTCTATGCTTAGCCATGGGTTAGTCCTTGACATTGTCAAGTTTACAAATCACATCCCCATTACATTGCATCACATACATATTCTCTAAAATAAATAACTCAACAAGAATTGAGCGAAAACAACAAAGTTGTCACTTGCTAGTACTTATTGGCATTTAGGATGTGGCTACAAAAGTGGATAATATGTATTTATTTCATCATGAACATCTTAGTAGGAGGATAAATCAGTGGTTAATAGTCTCTTTTCTATTGTTTGATATATATATTAAGAACAAAAATGCATTATTAGTTGATTTCATATTTTTCGTACTCAATATGGTAATAGGCTATTCGGGTTTTTTTTTCACTTATCCAATTATATTCAAATGAATAGATGTCTTTATACAACTTGAAAATATATTTTACCATTTTATTTCACAAAGAAGTTAACGTAGGATTAACAGATAAATATTTCGACCCCTCTGCATAGCTTTTATTGGAGGTCATACATCTAGGGGGTGTTAAATAAAACAAATGTGTATATCTGTGGTCTAAACATGGGTCCCTTCATTGAGGACCATCAGAATTTGCCAACCATGATATCCTTTCCGCCTACCAAGCAATTAACATGGGTGTATTGTGAAGATGCCTCTACATAGTTATGTAAACTAATTTCTATATATACATAGAATTTGATTGAGTTTATAGCTTTTTTAATGAATTGCATGTTTATTCTTTTGTTGTTTTGAGTATGGAGCTTGTACATATATTGTCTGGTAATACACACTAGATTCCTAACATGTGTCATATTTAATATTTTATAATTATCAAATACATCATCTCAATTAAGAAAAAAAGACCTACTTTTTGGCATCTATTGTGATGCCGACTCATCCAACTCAACCTCCTTGTTGTAACTTGTAACTTCTAGATACTCCCATTGACTAGACATAATCATCATAATATAGAAAATGTAGTTCTCTTGATATAAGAAGGTACCCCGTTAAGGGTTGTGGGACAATCACTCTCTATTCCACTTAATCATAGGTAGTTCCTTTATCTAATCACAGGCATAGGATGGGCCATGCTGTGATAAAAATATGTAATTTTAATGATTTTTAATTTTAGGAGGATAATGTTTGTTGGGCCTAGGACCTCACCGATCTGTCATGGATGGCCGTAGTTGAGAACTTGAGGATCGTGGGTAAACTTATAGACTAGTGGCAGTTTTGGAGCATCATGTACACAACTCGCACTATGTGTGAGTTATCATATTAAAATAAAGGATTGAGAATAAGAAAACCATGGAACTTTGTCATGATTCTATTAGGAAATCATTGAATATTAATGCAACCCACAAGTACTTAGTCTCTAATATACTCTTTGGACTACTCATGTTTCAAAACTTTGGATCTCTAACGACATTAATCAAGAATTTATCTGATTAAAACTTTATCTGCGATAGACCAATTGCCTCACCATCGATCCATCTTATATTGATGTTAACCTAATTTACCTATGGGTTTTCAAATGTCATCAATCTCATAGTTAATTGTCATTAATTTCCAAGGTTGATGTCACCCAGGGTCTAAGTGCCAAATCAATGATTTTTTTATCAACATTGTCCTATTGTAAAATGACATTGGACACAGTTGGATAGCCATCTACCTTATTAGGTAGATGTCAACCATATTTATAGAAATCTACTCCAAAAACCCTTTGTAAGTTTGTGAGTTAGCTCCTAACCAAACAATAAGTTGCTTAGCCTTGGTTATAGTTTTTACTATTATCCCCATCATCATATTATTGATGTTTATAGTAACACATATCTTTATGTCTTAGTTGGGTTTGAACATCATACCAAGAAACATTATGTCTTTACCTTGTGTATTATAGCTAAAAAACATACAAAAAATAAGATAATAGATTATAGTCCATTAACCCTAAGATTATTGGCATCTCCATTCTTTTGTGATGACAAAGGTACCATCTACATTTATACAAATTCGATTTTTATCATCAAATTATGCATGTTGAGGTGGGTTGCCACTTCATTTGAGAATAATTCAAATTCAGTGTCATCTCTCTATATCATATGTTACATTGACTCTTTACAAAGTCCCTTCTATCTCCTAGAAATGAGATTCTCATTTGCAAAATGAAAGCATTTAATCCATCTTAGGATTAATAGAGAAACATTGCTTGTCTCTCTCCAAAAGCCCTTTGTGAAGATGGGATGCCTAGGAGGGTGATAAGTCAAGAAATACTTGTCTGTGTGGATCCAACTCGGGTCCCTCATTGGGAATTATCATATTTTTTCCACTATGATATCCTTTATTGGCCGTCAAATCCATCTTGAGTTTGTTGGGACATGTTAGTTTTTATAGAAATATTGATTATGTGTTCATGACATGAGAATGTGATAGACAGTATGATGGATACAAGAGAGACCCTATTTCTATAGGAGAGGGTGTGTATGACTCAAGAGACTTCTAAAACTAACTATACTCTATATGGGACTAAAGACTCTAGCCCATATATGATATAATTATTACTACAAACATGCATCACAAGATGGATCATGGGGAATCACATGCCTAGCTTGGATGACATAAAAGACATAGATAAAAAAATAAAGATATGATAGCACGACATGTGCTTTCCTCCAAACTTAGGCATCGTTGACTTTTAAGCTTCCCTTAAGATTGATAACCATTGGATCTTTGGTAGAGACTTATAAACACCAAATATTTGAGATAGATGGAGCATTGGCTAGGTTGGTGCTTGTATCTTGGAGTATGTTGAAGTAACATGTAAATATCATCAAAGTTTACCAACTTACTTTCTACTACCGTTGAAGTAGTTTCTAGGATATATGCCACATGAAGACTATGTTGTAGCAAACGATCACAGTACTTGACAGAGAACATACGAACATCGACATGCTTGATAGGTCAGGGACAAACATCAACATGTTTGACAAGGCATAGATAAACATCAACATGCTTGACGGGGCACAGACGAACATCAACGTGCTTGGATGGACATGGACAGACACTAATGTTCTTAACAAGGCACAGATGAACAAGGAGGGACATTGCTGATGTAGTTGATTGGAGAATCTTCCACAAAGCATAGGTGTTCGGATCAACACAACCAAATACCCAAATAATGCAAGATGTTTCATTACTAGAAGACTGAAGTGTTTCCAAAGTAAACCTGTGAAGACATGCCGATGAAGAAACAACTTTGCCTGATGTTGAGTGTCAATGACATCAAATTGATCAGAGAGCACAAATAAATGGTTTGAAACTCAAAATATGAATGTCAAGGATGGTCATTGGCCTTGAACTACATAGTGAGATGTGTACAACACATTCAACACACAACACTCCATATGTATACATTGTTTTTTCTTCTTTTTTCCTATTCTAAGCTCTAACTCTACACCTCATATCATGTACCCATCCTCCTCTACTCATCTCATCTACTCTTCCCTACACAACAACCATCAAGAGATGATGAATGTGGTTGCACTGGATAAAGATGAATAAAAACTTCCATGTACATTAGAGGACATGAGGTGGAGAGGGAAGAAATTAATGGGGAAGGATTTGTTTGATGTTTCTGGAGAATTTGTGTGCTGGGTTTTTTAATGGGCTTGAGAGAATTCAACCTCCCACTTAGGAAAGTTTGACTCTATTATTTGAAAGGGATGAATCCTTGCACATGAGAAAGGTTGATTTTGTGCTTGAGAGTGAACTATGTCACACATGTGAGGACTTCTTAATGCTTTAGAGAGGTTGACTTAAAGAGGAAGATGCATTAGATGAACTGGTAATAGATTTAATGTAGTTTGTAATCCAATTATAAAATCCAGATAAGAAGAAAATTTTATCTTTTTTGTGACTTGAAAAAGAGATTTGGCAGACCCTTAGGGAAAAAATCTAGGGGTGCGGGTCTGGAGCCCTCGTAGTATCAATTATGACAAAGAACATATTTTATTAATATTGACCATTTCTTGATGGGGAGCTTCTAATATATGATAATACATCTTTGACATATTACATGTCGTGTAGTCATTGCCACAACGAATTAAACTACAAGCCTAATGCTGACACGCCATGTTAGACAATGACATGACATGTCACTTTTCAAAGTTGATTTAGAAGATGTTGAACAGACTGATGGTGATACACTATGATGGTCAATGACATGTTGTGTTGGTTTGTTGACACACTATGTAACTGATTTACATGTTGTGGTGACAGACAAACTGCACTACAAATGGAGTCACACGCCATGTAACTGACTTACACATCATGTAATCCACTGTTAGGGAAATTTCTTAACTTTTGACTTGTTGATTCAGCCAAAACTTGTGTATAAACGTAGAAGGACTTGTGCCCTATCTCCATGTATGAATTCCAGAGGTAGTGATTGATCTTGGAGATGAAAGATAAAAGATATCTGGATTCATACATGCAGATCATATAGAGATGAAGGGTTTTTAAGACATGTTAGTTTTTGTATTCAGAGTATACAAAGATGAAAGATAAAGATATGTAAATTCCTACTATTAGAGTTTTTGCAGTGTGATATCCCTTGTTGGACAACTGATCTGTCTTGAGTTTGTTGAGACATGTTAGTTTTTGTAAAAGTACCGATTATGTGCTCATTATATGATAATCTGATAGACAATATGATGGATACAAGAGTGACCCCTCTTCTTTACACAAGAAAGGGTGTGTATCATTCAAAAGACTTCCAGGCCTAACTAGACCCTATAAGGACTTGCATACACTAGCCCACATATGATATGACTATCAATTATAACAATTTTCATTTAAATGTGATGTCAAATAATGATTGATTATCAATTTATATTCACATGGATTATTTAAATTGACATGTTGTTGGTTTTGGCATTCACTTTTATTATCTTAGACCTTTTTATATCTTATAATTTTTCATGGTAAGGAAGTTCTCCTCCACGTTATATAAGGTGTACTGGCACCCTTGGAAGTTATATAGTTCAAATATATTCCTTTCCAGTTTCAAGTTATAAAAGAGGTCAAAAAATGTTACAAAAGAGGTCCACACAAAATCAAGAAAACTAGACTGTAAAAAATGCATAGTAGTGTAATCTCTAACCTTACTAGGAATGACTTCCCAAGTACTGAAAAATAGTTGAGGTAGCATCTTAGAGATAATTAATCTTACTAAGGGTTGAGTTCAAGGGAATATTTGACAACCTTTTTGTATAAGCATATAATGGTCGAGCCGGTGGACTAGACTACATTTAGATTACTAATTACCCACAAACCTTGGTAGCATCTATGGAATTGAGAAAGACACTTGATACTTGTTTTTGGAGTTGTTATATGTAGTTTCTAACAAGTTATCATCACTTTTGAATGATACAATCTTGATAGAAAGCATGCATCTTTGTACTGAAGTAGATATATCATGGCATACCAAAAAGAAAATATAAAATACCCAGAATCTATGATGCATTTAGAGAGCAAAGTACACTCTTTCAATGATACAATGATATCAAAATTATTTTTGAATCTCTACTTTTTTTATTTTCAAACTCGTCCCAAGTATAAAAATATCATAATGGAGTAGTACATCCATGTTTATTTTGGACATAGCTATTTGTAGTCTATGATGAAACCATTTCTAGACACATATGTGGGGTTCGTCTAACTAGAAAAAGATAGGATGGGGATGCTAGATTATGGAACAACCTATCAGGGAGAGAGGGGAGAGAGGGAAGAGAAAAAGGGAGAGGGAGAAAAGAGGGATGGAGTGGAGAGAGAAATAAAAGAGAGGAGAAAATGGATTCCTTGTCTAGTTTTGTTGTAAAAAGAAAATACAAAAAGAGCAAGTGAAGAGTGATATGAGGAGGGAGGAAAACAAGATGATGGACCAAAGATAATAAGACACTAAACCAATGATAACAAATATATTATCGATGAAAATAAATTATTTCCCTCCTCCCTATTATTTCTCTCACTCTCTCTCTTTCCATTATTCCCTCCTAAATTTGTTTTCAAGTATGTAGTAATGTGTTTTTTCACATATTAATACTATATTTCTCACTTGATTTAAAAAAAGTTACTTTTTACTTCTTCCCTCCTCCCTCCTATTTTTTTCTCTCTCTTCCACTACCTCCCTCCTCCATTTCTTTTCATGTGTATTATAATGTATTTTTTATCACGTAGTAATATGTTATTTTCCTCAACCTCCCTCACCCCTTGTGTTTTCTCATTTCTCTCTTATCACTACTTTCTTCCATCATTTGTGTTCACATGTGTTATAATTTTTTATCTATCACGTACAAATGTGTGCTTCCACCCCCCATCTATTTTCATGTGTATTATATTGTATTTCCAATCAAATATTAATGTGTTATCTTGCACTCACATACTAATTTTATAGAGAGAAAATATAAGAGAAGGGAAGTGAGCATTAAAATGAGGATGAGAGAGGAAAATAAGAAATTGTACCATAGATAATAATACACTAGATAAGAGACAAAAAAAAATTCAAAGATAAAAAGAATTGCAACCACTACTTTCCTACTCCTACCTATTTTTTCTTTCTCTCTCCTCTCACCACTTTCCTCTTGTATTTGTGTTCTAGTGTGTTATAATTAATTTATTTTTTTCACATATTAAGGAGTTATTTTCCACGAATTTCCTAATCCATCATTATTCATTTCTCTCTTTTTTCACTACTTCCTTACTTTATTTGTGCTTATATATGTTATAATTTGTTATCATTCACATATTAATGTGTTACTTCCCTCCATTTCTGTTCACGTGTGTTATAACGTGTTTTTAGTCACATATTAATATCTAATTTACTAATTTCATATTAATTTGGTAGAGAGAAGTGCAAGAGGTGGGAAGTGAGAAATGAAATGAGGAGGGATGAAATAAAGCACTGACCCAGAGATTACAAGGCAACATAGGAGTGGTAATATATTGATTATAGATGATAACAATTACCCTCTACTTCCCTCCTACCATATATTTTTCTCTTTATGTCTCTTCCCACTACTTTTGTTCTCCGCTTGTGTACATGTGTATTATAATGTATTTTTGTCACATATTAATGTGTTGTTTCCCACTATTTCCCTCCTCCCTCCTATTTTTGGTTTGTCTTTCTTCCCACTATTTTTGTCCTCCATTTGTGAAATAAGGAGGAGAGAGGAAAACAATAAACTAGACTACATATAACATGGCACCAGACCAAAGATAACATATTATTTACAAACACATTGCTACACACTACTTCCCTCATCCCTCTTATTTTTCTCTTTCTCTCTTATAGACTAGAAAACCTTTATTTGATATATCTAAAATAGTTATAGTGCACTCTCTTTTATAGGACAAGAGAGTAAGGGAGAACTAGAACTAGGCAGTATGGGATAAACAAAAAGCTAAAGAGAATACAGGTCTTAAGCACTTAACAAAACACACACTACATGATAAAAAAACACACAACACAAGATAACACATAAGCGTATATACTAATATTCCCCCTCAAGTAGGAGCATAGATGCCAATCAACCCAGCTTGTCCACCAGTGTAGCAAAACAAGTCTTGGAAAATATCTTGGTAAAAATGTCAACGACCTGATCTTCTATCTGAAGATAAGGAGTATAAATACGTCCAGAGAGAACTGCTTCTTGATCAAAGGGGCAATCCACTTCGATGTGCTTTATGTGCTCATGGGAGTAGGATTACTGGCATTAAAAGTGACATCTTTATCATCACAGTTCATATGAATAGGATCATAGTTAGAAATATCAAATTCCTGGAGGAGTCCTTGGACCCATACATCATCTCAAAAACAGTATGAACCATTGCTCTGTATTCTACTTCATCACTTGACTGGGAAACTGCAGCCAGCTTTTTACTATGCCTTATAACTATATTTCCTCCAAAAAAGGAATAGTATCCAGAAGTAGATTTTTGGTCACATCAACTACTAGCATAATCAGAGTCAGGATACCCAGTAAGTTGGTAGTGCCCATGTCTATGATATAGTAAACCTTCTCCTGGAGAAGATTTCTTATATTTAAGAATGTGACAAAAAGCATCACAATGCCATTGTTGAGATTTGTCGAGGTACCTACTAACAAGTCCAAAAATAGTAGTAATATCATCTCTCGTCGCATTGAGATCGATAAGCTTACCAACTGTTTGTCAATATTGATAGTTATCAGGGTATGGAGGTGAAGATTTATCATCCCAATTGGTATTGAGATCCAAAGGAGTACTTGTAGGTTTAGAACCAAGCATACATGCTTCTATCAGAAGGTCCAACATATATTTTCACTGTGAAAAGCAGACGCTAGAGGAAGATATGGATACTTTAATTTCCAATAAGTATCTATGGTGACCCAGATATTTATTAATAAAATGTTATTCTAGATATGTCTTACTAGCTGAAATACCTTCAGAATCATTACCAAATAGAATGATATCGTCAACATAAACAATAAGCACAACAAGTCATGAGCTGATCTTTTTAATAAAAATAGAATGATCAGAATGTGAGTCTGATATTGTAACTTGAGAAGTATCTAGCTTAATTTATCAAATTGTTCATGTGGGCTTTGTTTTAGGCCATATGTCACCTTTTTTGTCTGCAGACTTTGGAGCACTCTCCCTGACTAGCAAAACTAGGTGGTTTCTCCATATAGATTTTCTCATGTAGGTTACCATACAGGGAGGCATTTTTGACATCAAGTTGATAGAGGGGGCAATCTGTATTGATAGCTATAGAGATAAGCACTCTTATAGAGTTGAGGCGGGCCATAAGAGAGAAACTATCAAAGTATTATGTTCCATAGGTCTGAGTGCATCCTTTTGCTACAAGGAAAGCCTTCAATTGTTCAATAGAACCATCTATTTGATATTTAACAGTAAAAATTCAATGACAACCAACCATCAGATAGTTTTAAGGAAGATCAACAAGATCCCAAGCCTTAGAATCTTGTAGGAAAGTCATTTTGGTTTCTATAGCTTGACACCATGGAGGATGTTGAAGAGCTTGTGTAGAATTCATTGGTATAGTAATAGTAGATAGAGCAGTAGTAAAAAATGAAAAGATAGCACCAAGATTGGTGGAAGAGAAGGAATTACTAATTGGATGTTGAGTGCAAGAACAAACACCTTTCATTAGACTGGTAGGAATATGTAAGTCAAAAAATACATGGGGTGTTATGACCTAATGATGAGGAAGGAATTGTTTGTTGAGGAGCCAGAGGGGGATCTGTAACGTGGGTATTCTCATGAACACCTCTTCAATTTTGTTAGTGAAATCATGTTCTACTACCTCAGGTAGAGGAGTAGGAACCACCAGATCACTAGTTAAAGAAAATCTTCATCTGAATAGTAATGTGTGTTTTTAAAAGCAAACCGTTGTTGATTGAAAAGATCATAACATCGATATCCTTTGTAATTTTGGAAAAATCCCAGAAAAACACACTTAATGGAGCAGGGGTCATGTTTAGATATCCTGGGGTGGAGATTCTTAACACAACAACTGTTGCAAAAGATGTGTAGTAGAACATAAAACAAAGGTGCATCAGGATAAAGAAGAGAGACATGGGCCTGATTGTGTAATACACAAGAAGGCATACTGTTGATTAAGTAGCACGTTGTAGAAATAGCTTCAGGCCAAAAATGTCTAGGGACATAATAGTGAATAAGAAGTGTGTGTACTACTTCAAGTAAATGATGATTCTTCCTTTCTACCACACCATTTTGTTTTGGTATGTAAGAGTTGGAAGTCTAATTAATGGTACCCCTAGAATAACAAAGACGATCGATAGATTTTTGCATAAACTCTAAGGCATTATCGATTCACAAGATCTTGTCAGTAGTTTTGAATTGAGTTTGGATTCTCAGTAAAAAAAGGTGGTGGTAGTTTCCAAAATAGTACTACGATCCTTTAGTAGAACTAATAAATTCTCCCAGGAATAGTCATTAATAAATGTCATCAAACAAAGATATCCAGACAATCTAGAAACATAACATGGACCCCAAATATCATCATGAACAATGTCAAACATATTTTTAGAATTATTTTTTTGCTTCTTATGAAAAACAGCCCGAGTTTCTTTGCCAAACAGGCATGATTAATGCAAAAATTGTTGTTTAGAAATATTTGGAAATAAACAATGGAGTGTAGTAGCAGAAGGATGCCCCGGATGATAGTGTCATTGTAGACTAGTCACAGAAGTATATAGAAGAGCAACAATAGATTGTGACACATCTGGGTAGTATAGTCCATCTGGTCCCTCATGGCCCAAACCCTTGTATAGAGATTTTGACACACACAACCCTCAGGATCAAAATTTATTGAGCTTTGAAGGCTCTTAATATTTTTATTGATAGATAGCAGATTAAGAGGAAATCTTAGAGCATATAAGATAGATTTTAAGGGTAGATTTTTGGATAGAGATATCGTTCCAATCCCATAGACAACGGACTGAGTCCCATCTGTGACAATCACAGGAGGGATACGTGTAGTTTTAAATAATGCAGTGATTAGTTTAGAATAGCCAGAAATATGAGAAGATGCACCGGAGTCAATGACCCATTTATGTTTACCATAAGTAGTGGGGATGCAAGTAAAGTAGAGGAACCTCCTTCTGTGTATATGTTGGCGAGGATGGGAGAGCCTGGAGGAGTTTTTTTAAGTTTGAGCAAATCCACTCAATCGTGGGTTGAGTAGAAGTTGAGGTAGTAGCACTAGAGTCTTCACAGACATCAGAGGAGATATGATTCATCCAGGTAGGTGCACCATTCTTCTTCCAGTAGTGGTCCTCATTATGGTTCATGCACCCAAAGAAGTTGTAAAAGCAGTTCGCATGAGTAGGTTGAGGTTGACTTCATTTAGGGATAACAAGATGACTTGATATAGCAACACATCCACCATGACCGCAACCACGACCACGACCATGTCTACATCCTTGACCAGAATCAAAGGAGTAGACTGCAAGGATCGAGTGATGAGAAAAAGTATAAGACATAGAAGGAAGGCATTGAATGTGCTTGAGAACATCCTTTACTGTAGGTAAGGGATCACTAGATAAGATTTGGTCTACCACACCTGTAAAGGAATGAGACAAATAAGCTAAAAATTGAATGAGTTGAAGTTTGTCACGTTGTCGTTGAACTTCTTTGATATCAGTAGAGGGTGGACGATATACTTCAAATTTAGCCCAAAATGATGAACACTGGTTGTAATAGTCTTCTATAGATTCATTAGTGGAATACTCCTTTTTAGCCAAGTTTTTGAAAATCTCAAAGTCCTTCTTCAGGTTTTGCTGATGTCTCTACACATGGGACAATTGATCCCACATGGCTTTGGCATTTTTTAGGCAAAGAAGAGACAAAATAATTTTTGGTTCAACACTATTCACCATCCACGTCATGATGCTAGAATCATTTATGCCCCATTTGTTGTAGGCCTATTTGACTTTGTCATCCATCGAGTCATCAGGAGGATCCATAGCAGTATAAGATATATGAGAGTAACATCCTTGGGATTTTCCATAGAGTTTGAATGATGCCGCTCAAAGATGGTAATTTGATCCATCAAGTTTCATGTCATAACACACAAGGTTCATGAATAATATGTAGTCTCCATGGAAGCCAGAGAGATGACGCACACAAAGACAAAGTAGAAGTAGTATAAAAAGGCAATTCTGGATGACGAGATCTGAGAAACTCACAGTGGAGAAGCAGCAAAATGTGAAAAATAGAAAATAGCAGCATATGAGTAACTTAAACAACCTGCATAGGGGAAGAGGAAGCAGAAGTCAGATCCAAATAGATCCAAGGAACACTCATAGGGGCAGTAGATAGAAGGAATAGTAGATCTGGATCAACAGATCTGAGAAATACACATAAAACAGTAGATAGTAGTAGTATATCTAGATCAATAAATCTGAGAAACCCACATAGGGGCAGTAGAGAGAAGGAAGGAACTACACCACTATAGTGTGAGATTCACTCCACCATGTGGCATAGGAAGGAAAAGAGGTGATATCTTTAGGGTTTCAACTTGCTATTCTAGGACTAAATGGAAAAGGAAATGAGAGGATGAAGGTCCAGTTAAAGCACCTAAAAATGGGGTTAATGCACCCACTTGCCAGTGTAGTGCCTTTTTTAACCTAATCTACTATTATACACCTAATAAATAGGAAACACACTAAAAAAGGATGGGTTGGTTGATGAGTGGAAGATGACAGGTTGATCAATGGGTGGAAAAGGAAGGGTTGATGGGTCAAAGGGTGGTGGAGGTCAATGGAGGGAATATGTAGGGTTGGTCAATGGGTGGTGGAGGTCAATGGATTAAAGATAAAGGGTTGGTATATGGGTGGTGGGGATCAGTAGGAAGGTGGTAGTGATGAAGGTTATTGAGGTAGAGGTGACTAGAAGGTGGGAATGGTAGAGATGATGGAGGTAGTGGCGGTCGATGGTAAGGGAGAGGGTCGATGGGATGGCTTAGGGAGGACTGAACACGTCTCATACCATATAGACTAGGAAATTTTTATTTGATTTATCTAAAATAGTTACAGTTCACTCTCATTTATAGGACAAGAGAGTAAGGGAGAACCAGAACAAGGCAATATGGGATAAAAGAAAAGCTAAAGAAAAGACATGTCTTAAGCACAAAACAAAACACAGACCACGGGATAAAAAAAAACACATCATTGGATAACGCATAAGAATATATAATAATATATATCTTCCCACTACTTCCCTCCTCCATTTCTAATTACATTAAATATAATGTTGTTTCTATCAGATATTAATTGTGTTAGTTCATATTCTTCACATATTAATTGTGTTTGTTCATACCCATCTACCTCCTCTTCTATTTTCCCTTTGTTTTCACTACTTCCCTTTCATTTTTCTCTTCCTCTACACTACTTCCCTCCTCTCTAATGCTAGTTTTCACTCACATGTGTGAAATTGTGTTTATGTCACATTTTAATGTGTTATTTCAAACTACTTGCCTTCTCCCTCCATTCTTATTTTGTATCTTTCTCTCTCATTGCACTACTTCCCTCCACCTGCCTCTTAATTTTTTTATTTCTCTCTATATTACTTCCATCCCCCATCCATTCTTATTTTTATTTTTCTTTCTCATCCCACTACTTCCCTCATCATTTCTATTTTTCTAGCTTCCCACTACTCTCATCCTATTTGTTTCTCTCTTCCCATTACTTCCCTCCTCTTTTATATTTTGTTTCTCTATTTGACACTACTTCCCTCCTCCCCCTTCCTTCTAATTTTGTACTTCTTTCACCTCCCACTACTGATGTTGACACAACAACCAAATCAAAACAACAACAATCATGTCATGGTGTCGCTAGCCATCATATTCATTGTCTTCTACAGCTTGTCATGGGATAGAGACAAATGGGATTCAATTTGGTGTTTCAAACTCATTACACATAGTATTTTCATCTATTTTAGTGATCAATGCTAGTTGAGTTCACAATCAAAATATCTACAAGGTGACAGATATCAGTATCTCAAGGCTTGATGTTAGCAAGTTGTTTTTAGGCTGCCAATAATTGGGCAATTTCAATAAGATAGCATCCTTCATTAGGACACCTAATCACATAGCTTGAAAATTGGTCATTGCAACCCATGTGGGAAAAAACACCAACCTTCCAAGTTGCAAGTTTAAGTGTTTGATATGTGGATGTTGTTTGGTATGATATGGACCTTAATCTGCAAATTTAGTGTGTGTCCCCAGATTGACTTAGTTGGACCATTAGCTATAATATCCAAGAATCTAATCACAAAAAGATAATTTTTTTTCTAAATTATTGTCATGTAAGTTATGGTTTTGAGATACATTAAGCACTTAATTTTCCATAGTATACCTTCAACATAAATATAATATGCATATAGATTGCATGTATGAAAAACATTCGCAAGATAGAATTATACCACATAGTAGCAACATTCAGTCATTTAAAATAATTGGTAATAAAAAGGGTTCCTTTGGATCATCTCGCATCCTCCAGCATGCTAAACAAAAGATCAACACAAATCAAATAATATAATAAGTTTTCTTGGCAATCCAAAACTTGTAAGCCAACCAAACCCATTGTCGTCCCCTAGTCTAAGCAACAAATCATATCAATATGTGAAAAATCCTATCAGATCCTAATGCATCATGCCCTTTTGCAAAATAAATAAAAAGAAGAAGAAAAACACTACAACCCATTAGGTAGCTCCACCAAGAAGACCTCCAGAGCATGAGGCATCCTCATCAATTTATCAGCATGTCCATGGGGTCGTCTACCGACTATTGAATACAAATCTTCAAGATGTAACAATCATCTAAAGATGTGCTATTCATTATCATACTTCAATATTACATGTCATAATTACAACATGAGTTCATATTTTGTCTCTACGTGCCCTAACCTACAAAGGTTTTGAAACTATGGACCTACTTGTATGATCTCCCTCTACTTAGGCTCCAAAAACAATTATGATTTCGTTCAGCTCCATCATCACTCTCAATTCTACAATTGTAACCGTCATTTTCCACCCATCCCCCATATAATATGGATCTTCCTTGTGTCACAATCTTATATGTTCAACATTTGTTGGGTTTAGGAGGCAGGTCAGCCTCATATTGTTGTAGTTTGCTAGATCATTGTATGTAATCCTTCAAGCAAAAGTTGGTAATATTGAAATCATCCAACCTTCTATTAGGAAGGACTCTCTAGTGGCCTTCTTGTTCATGTATCAACCTTCCTATGTCCTGAGTGAGCAGAATGATCACTCGCCCCTCCAATTTGGTGTCATGGTGTATGTTCTCCTCCCTTGTTGTGAAATCTAGAGGAAATGGAGCATGTGCAACAACCTTAAACATAGAAACATGGGTGGAATATGGAAACTAGTATATACAATTTCTATCAAATCTCAATCAGCATTGGTTTAGCATCATCGTCATGGAGGTCGTCCACCTTAGACATCTTAACATAGAAATAAGCATCATACAATGTCACTCTAAAAATTGAGGAATTTCTTCTTGAAAGCATCAATGAAAACTAGGATCCAGGTTTCTTCATATGGTAATTTCATCATAGGGACACCCAAATGACAGAACAAGGGGATGAATAATATCTTTCAAAGATGTCATCTAGCCAAAACCAACATTTATCATGATGATATACATACCTGCTCCATAAAATGTTTGGAACAATATTTTATGTTCTTGCCTTTGGTGGCATTTCATCAACTGCTTCATGTAAATTTTGGATGGAGAGAAGAGCAAAACCACCTTTTCTATCTACAAAATGGTAGATGTTGATTACTCTCAGAAATAATGAAGCTAGGATAGTCATATACACTATGTGGACATTCATCATGGCAGGTGACCAAAACTGTTGCTCACACATGATATGACTATTACTTCTAGCAGTTTTCATTTTAATTTTATCTCAAATAGTAAATGACTATCAATTGATTTTAACATTAATTATTTATATTGATAAGTTGTTAGTTTTGATATTCACATTTATTATGTGTTCTCATTATATCTCTTAGACATTTTTTATCTCTTAGAATTTCTTAGGGTAAGGAAGTTCTCCTCCACATTATATATGGCATACTTGCATCCCTTGGAAGTTATACAATTCAAATATTTTATTTTCAAATTTCAAGTTATAATAGAGGTCAAAAAATGTTATCAAAAAATTCCACACTAACTTAGGAAAACTAGACTGTAAAAATCTAAATAGAAGAGTAAGATATGGCGTTACTAGGAACGACTTACCAATGACTAAAAAACAATTGAGGTAGAATCTTAGCGAAAATTAATCCTATTAAGAGGTGACTTTAAAGGGAATATTTTACAACCCTTTGTATAAACATAAAATGGCCCCATTGTGGATTGGACTACATTGACATTACTAAGTACCCACAAACCTTGTAGCATCTAGGCGACTGAGAAAAAACACATGTTACTTGTCTTGGGAGTTGTTATATGCAATTTTTTACAAGTAATCATCACTTTTGAGTGATACAACCTTGACAGAAAACATGCATCTCTGTTCTTAAGTAGAAATATCATGGCATACCAAAAAGTGAATATAAAATCCCTAAAATCTATGTTGTTAGTAGAGAGCAGGATCCATCTGTTCAATGTGGAAATGATATCAATGTTCACATTGAATATATACTCATTTGACTTTCAAGCTCTTCCGAATATCATAATGGCGTAGTGTACCCATATTTATTTTGTACATTGCTCTGTGTAGTTTAATATGAAAACATTTTTGGACATATATGTTGGGCTCATCTAGCTAGCAAAAGATAGGATGAGATGATATATGATGGGATAAACAATCAGGGAGGGAGGGGAGAGAAAAAGGGAGAGGGAGAGAAAGAGGTATGGAGTGGAAGAGAGAAATAAAGGACAGGAGAAAGTGGATTCCCTATCTAGTTTTTTGGTAAAAAGAAAATTCAAGAGGAGGATGTGAGGAGTGAACTGAGGAGGAGAGAGGAAAACAAGATGATGGACCAAAGATAATAAGACATTGGATCCATCATAACAAATACATTATAGACAAAAATAAATTATTCCCCACTATATCCCTCCTCCCTATTATTTGTCTCTCTCACTTTCTCTTTCCACTACTTCCCTCCTCAACTTGTTTCAAGTATGTTAAAATGTGCCTTTTTCATATATTAATAAGTTTATATCTCACTGCTTCCCTCCTCTATCATTTTTTTTCTTTCTCTCTCTTCCACTAGATCCCTCCTCATTTCTTTTCATGTGTATTATAATGTATTTTTATCTCATAGAAATATGTTATTTCCCTCTACCTCCCCCACCCCTTCTATTTTTCATTTCTCTCTCTTATCACTAATTTCTTCCACAATTTGTGCTCACATGTTTATAATTTTTTATCTGTCACATATTAATGTGTGCTTCCCTCCCATATCCATATCCATGTGTATTATAATGTATTTTAAATATAATATTAATGTGATAGCTTGCACTTACATACTAATTTTAAAGAAAGAAAAAATTGAAAGGAGGGAAGTGATCTGTAAAATTAGAATGAGATAGGAAAATAAGAAATTGTACCATAGATAATAAGACACCAGATAAATTATAACAAATAAGTTACAAAGATAAAAAGAATTACAGTCACTGTTTTCCTTCTCCCACCTATTTTTCGTTTCTCTCTCTTGTCACTACTTTCCACATGCATTTGTGTTCTTGTTTATTATAATTTATTTATTTTCACATATTGATGTTTTATTTCCCACTACTTTCCTAATCCCTCATGATTTCTTTGTCTCTTTTATCACTACTTCGTTACTCTATTTGTGCTTATATATGTTATAATTTGTTTTATTTCACATATTAATGTGTTGCTTCCCTCCTCCATTTGTGTTCACCTGTGTTATAATGTGTTTTTAGTCACATATTAATTTCTTATTTCCAAATCTCATCTTGATTTGGTAGAGAGAAGTACAACATGTGGGAAGTGAGAAATGAAATGAGGAGGAGAGATAAAGCAAGACACTAACCCAGAGATAACAAGACAACAAATTAGAGGTAATACATCAATTACTAATGATAATGAATCACTATCCACTACTTTCTTCCTACCATATATTTTTATTTTTATCTCTCTTGCCACTACTTTTGTAAGGAGTGGGACCCAGAGGGGATCCACTCCATACTAAAATTTGAGGAATAAAAGATCCATTCAAAACACACATAAAAGGTATGCTGAAATAGGTGTAAAATTTTCAAATCTTACATGATGGTATACAAAATACTAAAGTATAGAAGTGGAATATAAAACATGACTATAATCAATTTTACAAAAGTACATCATCATTTCCGATATAGTAGAGGGAAATCTAAACTAAATCACGATTGTCTCCAAGCATCAACTCCTTAAGCTAGGTCCATCTCATCATGCCATGTCCTCCAAGTCCTACACATGGGGTTGGAAGCATACCCCAGCAAGAGAAGAAAAAAAGATGACATCAGCAAAAGGTTGGTTTGAGCATACTAAAATGTGATCGAGTAATATATTGAGTAAAAGGCATCAAACAAACAAGGCTTCTAATAGAAAGGTAATGGACCACCCAAGTGGGCATCAAGAGAGATGAATCGCAAACATATGTTAGCAAAAGAGATACTTGCCATAATTAAAACAATAAGTTGTGCCACATAAGCACATATTATGAAATTACATAACATAACTCATCATCAATAACATCAACATGCATTCATGTGAGATAAGCATATCACTAGAACAATATAAAGACAATGGCAGCCAAGCCTCATAAACTTGAAACCTGATAGAGAATGGCACATAACCAAACTTCCCAATATATAAAGTGTGGGCCAAGCCTCATCAACTTGAAACTCGGGTATGGGGTACATAACATCCATCCCAAAACTATAATAAGGGCACATAACCCAAAAACTAAAGCAATTACACTACTCTAGGGCTACTAAATCACATAACATGCTTAATGTAGAGGCAAGTAAAAAGTATAGTCAGATTAAATAAGATTTGTCACTACATAAATGACAATATAAGCAACCACCACAAAAGCTAGTGAAAAGAGCATATAACACCTAGTAAAGTTCCACCATGAAAGGATAGAGTCCAAAAGTATGTCGATCATAATAAATTGATCAAAAGATCTGAAACAAATAAGGTATTCTACAAGAAATATGTTCTCAAAAGAGAAATGAATATTTTTTAGGTTGATTGTCCATAGGACTAACAAAAAGATGAAAATAGGTTATTGCTCAAAAGTAATAACAGGGGATGCAAACATATCTCACTTCAGAGTCTAAACAAGTCCAAACTCAGTCCTAGATCCAAGATTAGGTATCCAAAGCGCCTATTAAGCATATACGTAGAATTAGGGTTATGTTTACATAAATTATTTAAAACCCTAAAAATTTCCTTTTTATTATCTATGAATTAGGTTTTCAAAACCACTCCATATTTTATATTATATTTTTTTGAGTTGAAAACATATTTTATAATATTTTTCTAACTTGTAGATTATTAGATATGAATTGTGCAAATTATAATTAAATTAGTAAAGTATAGAAAAATTCATATGTTAATAATTTGGAATTATGGGATAAAACCAATACCAATAGATAGAAAATATTATGATGAATCCAACTTGCTCTGGGAGGTAAGATGAAGATCCAACATGTGGAGAGGAAGCATAATGGAGCCGCTGACGCTCTGGCCAAGGCACATTTTCAAAAAAATTGTAGGATCAAGTATTATGATGTCCCGCCCAAGGACGTCATTGATACTGGACAAGTATTTCCTTGTAATGGTAGTAGTACTACCATGTTTAATTCTGCGCAAATAAATCATATTTGTAATTTACCTTTGAATATGCTTGCATGGGGTGAGCGAGATGAATAAAACAATCGCCCGAATTCCCTAAAAAAAAAAAGATAGAAAATATTTATTTCAATCAAACGGCTATTTATTTGTAATTTTCTGATAAAGCATCAATTTTCTATGAATTTTGGAAGAACAGGCCAAGTAGAAAATCTGAAAATGCCACGTAGGCAAAAACCAACCCATGTGAGGAAGAGAGAGGGAGAGGATGTGTGCAGTGAGTTGGCCCAATCACAGATGTCCCACTCAGTTGGTCCCTCAACCAACTCAGCACTTAGCATGTGCAAGAGCAAGGAACAAAAACTAGGTGAAAGCATGAGAATGTCCTTCTTTGAAAAACAAAGGCAAGAGGGAAAGCATGACGGTAACATGGAGAATTAACACTGAGGATTCAACCCCCTCACGACCCCACACCATGTCTTGAAATATTCATGAAGCCAAGTAGCTAGCAAGTGAGCTAGGCTCCAATGTGCCCAAATAAAACTCTACAAAGCACTGCCAGGTCACCATGGACTCAGACACCTAAACAATACCTAGCAAGGAGGCCTAAAAATCCAGAGTTGACTGCCGCCATGGAAGCTCAGAGACTGAGCAAGGCTGGACCAATAGAAAGACCAGTGATACAAAATAGATACACACATTATCATCATGAGTTCAAACCATAATCAGAGGTAGGAAGAAAGTAGCAGATATTGGTAGATATGTGGTAGTTAAATCCCAAACTACAGAAACACATCAGTAGAGGCAATAAAGAAAAAGGGCTAGGCTTGCCTTATTGTCCAATTGAAGGAGGAGGTAGCATCATGAGACATACAGCAGTGGGTACAAGTCTCCTCTAGATGGATCTTTTGTGGGATCATTGTTGACGAACCCCACGACTTCACACCATCCATAGGAAGTCGAGTAAAGTAGTTGGGGGTGAAAGAGGATCAAACTAGGATAGGGGGTAGACTCTAGGGCTTCATCGAAGGTGGAGGGTTACCTATTTATATCGATGAAGTGTTGAAGAAGCAATGGTCACACGATGACCAAGAAAATAGGGGAAATGGAGAAAGCCCTTCATCGACAGAGATGTAGTGATGACAAACATTAGAAAATTTTTGATTAAATTGTTCAAAATTGGGTGAGAAAGCTAAACAAAAAGAAAATGGATAAAAAAATGTAGCGGAGAGAGAGAAATATCAAAGAGAATCTTGCAATCATTGTGCGTGCAGATAAGAAATCCAATCCAATGTAGGAGGTGATCTCACTACCCTTGGATCTAGATCTGACGGCTTCAAGAGTTAGTCGCATAAGAGAAATTTGGAAACCAAGAAATCATAGTGTGACAGCGTGACAAAATATCTATTTCAAATCCAATTTTTAATAAAGTGTGAACACATCATTTCCTTCTCTCTATCTCTCTCTTCAATTGAGGGTACAAACATTATCCAAATTAAGTGAAATTTTGCACATGGGCCAATTAAGGCATGTAGATTCCAATTTTGACATTAGTTTCAAATCTGGAAACTTTTGACACATGAATTAAGCAAATCATGTTTTCTCTTTCCTAATGCATTAGAGACTTCTAGAATTATCCAATTAAAGTGAAACTCCACCATCAAGCAAACTTAAGCTTTAGGATACTAATTTTCCATTAATTTCATTACTTGAAGTTATATATCACATTATTTAATGTTTTAGGCTTTTACATACTTTCTCTCTACTAAATACACACATGAACCTTAAAGATTATCCAAATTAGTTGAAATTTTGCACATAAGCTTATTTTAACATGAATATTATGAATTTGAGATTATTTTTTTTCTTTTGGTGTCATTAAATGTTTTATTTATTATTTTTTTAGAAAACTCACAATTTCTTTTCTAAATAAAATAGATATAGTTTTTATCCTAAAATTGTGAAACTTGGCCTCCAAGACAAAACATATCCAAAGAAAATGAATCTGAAGTTATTCTTATCCAATTCGTCTTCCTTTAATGAGTTTTACATATTAACATTTGTTCCCATTATTATTTTAGTTATGATATTATTTCATCATTATTTTTATCTTTCTTCCAATTGTGTCCCATATCAATGCATTACAACCAAAAGGATTATATATTATTATTGTGCATGAAATTCATTATGTTACCATTTAACTCATTAAATTTATCGATCCCTTATTTATTTGAATTATGTATCAATATTCTCAATTATGGACACTTAGTTCTTCTATGTATATTATTATTGTTAACCTTAATCAACATTATCTCATGTGGTACATTTTATGTATCCCTTATTAGTCTAAATATTAATATGAGAGCATTATGTCTTAATGGTATTCATGCATATATTTTAGGGTGATTTATTCATGTATTCATATATTAGGGTTACCATTAACTACTATTAAGTATATCTTAATCCTTGTTTGGCTAAGTCCAAAGAAATAAACTCCCAATCTTCCAAGGCATATGATTGGGGTCAAGAAGTTAGGTTTCGGTTCATTACAACACTCCATCGCATAAAAGGATTTCATCCTCAAAATCTAATCATTCATATATCATTAATAAACTACTCTCCACCCCTTAAAATATTCAACCTAACAAGTCCAACTAAACATCATCAAGGTACTATGGTCACTCTGCATCTTTTAATTGTGAATATTTTAGGGGTTTAAGTTGTCCATGTATCCAACTAAAAAGTCATAACCAACTAGGGTTGAGATTTAGATCCTTGTGTCTCTAACCTAGCAACCTTAAGGTTCACATAACAACCAAAGGTCAAAGAGGACAAGTCAAATACACCTTTATATTATTCCACATATTCCTAGTCACCTCTTCATAGGAAAAATCTATGGTTAAGATTCTATTTTAACTAATTCTAGGGTTTCTCTAACTAGGCTTCATAGATATCTTCACTGTAACTCACTTCAAGAAAACATCATCAAAATCCCAAAAATGTTATTTTTGTATATATAGTATTATAAAGAAAATAATTTGATGTGAAAACTTTTGTGATAGAAAATAGAAATCAGGTCCCAAAATCAAAGCGAGAACCAAGTCACAATATTTCCATATAGTTTCTCCTTAACAACTACTTTCCTCATCCTCATACCAAAACTTTATAACATCCAAAGATATATGTCACCACTAACCTATATGGTAGGGTAAGATCACCTAGAACCTTATCACATTAGGGCTTGCTAAACATGGTTCTAATGTGAAACTCATATCAACCTTTAATCATCTCAAGACTAGAATCGATCAACTCTAGGGTGAACATCTCACCTAGAGGTAAACTATCTAAGGCAAGGGTTCTAATCAGGGAGGCAAAATTGAAAGAGTCAGATTCCGACTGCCAAGGGCTCTGAAACCATGTTGTAAGGAGTGGGACCCAAAGGGGATCCACTCCCTACTAAAATTTGAGGAATAAAACATCCATTCCAAACACACACAAAAGGTATGCAGAAATAGGTGTATAATTTTCAAATCTTACATGATGGTATACAAAAGACCAAAGTATAGCAGCGATATATAAAACACAACTATAATCAATTTTACAGAGTACATCATCTCCCATATAGGATTTACATGGATATTACATAATAAGGATCTGGTAGAGGGAAATCTAAACCAAATCAAGATTGTCTCCAAGCAACAACTTGTTATGTTAGGTCCATCTCATGATGCCCTATCCTCCATGTCCAACACCTGGGTTTGGAAGCACACCCCAACAAGAGAAGAAAAATAGATGACATCATCAAAAGGCTAGTATGACCATACTAAAACGGGATTGAGCAATATATGGAGTAAAGGACATCAAATAAACAAGGTTTCCCATAGAAAGGTAAGGGACTACCCAAGTGGGCATCAAGAGAGATGAATTGCAAACATATGATAAAAAAGGGATACTTCCCATAATGAAAACAATAAGGTTGTGCCACAAGCACATATCAAATTAGGGCACATAACCCATCATCAATAACATCAACCTGCATACATGTGAGATAAGCATAACACTAGAAAAATATTAAGACAATGGCAGTCAAGCCTCATAAAATTGAAACCTGATAGAGAATGGAACATAACAAAACTCCCCAAAATATAAAGTGTGGGCCAAGCTGCATAAACTTAAAATTCGGGTATGGGGCACATAACCGCCATCCCAAAAATTTAATAAGGGCACATAACCCAAAAACCAAAGCAATTACACTACTATAGGGCTATCTGATTCACATAACATGCTTAATGTATATGCAAGTAAAAAGTATAGTCATATTAAACAAGATTTGTTACAACATAAATGACAACATAAGCAACCACCACAAAAGTGGGAAAAAGAGCATATATCACCAACTAAAGTTCCACCGTGAAAGGATAGAGTCTAAAAGAGTGTCCATCACAATAAATTGATCACAATATCAGAAACCAATAAGGTATTCCACAAGAAAGATGTTCTCAAAAGAGAAAGGAATATTGTGTTGGTTGATTTTCCATAGGATCAAGAGAAAGATGAAAATAGGTTATTGCTCAAAAGGAATAATAGTGGATGCATACATACCTCACTTTAGAGTTTAAACAAGTCCAAACACAGTCCTACATCCAAGCCTAGGTCTCGAAAGCACCTATTAAGAATATATGTAAAATTAGGGTTAGGTTTACATTGATTATTTAAAACCCTAAAAATTGCCTTTTTAATATTTATAAATTAGGTTGTCAAAACCACACCACATTTTAGATTATATATTTTTGAGTGCAAAACATATTTTATTATATTTTTTGAGTTATTAATAATTAAAAATGAATTTGCAAATTATAATTAAATTAATAAAGTCCACTAAAATTCATATATTAATAATCTAGAATTATGGTATAAAACCAACACCATTAGATAGAAAATCCTTTTTTAAATTAAACGACTATTTATTTGTAATTTTCTAACAAAGCATTGATTTTCTATGAATTTTGAAAGAATAGACCAAATAGAAATCTAAAAATGCCACGTAGGAAAAAACCAACCTAGGTGAGGAAGAGATAGAGAGAGGACGCACACAGTGAGTTGGCCCAATCATGAATGGCCAACTTAGTTGGTCTCTCAGTCAACTCAGTGTTAAGCATGCACAAGAGCAAGGAATAAAAACCAGGTGAAAGTACGAGAATGCCCTTCTTTGAAAAACAAAGGCAAAAGGGAAAGTGGGAGGGTAACGTGGAGAATTAACATTGGGGATTCATCCCCCTCACAACCCCGCGTCATGGCTTGTGAAGCTGCTCCAAGCTAAGTAGCCAACAATCTATCTAAGATTCAAAGTGCCCAGGTAAAACTCTCAAAAACACTACCTGGTCATCACGGACATAGAAACCTAAATCATACCTGGAAAGGAGGCCTGGAACTCCAAAGCCACTTTCCACCCTTGGAAACTCAGAGACTGAGCAAGGCTGGACCAACCGAAAGACCAATAACACAAAACAAAAACACTCATTATCATCGTGAATTCAAACTAAAACTAGAGGTAGGAAGAACATAGCAGATATAGGTAAAGATGTGGAAGTTGAACCCCAGATTGCAGAAACACATGAATAGAGGAAAAAAGAGGGAAAAGGGTGAGGATTGCTTTAGTGTCCAATTGAAGGAGGAAATAGCATCGTGATAAGTACATGAACGGGTGTGAGTCTCCCCCTGGCGGCTTTTTGGTGGGATCATCACCGACGGACCCCACAATTTTAGACTGTCCACCACAATTCGGGGAAAGTAGATGGGGGCGAAATAGGAGAAAATGAGGACAGGGGGTAGACTCTAGGGCTTCATCAAAGGTGGAGGGTTACCTATTTAAGCGTGTGAGGGGTTGAAGAAGCACTGGTCATAGGAGGACTTAGAAAATAGAGGAAACTGAGAAAGCCCTTCGTCGACAGAGATGTAGGGATGAAAAACATAAGGAAAGTTGGGATTAAATTGTTCAAAATTGGGTGAGGAAGCCAAAGAGAAAAAAGGATATAAAGGTGTAGTAGAGAGAGAGAGAGAGAAATCTCAGAGAGAATCTCACAATCATTGTGTGTGCGGAAAAGAAATCTGATCCAAGGTAGGAGATGATCTCACTACCCTTGGATCTAGATCCGACGGCTGTGAGAGTTAGTCTCATAAGAGAAATTTAGAAACCAAGAAATAATAGTATGATAGTGTGACAAAATATCAATTTCACATTAGATTTTTAATTAAGTATGAAGACATCATTTCCTTTTCTCTCTCTTCAATTGAGGGTCCAACCATTATCCATATTAAATGAAAATTTTCATATAGGCCAACTAAGGCATGTAGATTTTGATTTTGGCATCAATTTTCACATTTTGAAACTTTTGATACATGAATTAAGCAAATCATATTTTCTCTTTCCTAATGCATTAGATACTTCTAGAATTACCCAATTAAAGTGAAACTTCACCCTCAAGAACACTTAAGCATTTAGGATTCTAATTTGCCATTATTTTCATTCCTTGAAGTTATATATCACATTATTTAATATTTTAGGCTTTTACATACTTTCTCTCTCCTAATCCACACATGAACCTAAAAGATTATCCAAATTAGTTGAAAATTTGCACATAAGCTTATTTTAACATGTATATTACAAATTTGAGATTAGTTTTCTCTTTTGGATTCATTAAATGTTTTATTTCTTATTTTAGAGAAAACTCACCTTTTCTTTTCTAAATAAAATAGATATAGTTATTTTTATCCCAAAATTGTGAAACTTGGCCTCAAGCCAAAACATATCCAAATAAAACAAATATGAAGTTATTCTCATCCAATTAGTCTTCATTTTATGAGTTTTACATAATTAAAATTTGTGGCCCATTATTACTTTACTTAACATATTATTTCATCATTATTATTATCATTCTTCCAATTGTGTCCCATATCTACACATTACAACCAAAAGGATTATATATTATTATTGTGCACAAAATTCTTTATGTTATCATTCAACTCATTAGATTTATCAATCCCTTATTTATATGATTTATATATCAATATTCTCAATTGTGGACACCTAGTTCTTTATGTATATTATTTTTGTTAACCTTAATCAACATTATCTCATGAGACATTTTTTATGTTCCTTTATTAGTCTAAACATTACTATGAGAGCATTAGGTATTAATTGTTTCCATTCATATATATTAGGGTGATTTATTCATGCATTAATATATTTGGGTTACCATTAACTACTATTAGGTATATCTTCATCCCTATTTGTCTAAGTCCAAAGAACTAAACTCTTAATCCTCCAAGGCATATGATCAGGATCAAGAGGTTAGGTTTCAATTTGTTACAACACTCCATCCCTTAATAGGATTTCATACTCAAAATCTAATCGTTCATATATCATCAACCAACTACTATCCACCCCTTAAAAGATTCAACCTAACAAGTCAAACTGAATATCATCAAGGTGTTGTGGTCACTTTGCATCTTTTAATTGTGAAAATTTTAGGGGTTTAATTTGTCAATGTATCCAAATAAAAATTCATAACCAACTAGGGTTGAGCTTTAGATCCTTGTATATCTAACCAAACAACACTAAGGTTCACATAAAAATCAAAGGTCAAAGAGGATAGGTCAATTAGACCTATATATTATTTCGTATATTCTTAGTCACCTCTTAGTAGAAAAATCTAAGGTTGAGATTCTATTTTAACTAATTCTATGGTTTCCCTAACTATACTTCGTAAATATCTTCATGTGACTCAGTTCAAGAAAACATCATCAAATTCCAAAAAACATTATTTATGTATATATAGTATTATAAGGAAAATAATTTGATGTGAAAACTTTAGTGATAGCAAACTAAAATCAGGGCCCAAAATCAAAGCGAGAACAAACTCACAATATTTCCATATAGTTTCTCCTTAACAACTACTTTCCTCATCCTCATACCAAAACCTCATGACATCCAAAGATATTTATTACCACTAATCTATATGGTAGGGTAAGATCACCTAGAACCTTCTCACATTAGGGTTTTACTAAACATGGTTCTAATGTGAAACTCATATCAACCTTTAATCAACTCAAGAGTAAAATAGATCAATTCTAGGGTGAACATCCTACCTAGAGGGCAACTATCTAAGGCAAGGGATCTAATCAGGGAGACAAAATTGAAATAGTCAGATTTCGACCACCATAGGCTCTAATACCATGTTGTAAGGAGTGTGACCCAGAGGGGATCCACTCCCTACTAAAACTTAAGGAATAAAACATCCATTCCAAACACACACAAAAGGTATGCTGAAATTGATGTAAAATTTTCAAATCTTACATGATGGTATACAAAAGACCAAAGTATAACAATGGAACATAAAACTATAATCAATTTTACAAAAGTATATCATCATCTTCAATATAGGGTTTACATGGATATTACATCATAAGGATCTAGCAGAAGGAAATCTAAACAAAATCAAGATTGTCTCCAAGCAATTACTCCTTAAGCTAGGTTTGTGTCATCATGACATGTCCTCCATGTCCTAACATGGGGTTGGAAGCTTACCCCAACAAGAGAAGAAAAATAGATGACATCAACAAAAGGATAGCATGAGCATACTAAAATGGGATTGAGAAATATATGGAGTAAAGGACATCAAATAAACAAGACTTCCCACAGAAAGGTAAAGGACTACCCAAGTGGACATCAAGACTGCAAACATATTATAACAAAAGAGATACTTGCCATAATTAAAACAATAATGTTGTGTCACATAAGAACATATCATGAAATTAGGGCACATAACCCATCATCAATAACATCAACCTACATGCATGTGAGATAAGCATAGCACTAGGACAATATAAGGACAATGGCGGCCAAGCCTCATAAACTTGAAAACTGATAGAGAATGGCCCATAACCAAACTCTAAAATATATAAAGTTTTGTCCAAGACTCGTAAACTTAAACCCTGGGTATGGGGAACATAACCTCCATCCTAAAAATATAATAAGGGAACACAACCCAAAAATCAAAGAAATTACATTACTATAGGGCTACCGAATCACATAACATGCTTAATGTAGAGGCAAGTAAAAAGTATAGTTATATTAGACAAGATTTGTCACCACATAAATGACAATACAAGCAACCACCACAAATGTAACATACTAGATCTCATACCCTACCCTAGAAGTTGACATTTTGGACTTAGCCAAACAAGATTAGACCTAGATAGATGTTTCATATAACCCCAATGAGCTAATGCATGTATGGATCACCTTAATCTAACCTAATGTTCTAACATTAATCTTAGGTTTATAATGAATACATAAAATATGCTACATAACTCTTTTTGGTAGTAATATGAAGATAAGAGACTTAATTGGATGAATAATTTAGATAGTGGGCCGTTAATGGGTCATATGACATATCTCATAAAAATAAGTCTCAAAATTGGAAACAAACTTCAAATTCAAAATCTACATAACAAAATTAGCCTACGTGTCAAATTTCATCTAATTTGGACCACCTTGAAATATTAGGATAATTTTAGGAGAGAGAAAATGAGTAAAAGGCATAAGTAATGATTAATGTGAATATATAAACTTCAAAATATGTAAATAATGTAAAATTCATATTTAACACATCAAATATAACTTTTTATGAAGTTTGGCCCAATTTGGATGTTGTTTATGTAAGTTAAGCAATTTTAGGTACATTCTGGACTTTTTTGTAATTTACCCAATTTGGAGGTTTTCTTTGAAAATTGCCACATACATTATATTCCTTATATACTCCATTACCATTTTTGAGTTTTTGAACCATAGGGAGCCTATTTCACCTTGGTTTGAAGGTGTTTCTTTCCAAGGGCTTTTAGGGATTACTCACTTTATAAATGAGTTTATCTTTAGAAGCTATCAACTAATGGGGTTATTTCTTTGATTGGAGGTCAGTTGAGATGGCCTATAAGTGTCCATAAATAGACATTTGATATTCAAGAAGCCTCTATGAGCTTTCCGCTTGCATGGCCATGAAATCCCTAGGCTAAGGACACATGGAAAGCTCCATGGACACCTCATGCTTGACTTCTTCCTTATCCATAAAGGTTTGCATGTCCATAGGCACCCTTAACATTGGACACATGGAAAGTATCTTGACACCTCATGCTTTACTTCCTCCTTATGCATAAAGGCTTACATGTCCGTGGACACCCTTATACATGACACATGGAAAGTCTCATAGACACCTCATACTTGACCTCTTTCTTTATATAGCCATATCTATCCCTTACCAACTCCCAATTTGAAAAATCTTTCTCTCCTTTATTTGCTCTATCTTATAGCATCACTACTACTCTATTTTTCCATGAAGGTTATGTCCCAAGGTAAAATAAGGTGCCTACCTTGGAGAAGAAGGCCCTTAGGGTTCCAAATTTGCTCTATTTACAGTTTCTAAAGCTCCTCCTTGGTTATTTTGACCAAAACTAGTAAGTATCCTCCTTTACTTCCTTATGTTCATGTTTTTAGTCTTCCTTCCACCTTACTTCAGGTATTAACCATGGTTTTCCATGGTGAAACCCCACCTAGAGCCATTAAACACCTCATCTCCATGTTCTTTTGTTAGGATTTTTTACCTCTAAAGTGGAGAAGGTGCTTCTTGCTCGAGATAAGAGCTTTGTTGGAGAAACCAGCCTCTCTAAGCTTGGGAACCTTACTTATTGGACCTTTCCACCTTGCCTAGAGGTTCTTTGGAGGCCTAGGATTGGATCTAGGATTGACTTGGACTGTTTAGACTATGAATTTGAGGCATGATGTATCCCCTATTCTTCTATGTTGAGCAATTCACCTATGCTTATTCATTCTCTTTGTCCTATGGACATTAGCCTATACACTATGTCTTTTCTTATGAAAATCATGGTTCATGTGAACTACCTTATTTGATATTGATCATGGGATCATGGATATTCTTTTGAACTCTTATCTTATAAAAGATGACATGTGATGTCTTTTTCCCATTTATTAGGTGGATGTATATGTTGGTCACTTATGTGGTGACTAGTTTATATATTCTGACTATACTTTCTACTTGCCTCTACATTTAACATGCTATGTGATTCAGTAGCACTACAATAGTGTAACTGCATTGGTTTTTATGGTAGATGTGATATTTCTTGCTCTTTTGGGATGGAAAGGAACCTCATACCTAGGGCAAGATGTGTGATTTCTTGGCCCATATTTTATATATTTGGGAGATTGGAAATATTCCTTTCTCTATCAGGTTTCAAGTTTATGAGACTTGGCCGCCTTTATGTTTATATTGTTCTAGGGCTATGTTTATCTCACATGCATGCAGGTTGATGATATGGGGTGTGTGCCCTAATTCTTTACATGTTCTTGTGTGGCACAAACTTTATGTTTTATTAACAGAAAGTGTTCTTTTGTCATCATATGATTTCAATTCTTTTTCTCTTGATACCCATTTGGGTGTCCCTTATCTTTTATATGGGAAGCCTTTTATATTTGATGTCCTTTATTCCATATATTGCTCAATTTTCTATTTAGTATGCACATACCAGCCTTTGTTGATGTCATCTATTTTCTCTTCTTGTTGGGGTATGCTTGCAACCCTAGGTGAAGGACTTGGATGATAAGGCATGAAGTTTTGAACTAGCTTAAGGAGTTAAAGTTTGGAGACAACGTTGTTATGGTTTAGATTTCCCTCTACTTAGATCCTTATGTCGTATCATACATGTAAACCCTTATGGGATATTATGATGTACTTTTGTAATCTTTTGTGAAAATTAAATATAGTCATTATTTTATTCCACTGCTACACTTTGGTCTTTTGCATACCATCATAATAAATGTGGAAAATTTATACTTATTCCAACTTACCTTTGAGTGTGTTTGGAATGGATGTTAATTCTTCAAAAAGAAAATTAGTAAGGGGGTGATCCCACCTCCTTACAACATGGTATCAGAGCCCATAGTAGTCAGAATCTGACTATTTCAATTTTGTCTCCATAGTTAGAATGCTTGCCTTACCTTCAAATGACATATTTTCCCTAGAGTTGATCAATAGATGATGAAGGGTTGATTTAGGATCATATAGTTTCACATTAGAATAATGATGAATAGATCCTTAAAATACTTACAAGTAAAAGATACATAGGTAACCATAGTAACTTGAGGTTGTTTAGCTTGGCCTTTAGACAGCTACTAGGACATGAAGTTGAAAGAAAAGTTGTCTAGAAAGGATCAGGGTTTGGGGGTTGGAAAGATTTTCCTCCGCACCACTATCTTGGTTTACGAGGACTCCCAAATCCATATGATATCGGCCTGGCCTGAGCTAATATGAATTGTCCGAAATAGCATACTTTTAGGCAATAGTAGACTTAGACATTTATATGATTTATCTTTAGGGACTCTAATATGTTGAAATAGTCTCCCAAGTGTAAATACTTGTTTTAGGATGGACAAGAGCTAGTTAATCCATAGTTCATAGTTAGTCTTTACAAGTTATGTTTTTTTTTGCATGATGCTTATGTAGTTGGATGTAAGGAAGTGTACTTGAACCTTTTGTACCTAATGAATATTTTGACTTAATAAGATGAATCCTTTAAGGGTTGGTGAGTAAGTAGTTTTCTTATATCTGGATGTTATCATTTCGAGGACGAAATCCCTTTAAGGGGTGGTGTGTTGTAACATACTAGATCTCAGACCCTACCCTGGAAGTTGACATTTTGGACTTAGCCAAATAAGATTAGACCTAAATATATGTTTAGTATAACCCCAATGATCTAATACATGTATATATCACCTTAATGTAACCTAATGTTCTAACATTAATCTTAGGTTTATAATGGATACATAAAATATGCCACATAAATCATTTTGGTGGTAATATGAAGATAAGAAACTTAATTTGATGAATAATTTAGATAATGGGCCATATGACATATCTCATAAAAAGAAATCTCAAAAGTGGAAACAAACTTCAAATTTGAAATCTACATATCAAAATTAGCCTACATGTCAAATTTCATCTAATTTGGACAACCTTAAAATATTAGGATAAGTTTATGAGAGAGAAAATGAGTAAAAGGCATAAGTAATGAATAATGTGATTATATAAACTTCAAATTTGTAAATAATGGAAAATTCATATTAAAAACATCAAAGATAACTTGTGGATGAAGTTTGGTCCAATTTGGATGTTGTTTGTGTAAGTTATGCAATTTTAGGTACATTCTGGACTTTTCTGCAATTTACCTAATTGGGAGGTTTTCTTTACAAATTGTCACATACATTATAATCCTTATATATTCCCTTACCATTCTCAAGTTTTTTAACCATATGGAACCTAGTTGCACCTTGGTTTGAAGGTGTTTCTTTCCAAGGGCATTTTAGGGATTACTCTCTTTATAAATGAGCTTATCTTTAGAAGCTATCAACCAATGGGGTTATATCTTTGATTGGAGGTCAATTGGGATGTCCTATCCATAAACATACATTTTATATTCAAGAAGCCTCAATGAGATGTCCTCTTGCTGGCCATGAAATCCCTAGGCTAAGGACACATGGACAGCTCCATGGACACCTCATGCTTGACTTCTTCCTTATCCATAAAGGTTTGCATGTCCATAAGCACCCTTAACATTGGATACATAGAAAGTAACTTGACACCTCATGCTTGACGTATTCCTTATCCATAATCTTTCATGTCCATGGACACCCTTATACATGACACATGGAAAGTCTCATAGACACCTCATACTTGACCTCTTTCTTTATATAGCCATATTTACCCCTTCCCAACTCCCAATTAGAAAACTCTTGTTCTCCATTATTTCCTTTAGCTTAGAGCATCACTCCTACTTTGTTTGGCCATGAAGGTTCTGTCCCAAGGTAAAAGAAGGTGCCTACCTTGGATAAGAAGGCTCCTAGGGTTCCAAATTTGCTCTATGGAAGGTTTCTAAAGCTCTTTCTTGGTTATTTTGACCAAAACTAGTAAGTATCCTCCTTTCCCTTCCCTATTTTCATGTTGTTAGTCTTCCTTCCACCTTCCTCCAGGTCAGAATCATGGTCTTACATGGTGAAACCCCACCTAGATCCCTTAAACACCTCATCTCCATGTTCTTTTGTTAGGGTTTTCACCTCTAAAGTGGAGAAGGTGCTTCTTGCTCGAAACATGAGCTTTATTGGAGAAACCAACCTATCTAAGCTTGGGAACCTTACTTATTGGACCTTTACACCTTCCATAGAGATTCATTGGAGGCCTAGGCTTGGATCTAGGATTGACTTGGACTGTTTAGACTCTGACGTTGAGGTATGATGTATCCCCTATTCTTCTATGTTGAGCAATTCACATGTGCTTATTTCATTCTCTTTGTCCTATGGACATTAGCATATACACAATGTCTTTTTTTTTAAATCATGGTTCATGTGAACTACCTTATTTGATATTGATCATGGGATCATGGATATTCTTTTGAACTCTTATCTTATAAAAGATGGTATGTGATGTCTTTTGCCCACTTATGAGTTGGATGTATATGTTGGTCACTTATGTGGTGACTAGTTTATATATTCTGACTATACTTTCTACTTGCCTCTACATTTAACATGCTATGTGATTCAGTAGCACTAGAGTAGTGTAATTGCATTGGTTTTTATGGAAGATGTGTTATTTCCTACCGAGCAGATGTGATATTTCTTGCTCTTTTGGGATGGAAAGGAACCTCATACCCAGGTCAAGATGTGTGATCTTTGCCCATATTTTATATATTTGGGAGATTGGCAGTATTCCTTTCTCTATCAGGTTTCAAGTTTATGAGAATTAGCCGCTTTTGTGTTTATATTGTTCTAGGGCTATGTTTATCTCACATGCATGCAGGTTGATGATATGGGGTGTGTTCCCTAATTCTTTACATGTGCTTGTGTCGCACAATCTTTATGTTTTATTAATGGCAAGTGTTCTTTTGTTATCATATGATTTCAATTCTTTTTCTCTTGATACCCATTTGGGTGGTCCTTATCCTTTCTATTGGAAACCTTTTATATTTGATGTCATTTATTCCATATATTGCTCAATTTCCTATTTTGTATGCACATACCAGCCTTTGATGATGTCATCTTTTTTCTCTTCTTACTGGGGTATGCTTCCAACCCTAGGTGAAGGACTTGGATGATAAGGCATGAAGTTTTGGACTAGCTTAAGGAGTTAAAGCTTGGAGACAAAGTTGTTATGGTTTAGATTTCCTTCTACTTACATCCTTATGTTGTATCATACATGTTAACCCTTATGGGATATTATGATGTACTTTTGTAATCTTTTGTGAAAATTGAATATAGTCATTATTTTTATTCCACTGCTATACATTGGTCTTTTGTATACCATCATAAAAAATTTGGAAAATTTATACCTATTCCAACATACCTTTCAGTGTGTTTGGAATGGATGTTAATTCTTCAAAAAAAATTAGTAAGGTGGTGATCCCGTCTCCTTACAACAAAAGTGGGCAAAAATAGTATATATCACCAAGTAAAGTTCCACCATGAAAGGACAGAGTCCAAAAGAATGTCCATCACAGTAAATTGATCACAAGATCAGAAAAAAATAAGGTATTCCACAAGAAATATGTTCTCAAAAGAGAAAGGAATATTGTGTTGGTTGATTGTCCATAGGACTAAGAGAAAGATGAAAATAGTTAATTTCTCAAAAGGAATAATAGGGGATGCAATATACCTCACTTCAGAGTCTAAACAAGTCCAAACTCAGTCCTAGGTCAAAGCCTAGGTCTCCAAAGCACCTATTAAGCATATATGTAGAATTAGGGTTAGGTTTACATTAATTATTTAAAACCCTAAAAATCACATTTTTGTCATCTATGAATTAGGTTATCAAAACCACACCATATTTTAGATTATATTTTTTTGAGTTGAAAAATATTTTATTATATTTTTCTATCTTATACATTATTAGATATGAGTTTTGCAAATTATAATTAAATTAGTAAAGTGCATTAAAATTTATATATTAATAATTTGGAAGTATGGGATAAACCAACACCATTAGATAGAAAATATTTTTCTAAATCAAATGACTATTTATTTGTAATTTTTTGACAGAGCATTGATTTTCTATGAATTTCAAAAGAACAGACCAAACGGAAAATCTAAAAATGTCACATAGGCAAAGACCAACCCGGTTGAGGAAGAGAGAGGTAGAGGATGCATGCTGTGAATTGTCCCAATCACAGATGGCCAGTTGGGCCCTCAGCCAACTCAGCACTTACCATGCCTAAGAGCAAGGAACAAAAACTAGGTGAAAGTACGAGAATGCCCTTCTTTGAAAAACAAAGGTAAGAGAGAAAGCAGGAAGGTAATGTGGAGAATTAACACAGGGGATTCATCCTCCCTCATGACCCTACACCATGTCTTGCAAAGCTGCTCTAAGCCAAGTAGCCAGCAAGTGAGCTAGGCTCCAAAGTGCCCAGGAAAAACCATAGAAAGCACCGCCAGGTCACCATGGACTTAGAGACCTAAACCATACCTGGCAAGGAGGCCTGGAACTCCAGAGATGACTTCCGCCATGGAAGCTCAGAGACTGAGCAAGTATGGACCAACCAAAAGACCAACGACACAAAACAAAAACACTAATTATCATCATGAGTTCAAACTAGAACTAGAGGTAGGAAGAACATAGCAGATATAGGTAAAGATGTGGCAGTTAAACCCCATATTAAAGAAGTACATGAGTGGGTATGAGTCTCCTCCAAAAGACTCTTTGGTGGGATCATCACTGACGAACCCCACAACTTTACACCATCCACTAGAAGTCAGAGAAAGTAGATGGGGGGAGAAAGAGGAGCAAAGGAGGACAGGGGGTGGACTCTAGGGTTTCATCGAGGGTGGAGGGTTACGTATTCATACTTGTGAGGGGTTAAAGAAGCACTGGTCACAAGAGGACCAAGAAAATAAGGGAAATTGAGAAATCCCTTCTTATAATGAGATGTAGGGATGAAAAACATTACGAAAGTTGGGATTACATTGTTCAAAATCGGGTGAGGAAGCTAAAGAGGAAGAAAATGGATAAAAAGGTGTAGCAGAGAGAGAGAATCTCGCAATCACTGTGTGTGTGGAAAAAAATATGATCCAAGGTAGAAGATGATCATGCTACCCTTAGATCTAGATCTGACAGCTGTGAGAGTTAGTCACATAAGAGAAATTTAGAAACCAAGAAATCATAGCGTGACAGGGTGACAAAATATCAATTGCAAATTTGATTTTTAATAAAGTGTGAACACGTCATTTCCTTTTCACTCTCTCTTCAATTGAGGGTCCAAACATTATCCAAATTAAATTAAATTTTGCACATAGGACAATTAAGGCATGAAGATTTTGATTTTGGCAGTAGTTTTGCATTTGGAAACTTTGACAGATGAATTAAGCAAATCATATATTCTCTTTCCTGATGCATTAGAGACTTCCAGAACTACCCAATTAACGTGAAACTCCACCCTCAAGCAAACTTAATAATTTAGGATAAGAATTTGCCATTTATTTCATTACTTGAAGTTATATATCATATTATTTAATAATTTAGGCTTTTACATACTTTCTATCTACTAAATCCACACATGAACCTTACAGATTATCCAAATTAGTTGAAAATTTAAACATAAGCTTATTTTAACATGTAGATTATGAATTTGAGATTAGTTTTCTCTTTTGGAGTCATTAAATGTTTTATTTCTATTTTGGAGAAAACTCACCTTTTCTTTTCTAAATAAAATAGATATAGTTGTTTTATCCCAAAATTGTGAAACGTTCCCTCAAAGCCAAAATGTATCCAAAGAAAACAAATCTAAAGTAATTGTTGTCTAATTATTATTCCTTTTATGAGTTTAACATATTTAACAGTTGTGGCCCATTATTATTTTTAGTTAACATATTATTTCATCATTATTATTATCATTATTCCAATTATGTCCCATATCTACATATTACAACCAAAAGGATAATATATTATTATTGTGCATGAAATTCTTTATGTTATCATTTAACACATTAAATTTATCAATCCCTTATTTATTTGAATTATGTATCAATATTCTCAATTACGGACACCTAATTCTTATATGTATATTATTTTTGTTAACTTTAATCAACATTATCTCTTGAGACATATTTAAGTACCCTTTATTAGTCTAAATATTGATATGCATGGTGGATCCTAGATGGGTGATTATATGCTATAGAGGGGGGGGTGAATAGAGACGAATGCACTTAAACAAAATTCATTAGACCTTCAAGATATATGATAAGATAAGGTTGCTAAAAAGGTAATTTGAGTGCAACTAAAACATGCATAGCAAGGATGAGAGAGATTGAGCAAATACAAGTAGACAAGCTATTTAGAGTGGTTCCACACTTCAAACTAGAAGTATGTCAGTCCACTTACCTAGAGAGGTCAACCTCTAGGATTTCCTAACCATTGCATTCTTATATTCATTCATAAGACTTACAATACATGACCAAACAAAGGACTTACCTATCTAATACAAAGAGTCTTCAACCTTACCAAGGACTTACCCACTTTGCAAGGAGTCTTCCACCTTCTTCCAAGGACTTACCTACTCTTGCACAAGTCTTTAGCCTTGTAGGTTTTACCCACTCTTCTTGGATCTTCTGCCTTTGACTTCACCTTCACTTGGAGAAGCTTCCACCAAGGACTTACCCACTTGAGCAAGGAGTCTTCTGCCTTCACCAAGGGCTTACCCACTCTTGCTCCAAGTCTTCAGCCTTGATCTTCACCAAGGGACGACTTCCCTTGTTCTTCTTCACCTCTCTTAGCCAAGAGAGAGAACCTTCATCTTCATGATTGAAATGAGAGATGGGGAGGTGGTGGAAGTGAGAGCCTCATAAGATATACATGTAGGACTAGCTCTCTTACAGATCTCCTACTCACTCTAATGGATGTAGCAAGTGATTAAGCTTAGAGAGAGAGAGAGGAGGTTGTAGGAAGCACTCAATTATAGAAAAGGAACCTCACATAGAGTTTGCATTTAATTCTCAACCTTGGAATGAAGCCCAAGGGGTCCCATTTATAGCCAGGGATGCCTCTTAGCCTTTGGGAACACTTGAGAACTAAAACTAGCCATTTTGTGGCATGTAACGGATATATTTTCACTTGTTGCAACTCTACAACGGCTAGAAGCACTTTTTTGTACTTTTCCGTACAGTGTAATCGGTCGAGTTTCTACAAGGGTAACTCGACTGATAGAGTAAAACACAAAGCCGATATTCAGACCATCGGTCAAGTTTGTCCTGGGGAAACTCGACCGACCAATGAAAATCGAATTGGTCTGGTACTCCATCAGTCGAGTTCTGTGAAGTGTAAACTCAACCAATCAAAAGTCATTTTCAAGATCCAATCAGGATCGGTCGAGTTTGCAACTCACAGAACTCGACTGATGAAGAACCTGATGTTTATTTTGGAAAATGGCTTTTGAGTGCTTTAACATTTGATCTAAGTGCTCCTGATTTTTTCTAAGCTTAATTACAAGTCATACAATCATTACAAGTGATTTACAATATAATTCTAATGGATTTACATCATATTACAAATACATGCACTTGTATTGACTTTGACTTGTCTTTTCTCCAATTTGATATGCGCAAGTTAGGGCAATTGGAGTGTGTCTATACCTAATATGAAATCACTCCAGTAGAGACATTAGATACCAATATGTGGAATGGTTAGTCATCATCAAAATAAGGGTTTAGTCAATTTAGGCATGAGTCAACATTGACCTAATTGACCTTGAGTCAACATTCTCCCCCTTTTTGAAGATGACAAACCATTCCATAAATGTATTGAAAGCTTTTAAGTAAAATCATACCTTTGGAGAAACCTAGGGGTTTCAATAGGACTGAGCTCATATGCTCCCCCTCAATTGATGCGTATGGAGTTCTCATACTCCCCCTCAATTGATGTTATTTCTCCTGCATGGTTAGATTTCATAACATTTATAGAATACTATGTCTTCTACTCATATGTGTTCTACACATATATGTCTTCTCCCATTTTACCTTCTCCCATTTATATGGACATGCTTCTCTTCTTCATGTAAGACATGCCTTCTTCCTCTTTTAAAAGAAGACATACCTTTCTCCCCCTTTGTCATTTCAAAAAGTGGGGTTATGATGAAATAAGAAACATCACTTGTTAAAGAGAAAGGAGATAACACAGATATATATAAGGAGAGTAGAAGAGCACAGATAAGGGCTTGTTCAAGCATAGAAAGAAAAGCAGGTTAAAGCATATACTTGAACAAACCAAAAAGCAAGATAAGGTATTGCAGAAAAAAAATCACAATTTTGACCCTCAAGATGATAGAATTTGCCCAAAAAGTGCCAGGGCTCATGGCAAAGCGATGAGCCTTGCTCAGAAGGTCATTTCTGCATAAAAAACACTAGCCTTGCATCAAAAACTGAAACTAGAGTAAAATCTGCATAAAATCCAAAAATACTCCAATTTCTACATATAATGTAGATCTATGTACCCTGCATCACAATGTTATGCAAGCAACTCAAGATAGTAGATATGCAATTCAAGGAACAAGCTTGAGCATGTATGAGACAAGATATAAGCATAGCATATAGATGAGCAAAGATGCCAATTATAAACAGGGTTAGAACTACATGTATGTGAACTACTAGTAGATGTTATCACAAGTTAGGACTACTAGTAGGATCTAGATCATAGAAAGAGATACCAAAAGATACACAAGATAAAGCAAGCTATGAGTAGATGTAGAGATATATCCAAACCAAGAGATATGCAATTTTAGAAGCATGAAAGGATATAACTCACTAACAAATTTGCATCCTTACCAAAAGATGATAACCACTAAGAACCTCAAGGTTGTATCAAAACAAGATATACAGCTAGATAGATGTAGCAAGTTAGAGCACAACGGAAGCAATTTTTAGACACAACCAAGAGATCCAAAGAGATCATCATCAAAACTTGCAAAACAACTCAAAGCAAGTAATTGCAAGATATAGGTATACCAATTTAGAGCAATTAGAGAGATAGAGTTGTAAGCAACATAGGAAAATATAAAGCATGGCAATATGCATATATAAAGGTACCAAATGAGAGCACCAAAGAATAAGGTTATTGGTTGAGAAAATCTAGTTGAGAGGGAAATTCTCATTCAATAATCCAACTATATATTCTATGCACAGTGTTATCGGTCGAGTTCTGTGCATTGACAACTCGACCGATGATAGCTGCTAGAAACACCCATTTGTGCCTATCGGTCGAGTTTCAAACAGGACAAACTCGATCGACAGAGAAGCTGTCAAAAGGCACATATATTTCATAAAAACATATTTAAAGGCATGCTAAAAATACAAACCATATCCAAATATGTCTAAGCAAGTTGGTAATGCACTATAGAAGCATTAGAAACAGTTTTTGAGCAAGAGTGTGAAGAGAATCACAAAATACCAATTTTGACTCAAAAACCATATGTATAGTGCACACCATCTTGAAAAAACAAGTTAGGATTGGTTATAAGCAATAAAAATATTATCTTTGTTCTTACCATTCCTTTTTCCACTTGTTGTCACCCTCTACACATCTCACCTTTCTTCTTTCATATGGATTGACAAGTCAATTTGCAATTCAATAGCTCAAGTCAACCCATTTGCAAGTACCTACAAGAATAAAGATGAAAAGTTCCCCATTCATGTTTTTGGGTACGAAGGAGTTAGTTTAGAAACCCAAGTCCTATTGCTCTTGGTTGCTTTCCTAAAAGGACAACAAGTAGAATAATGGAAAAAATCATTCGAATAGTTGCATGTGCCCATAGTCTTAGAACTAGAGGATTATCCATGGAATATTGGAGGTCCTTTACCTTTTTTGTTCCTTTGACTACCATCATACCCCAAACCATGTCTACCAATTTGTTTGGTAGTATGGTGTAGTATATCATTAAGGCTCTTCTTACCAACTAAGAATCTTTGCAAAGCAGATCTCAAACTATCATTATCATGCATAAGAGAAGTAATAGTACAGGACAAATGATTGATATTATATCAAGCATGCAAAAGATCATTTTCTAAGCAAAGAGCTTTAGTTAAATAAGAATCTCTATTAATGTGAAGAGAAGCAACATCATTCTCTCTATTAGTAGAACTAGAAAAAGATTCATGTACATTGATTTTAGCAAGCAAGGAGGTATTTTCTATTTCTAATTCTTGAAAAACAAAATCTTTGTCCTTGTTTTCAAATTTAAGAACATCAATATCATGCATGAGAGAATCAACAATTAAAGTATGCTCTTCATTAGAACTAGGAATTAAAGATTGAGCTTCTAGAAATCTAATCTTATCAAGCAAACTCGCATTTTCAAGTTTAAGAGAATCTACTTGACTAAGACAATCATTTTTTTCATCAAGCAAGCAAGAATTAGCATGTTCAAGATCATCTAGTTCTACATGCAAATTATCAACAATTCTAGCCAGCTTTTTCTTTTTCCTTTTATAACTTAAGAGAGGCACAAGTATCATGAATAATAGCAATCAAAGATTCTTTATCTAAAGAGTTTAGATTTACCTCACTTGAGTCCTTATTTGTTCATGCCATAAGAGCAAAATGGCATTCTCCATCATCACTAGAGCTTGAGCTACCACTTGACTCTTCACTTGATTCTTCACTTGAACTTGATTTGGAGGAGTCACTTGAGCTTGAGTGGCACTTATCTTCTCTTTTATTGTGATGATGGGTCTTCATAACTTGTGGGCAATCTATCTTGAAGTGACCCTTCTTTCCACACTTGAGGCACCAGATGGAGGAGGACTTGCCATTGTAGAGTTTACCCTTGGAGTACATGGAATCTTCTTTAGCTTGAGAGGATGGAGAGACTTGTTCCATGATAGCCTCAATTTGAGCCTTCATTTCAGCCTTCTTCATTCTCTTTAGCTCTTTCTTCTCTTGTATTTCTACTTCCTCCCTCTTGTCAAGTGTGGCTTCATGTGCTTGTAGATTTCCAATGAGCTCTTCAATAGGAATACCCTTAAGAGACTTTGCTTCTTCAATGGAAGTCACCTTGGATTCCCACCTCTTGGGGAGAGTTCTATGGATCTTTGAGTTGATCTCTCCACTAGACATAGGATGTCCTAGAACAGCAAGACCATTCACAATGGTGTTGAGCCTTGAGTACATGTTGGCTATCCTCTCCTCCTTTCCCATCTTGAAGTTCTCAAGCAGCCCTTTGAGCATGTAGGCTTTGCTTTCCTTCACTTGATCTATCCCTTCATAAGTGATGCATAGCTTTCTCCATACCTCATAGGTTGTTTCACATGAATAAATCCAGTTGAACTCGATGGGGGTCATGGAGGCATAGAGTATGTGCATGGCTCTAGCATTCAGGGTTGCTTTCTTCAAGGTAGCTTCATCCCATTCTTCAATCTTTGTCTTTGGTAGCATGTATGGGCTGTTCACCATTTTCCACATCTCAAGACTTGATCATTGTTGTAGTATTGAAGCATTCTTCTCCAATAGAGGAAATTGCTCCCATCAAAGATTAGTAGGCTGATCAAGTATTTCCCTCCTTGGTAGTCACCCATCTTCTCCTACTTGTAGAAGTATGCTTGGAGAAGACCCACTCTGATACCAATTGTTGGATCCTAGATGGGTGATTAGATGCTCTAGAGGGCACTACTACAGAAATGGCTTATAACGTCACTTTTAAAGGTGTCGGTTGTAATAATACACCGACACCTAAACAATAAAGTGTTGGTTTATAAAATAAACTGACATCAATCTGTGAAGGGCGACCAGACACGGGTATCACTTTTATTCGGTGTCGGTTACTTAATAACACACCGACACCAAAAATTAACCGCCAAATCCAAAATTTCCAACGAAAAAATTACCTCTAAAAATTTAACATATGGCGTCGGTCATTACCTAAAAAACCGATGATGAAAGGTTATTCGCTAAACAGAAATTGGGCACATTTTGATCGTCAGTTTTACATCAATGACCGACACTTATGGTTTTTCCCACGCTCTTCGCGGGAAATTTTTCACACCCTTTGAGAGTTGGATTTTCAAAACAACCAACGACTATGGTTAGTAATCGACAACTAATTTTATAATCGATGTATGTAGATAGACGTCAGTTTATTTCTAGTTAAAACCGACGATTATCATTTGGAACAGGTGTCGGTTTGTGTTGTTAACCGACACTATTAGTTTTATGTGTCGGTTGAGTTTAATAAATGACACCGAATGTTAACTTAATATCGCCCGAGCGAGCCCGACTCTTCCCCTTTCTCTCTGTGATTGCAATCAGCTATTAGGGTCTGGCGATTCTGGCATTCTCCTTACTCGCCGCCGCTGATCTCCTTGCTCGCTGACGCTGTTCTACTGCTACTGCCATCGCCGCCGTTCGTGGAGCTTGCCGCCGCCGTGGAGCTTGCAGTTTATGGAGCTCGCCGATATTCGTGGATCTCGCGTCCTCCGTGGAGCTCGCCATTCGTGGAGCTGCCACCGTCGTTGGTCCTCTCCTCCATCCGGTCCTCCTCTCGCCGGTGCTAGCAGTCGTACTGCCGGAGCCTAAGCCAGTGCCAGTAGCCACCGTGCTAGCCGTCCTACTGCTAGAGCCAAAGCCAGTGCCAGTGCCAGTAGCCAGCGCCAACAGCAGCAACCGGAACCAGAGCTTGCCATTATTGTCACCATTGCCACTGGTAGAGAGTAAAGCCTCCAATTGACTAGGTTTGCATCCTCAATTCATCCTTGGCTTAACCTATTTTTTAATGTGTGTTGTTAATGTGTGTTGACCTTGGCTTAACCTATTTTTTAAACAAGTAGATGTCAATGATAATTTAGTTAACCAATCCCTATGATTGATCCTAATTCAATTCAGTATTGTTTTGCATTCATACACGATCGTGCTAAAATTTGTAGTGTGCATTTCCAGTTTTAGGTTTGACTTTTTTTATGTTACTAGCGGATAGGACCCAGGCTCCTATTCATTTTCTGATTCACTTCAAAATGATTAGAATGTGCTTGGGTCCTTATTATAAGTATGTTCTTTTATCCTTTTAAAAAGTATTTCAAACATAGTGTCATGTACTCATAAAACTAAATATGAGTGTTGATTAAACAAATAGATAATAAGTGTCACCTCATTTTATGAAATACCAAGATACATCAAATTATAGAAAATACTAGTCTGGAAATTTATAACATCATTATATGTACTTACACTTTTTCTAAAAATATATAACATCGTTATATGTACTTACGTACACTTTGTTAATACTAATATTATGCAGTCTCTGTCCACCCACAACAGTCACTATGAATTGGGCCTCTATGTCAATGTTAACGTTCCCTATTGAAGAACAATTGGACATCATCCTAGATGATCGTTCCTTAAACCAATTGGCCATACCCAAACATTCACGTTTTCTAAAAGGAAGACACTACAGGCCTGGTGAAGTGACCCTAAATTTTGGCAATTATTCACATGTTATCGAGGTTGAGTATGATTTGGCGGGAAATCTTGTATCAAAATCCAGTTGGCGTGATTGGATTGGAAAGATGCATGTGGGACGTAGTGACGGGCTTTTTCTCCGTCCAGTTGGCCATAATACCATCAACGTTTGGATAACCAACATCAACTGTGAGACCCCCGATCATCTACGGTGGTATGAGCGCACGGCGGAGGATATCAGCTCGAGTTTGGACGAATCTGATTATGAGGCCACTGTCAGTTTAGATTTGTCTAAATACAGTGAGGAGCTCCGCGACACAACACAATCATCAAAAAGGCCATGGTAGGTCCAATTAACTAATATAATTATCAAGACAAAAAATTTGTGTTTACACTTTTTGTCTGAAAGTAATCAATACTCATAGCTGCTTTCTTTTCTGAACTTCAGGAGAAGATCGCCACAATGATAAGTCCTCGAAGTTACTGATGCGGGACCATGTTGGTGTAGTATTTAGTTGTCTATCTATCTAGACTTGTCTATATTAATAGTTATTTTAATTGTGCGCATGTTTAGGGGTACACCAACCCCTTTGTTTAGTTACTGTTTAGGGGTACAACAACCCCTGTGTGTGGATGTAAAAAGAGATTAATGAATGGAACTGAAAGTTGCTACATGAATGCTTCTAACTGAATTGATGATTGGCTTGGTTATTGAATGTTACAAATTACTGATAAATTTCATTATAAATGTTCTTTTATCCTTATTATAACTATGTTAACAAATAATCCCTATAAACATGTAATATTTATTTAATATAATTGATGATTTTCTTGGTTATTAATAATATATGACAAAAATAAAATTCTTAATTTTAACATATGATTGTCTAGTATTTTTTCAATGTTCACTTCCATTACGGTTCAGGAGCTCGTTGGCCTTCTACCTGCCTGTTCGGCTTCCACGTGCACCCATCTGTCTTGCCTCTCTCCCTGCTCCAGAGCAAGACGCCTGACTGGGCTCAAACAGAGGTAAACATCCCCAAAAACCCTCTGTCTCGCCCTCTGATTTGTATTTACTTAAATACTGATTTGTATTTACTTATCTACTCGTTCATCTAATGATTTTTTATTCATCACATTATTTAAATTTAGGGCTTTATATTTAAATGCATCTAAACATTCATAAACTATTAATGTTGATTAATTTAGGAAGCATTGATACGTTGTTATGGCTGTCCACAAATGTTTTTATAAGAAATTGTGTGTTGAATGGGGTTGTGAACAAGGAATTGGTGTTGTATTTGTTGGCCTAGAAACCCATCCAAGATTTACTCATTAGGAGTAAATCTTGGATAGTCCCCAGTTTGGTACTATTCTAGAAAACCTAATATCACTTAGGATGTAAGTGTATAATGTGTATTGGGTTTTCAAGAAAATTTCGGCAACATTTCCCTGTTTGTTCTCTAAGTACATATGCACTTGGAGAACAGCGGGGAAATGCTGCCGAAATTTTCTTGAAAACCCAATACACATTATACACTTACTAGTGAGATTAGGTGTTCAAGAATGGGATAGGTGATACACATTTAAGAATGACATCACATGTATAAACCCTAAAGTTTTAACCATAAACTCTAATCTGTTTACCCTAGACCCTAATCTTGTTGTAATATATACTTATTTTCTCTTTGATCATTGATGGATAGATCATGGATGTCCATTCACAATCTCTGCACCCCAGAGTTTATTTCTGGTCTTGATTAGTTTGTTAGATTTGTCGAGGAACATAGGAAACAACTTGGAGATAGGTTCTACTGTCCATGTAGGCTTTGCGGTAACAACTTGAAAGTCAGTAATGGTGACGAAATCAGAAGTCATGTCATATGCAACAGGATTGTACAAGGCTATACAGAATGGCACTGGCATGGAGAGATTTCAAACCTGAAACCAGTGGATGTCGATAGCAGTGCTTGTGTGGAAGAAGAAATTGCCTCCGATGATATAGATGTGAATGAACCAGTTCTAGTAGACATCGTTGATGCGATGTTGGATAGTTGTGGGGTAGAGCACACCGATCCACCTCCCATGTTTAGAAACATTGTGCATGATGATGAGATACCATTATACATAGGTTGTAAGTTTACGAAGCTTAGCGCTGTGTTGAGATTGTATAAACTAAAAGCTAACAATCGATGGAGCGACAAAAGCTTCACGTCATTGTTGTCTTTGTTGAAAGAAATTATTCCTGAAGGAAACGAGCTGCCAATCTCAACATATCAGTTAAAGAAATTGTTGTGCCCAATGGGAATGGAGGCCAAGAAGATACATGCATGCCCGAATGATTGTGTATTATTTCAAAAGGACTATGTGAATTTGAAAGATTGTCTGAAATGTGGTGCGTCAAGGAATAAATTGATGACTTTGGGGGAGTCCAAAACTGGTTCTCCCGCCAAGGTGATGTGGTATCTACCTATAATACCACGGTTTCAACGCTTGTTTCCCAATCCTATAGATGCAAAGAATTTGAGGTGGCATGCAGATGTTAAGAAAAATAATGATGGGATCCTACGACATGCGTCTGATTCCCCAGAGTGGAAGAAGATTGATCTATTGTACCCTGAATTCGGTGAAGAGGACAGGAATCTAAGACTTGGGCTTTGTATAGATGGGATGAATCCATACGGGACATTGAGAAGCCAACATAACACTTGGCCAGTCATGCTTGTTATATACAATCTTCCTCCCTGGTTGTGTATCAAAAATAAGTACGTTATGCTGTCATTGTTGATATCGGGCCCTAAACAACCTGGAAATGATATCGATGTTTATCTTGAACCTCTCATTGATGACTTAAAGAAACTCTGGGGTGAAGGTATGATGACCTATGATGCTTCACAAAGAGAGACATTTTGTTTGCACGATATGTTGTTTTGCACTGTGAATGACTTTCCAGCATATGGGAATTTGTCTGGATATAGTGTCAAAGGATCTAAAGTGTGTCCTATATGTGAAGAGAACACTGATTCAATGCGACTAAAACATGGCGGCAAGACTGTATATCTTGCTCATCGAAGGTTTCTTCCAAAATTTCATATGTATCGTAGGTTGCGCAAAGCATTCAATGAACGGAATGAGGAACGTAGTGCACCTAAACCTATATTAGGGGAGGATGTTTATGAAAGAGTGAAAGACATCACCAATGAATTTGGTAAGAGATCACAATGTACGATGGCCACAAGGAGTGACAAGTCTTTATTCAAGAAGAATTTGATATTTTGGGATCTTCCTTATTGGAGTTCTTAGACAGTTAGGCATTGTATCGATGTCATGCACGTTGAGAAAAATGTATGTGATAGTGTCATCGGTACTCTGTTGAATATACCAGGTAAGACTAAAGATGGGATAAAATCCAGAATGGACCTACGCGAAATGGGAATAAGGTCAGAATTAATAGAATTACGTGAAATGGGTAATAAAAGAACATACTTACCTCCCGCTTGTTACACATTGTCTAGAAAGGAGAAGAAAGCATTTTGGGAATGCTTGGTAAATGTTAAGGTGCCACAGGGTTACTCATACAACATCCGTACATTGGTATCAATGAAAGATCTGAAGTTGATAGGTCTTAAATGTCATGATTGTCACATTCTAATGCAACAAATATTGCATGTGGCAATGAGATCTATATTGCCGAAGCATGTAAGGTTTGCAATCACCAGACTTTGTTTCTTTTAAAACAGTCTGTGCAGCAAAGTTATTGACCCTGATACTCTCGATAATTTGCAAAGAGAAGTGGTTGTTACCCTATGTCAGTTTGAGATGTATTTTCCTCCGTCGTTCTTTGATATCATGGTACATCTTGTTGTCCACTTGACTAGGGAAGTGAAAATGTTGGGACGAGTTTTCTTGCAATGGATGTATCCCTTTGAACGATACATGAGCATTTTTAAAGGTGAGGTTCGAAACCGTTATCAGCCTGAAGGGAGTATTATTGAGGGTTATGTGGCGAGAGAGGTTATGGATTTTTACAATGACTTTCTGAGTGGTAATGATGCTCCCGTGAATGACAAGAATATTGAGGAGCATTTTGGAAAAGGAGTTTTGGGAGCACGGGTGAAAGCAATCAGCCGTGAGCAGTTGGAGCAAGGTCACTTGTATATTTTACACAACATCGATGAAGTGAGTGTTTATATCGAGGAACATACCAATTTCATCAAGAGACAATATCCTCGATCCAATTCAATGTGGCTTGCTAGAGAGCATAACAAGACATTTATTAAGTGGATTGAAGATAAAGTCTTACATCAACTATCTCAAACACCAGATAATGTTACTGAAACCATCAAATGCCTCACCTTTAAACCAAAATTGAATGTTATGTCTTATGAAGGGTTTGACATAAATGGTTTCTCATATTACACAAAGCATCAAGATGATAAGAGTGTCGTCCAAAACAGTGGGGTCACCCTTCATGCGTCTTCATTGTTTTTTGCAAGTGCAAAGGATAAAAGTCCACGTGAAGCAAAAATGTCATATTACAGTGTCATTGAAGACATATGGGAGTTTGACTATGTAGATTTCAGAATTCCGTTCTTTAAATGTAATTGGGTTGACAACAACAAAGGAGTTATAGTGGATGGATTGGGTTTCACGTTAGTGAACTTTGAAAAGATTGGCGAGAAGGGTGAACCATTCATATTGGCATCACTGGCAAAACAAGTATTTTATATCGATGATCCTGCAAATGATAAATGGTCGGTTGTTCTTCATGGTAAAAGATTGTTCATTGAAGATCCTATAGATGAAGAAGAGTACTATGATAAGTATGATGACTCCAATCCATTCTCAGTTGGGTTGCCAACACCACCAAACATTGAAGCTGGGGATGACAATGACTTGAATGTTCGTGGGGATCATAATGAAGGATTGTTAATTGATAAAATATCACAATATTAGAGGCATGGATGTTTATATTTTAATTTATTATGTTCCCATGATGACCGTGTTGATGATCACCGTGAGGGTGAGGACGTGTTTGCACTGCCTGACAATGTAAGTTTTAAGAATATATCCCTAAGGTTTCTATCTATATGTTCATTTATAATTATATTATGTAAGTGTGTTTTTTTTCAAATTTTTAGGATACTAGTTAATAGAAATTCTATTTAATTTGTAGGTGTTCACCAAAGACTACATGCTATGAAGGATGGCCATGACATAGCTATGCAGGCCATTGACATTTCTTTGTAAATCCAAAGCGCAACAGTCGAAGAGAAAGCAAGCATCCCACACTAAGATTATATAGATTATATAGTGGGACTAAGGTGACGATCCCACCTACTAAAACAAGTTACCGACAACTACATGTTACGACTGGGAGGTCGTGATTCAGCAACTGTATGCATTAGCAGGAGGACAAACAGATTTCACCACGAGTTAACATTGAAGAAGGTCTAATTTGTTTGTCCTCCTGCTAATGCATACGGTTGCTGAATCATGACCTCCCAATCGTAACATGTAGTTGTCGGTAACCTGTTTTAGCAGGTGGGATCGTCACCTTAGTCCCACTATATATATGTACTAAGCTATAGTGTTGTATGTAAATTTGGCACTGCTGTTATTATGCACTATATATGTGTTAGTCTGTCATTTTGTTATATGAATCTGAAACACTTGTGCGTGCTGCACTTTATGTATTGTATCTGTATCATGCTTCCGTTCATTGTGGCTTCTTTTGCTGTTTCATGGCTCTTTGAATATATGATTTTGTTGACAATGATGACATGTGTGAAAATCATCAATACATGAATGTTTCTACATGTGTCTAAATGTGAAAAGAGATGAAATAAATGGAACTGTAGGTTGCTACTGGTTTCTACATGCGTGTGATGAAAAAAAGAAATATGAATTAAATGTTCTTATACATGAGTGTGAATCACATATGTATAATATTGTCCATCATATTAATTTTGCAGGTTTGTGGCCTATTGTTGGCTAATATCAATGGATGTCGTAAAACCTACAGTTAATAACTGAACTGCAGGTTTCTCATCCTGCGACCAGCCACAGCAGGTCTGCAGCCTGACAGAAAAAGAAAAAAAAACATCAGCGTCGGTTATTTGAACAAAACCGACGATATACAGTTACAATGTCAGTTTCCATAATAGTAACCAACGTCGATTTCCCTACACCACAGCCGTGTTGTCCAGCACGGCCGTGGCAGCGGACCAGACATACAATAGGCGTCGAATATTTGTATAAAACTGATGACATAGGATAATAGTATCAGTTGCCCTTCTAGTAACCGACGTCGATTTCCCTAGAGGCCAGACAACACGGGCGTGCTGGTTAGCACGACAATGGCAGTGGGTGAGATGGCGTCGATTATCACTAAGAAATCGACGCTGATAGTGCCCCAGATGGCGCCCTTTCTGTGGCATGAAGGTATGTGGCGTCGGTTTCGAACCTAATAACCGACGCCGATACCCCCTACTGGTGCATTTTTGGCGCGTTTTTGGTGGCACACGAAGGGTTTTGGCATCGGTTTGAGAACCGACACATAACGGTTGGGCTTTTAGCGGTGCCCACATAGGTGTCGCTTAAGAACCGACACTAAAGGCCTTACATAACAGACACTAAAGGTCGGTTATGTACTAGTGGGGGTGTGAATAGAGCTGAATGCACTTAAACAAAATTCATTAGACCTTCAAGATATATGATAAGATAAGGTTGCTAAATAGGTAATTTGCATGCAACTAAAACATGCATATCAAGGATGAGAGAGATTGAGCAAACACAAGTAGACAAGCTATTTAGAGTGGTTCCACACTTCAAACTAGAAGTATGTCAGTCCAATTACCTAGAGAGGTCAACCTCTAGGATTTCCTAACCATTGCATTCTTATATTCATTCATAAGACTCACAATACATGACCAAACAAAGGACTTACCTATCCAATACAAAGAGTCTTCAACCTAACCAAGGACTTACCCACTTTGCAAGGAGTCTTACGCCTTCTTCCAAGGACTTACCTACTCTTGCACAAGTCTTCAGCCTTACAGAAATGACCCACTCTTCTTGGATCTTCTGCCTTTGACTTCACCTTCACTCAGAGAAGCTTCCACCAAGGACTTATCTACTTGAGCAAGGAGTCTTCTGCCTTCACCAAGGGCTTACCCACTCTTACTCCAAGTCTTCATCCTTGATCTTCACCAAGGGACACCTTCCCTTGTTCTTCTTCACCTCTCTTAGCCAAGAGAGAGAACCTTCATCTTCATGATTGAAATGAGAGATGGGGAGGTGGTGGAAGTGAGAGCCTCACAAGATATACATGTAGATCTATCTCTATTACAGATCTCCTACTCACTCAAATGGATGTAGCAAGTGATTAACCTTAGAGAGAGAGAGGAGGATGTAGGAAACACTCAACTATAAAATAGGAACCTCACATAGAGTTTGCATTTAATGCTCAACCTTGGAATGAAGCCCAAGGGGTCCCATTTATAGTTGGGGATACCTCTTAGCCTTTGGGAACACTTGAGAATGAAAACTAGCCGTTTTGTAGCTTGCAATAGATATATTTGCACTTGTTGCAACTCCACAATGGCTATAAGAACTTTTTTGCACTTTTTCATACAGTGCAATCGGTCGATTTTCTATAAGGGTAACTCGACCGATAGAGTAAAAGACAAAGATGATATTCAGACCATCGGTCGAGTTTGTCCTGGGGAAAATCGACCGACCAATAAAAAATTGAATTGGTCTGGTACTCCATCGGTTGAGTTCTGTGAAGTGTAAACTCGACTGATCAAAAGTCATTTTCAAGATCCAATCAGGATCGGTCGAGTTTGCACCTCACAGAACTGGACCGATGAACAACCTAATGTGAATTTTGGAAAATGGCTTTTGAGTGCTTAAACATTCGATCTAAGTGCTCCTGATTTTTTCTAAGATTAATTACAAGTCATACAATCATTACAAGTGATTTACAACATGATTCTAATGGATTTATATCATATTACAAAAATGTGCACTTGTATTGACTTTGACTTGTCTTTTCTCCAATTTGATATGGGCAAGTTAGGGCAATTGGAGTGTGTCTATACCTAATCTGAAACCACTCAAGTAGAGACATTAGACACCAATATGTGGAATGGTTAGTCATCATCAAAACATGGGTTTATTCAATTTAGACGTGAGTTAACATTGACCTAATTGACCTTGAGTCAACATTCTCCCCCTTTTTGAAGATGACAAACCATTCCATAAATGTATTGAAAGCTTTTAAATAAAATCATACCTTTGGAGAAACCTAGGGGTTTCAATAGGACTGAGCCCATATGCTCCCCCTCAATTGATGTGCATGGAGTTCTCATACTCCCCCTCAATTGATGTTATTTCTACTGCATGGTTAGCTTTCATAACATTTATAGAATACTATGTCTTCTACACATATGTGTTCTACACATATATGTCTTCTCCCATTTTACCTTCTCCCCTTTATATGGACATGCTTCTCTTCTTCATGTAAGACATGCCTTCTTCCTCTTTTAAAAGAAGACATACCTTTCTCCCCCTTTGTCATTTCAAAAAGTGGGGTTATGACGAAATAAGAAACATCACTTGTTAAAGAGAAAGGAGAAAACATAGATATATACAAGGAGAGTAGAAGATCACAGATAGGGGCTTGTCCAAGCATAGAAAGAAAAGCAAGTTAAAACATATACCTAAACAACCCAAAAAGCAAGATAAGGTGCTGCAGAAAAACAATAAATCACAATTTTGACCCTCAAGATGACAGAATTTGCCCAAAAAGTGCCAGGGCTCATGGCAAAGAGATGAGCCTTGCTCAGAAGGTCATTTCCGCATAAAACAAATCACTAGTCTTGCACCAAAAACTGAAAATGGAGCAAAATCTGCATAAAATCCAAAAATACTCGAATTTCTACATATAATGTAGATCTACGTACCCTGCATCACAATGTTATGCAAGCAACTCAAGATAGTAGATATGCAATTCAAGGAACAAGCTTGATCATGTATGAGACAAGATATAAGCATAGCATATAGATGAGAAAAGATGCCAATTATAAACAGGGTTAGAACTACATGTATGTGAACTACTAGTAGATGTTATCACAAGTTAGGACTACTAGTACAATCTAGATCATAGCAAGAGATACCAAAAGATACATAAGATAAAACAAGCTATCAGTAGATGTAGAGATATATCCAAACCAAGAGATATGTAATTTTAGAAGCATGAAAGGATATAACTCACTAACAAATATGCATCCTTACCAAAAGATGATTACCACTAAGAACCTCAAGGTTGTATCAAAACAAGATATACACCTAGATAGATGTAGCAAGTTAGAGTACAACGGAAGCAATTTTTAGACACGGCCAAGAGATCCAAAGAGATCATCATCAAAACCTACAAAACAACTCAAAGCAAGTAATTACAAGATATAGGTATACCAATTTAGAGAAATTAGAGAGATAGAGTTGTAAGCAAGATTGGCAATTTAAGGCATGGCAATATGCATATATAAAGGTACCAAATGAGAGTGCCAAAGAATAAGGCTATTGGTTGAGAAAATCTAGTTGAGATGGAAATGGTCATTCAATAATCCAACTACATATTCTATGCATAGTGTTATCGGTCGAGTTATGTGCATTGACAACTCGCCCGATGATAGTTGTTGGCAACACCCATTGGTGCCTATCGGTTGAGTTTCAAATAGGACAAACTCGACCTACAGAGCAGTTTTCAAAAGGCACATATATTTTCTAAAATCATATTTAAAGGCATGCTGAAAATACAAACCATATCCAAACATGTCTAAGCAAGTTGGTAATGCACTATAGAAGCATTAGAAACAATTTTTGAGCAAGAGTATGAAGAGAATCACAAAATACCACTTTTGACTCAAAAACCATATGTATAGTGCACACCATCTTGACAAAACAAGTTAGGATTGGTTATAAGCAAGAAAAACATTATATTTGTTCTTACCGTTCCTTTTTCCACTTGTTGTCACCCTCTACACATCTCACCTTCTTTCATGTGGATTGACAAGTCAATTTGCAATTCAATAGCTCAAGTCAACCCATTTGCAAGTACCTACAAGAATAAAGATGAAAAGTTCCCCATTCATGTTTTTGGGTCCGGAGGAGGTAGTTTAGCAACCCATGTCCTATTGCTCTTGGTTGCTTTCCTAAAAGGACAACAAGTAGAATAATGGCCAAAATCATTGCAATAGTTGCATGTGCCCATAGTCTTGGAACTAGAGGATTCTCCATGGAATATTGGAGGTCCTTTACCTTTGTTTTTCCTTTGACTACCATCATACCCCAAACCATGTCTACCAATTTTTTTGGTAGTATGGTGTAGGATATCATTAAGGCTCTTCTTACCAACTAAGAATCTTTGCAAATAAGATCTCAAAATAATCATGCATAAGAGAAGTAATAGTAGAGGACAAACGATTGATATTATCTCTAGCATGCAAAAGATCGTTTTCTAAGCAAAGAGCTTTAGTTAAATAAGAATCTCTATTAATGTGAAGAGCATCAACATCATTCTCTCTATTAGTAGAACTAAAACAAGATTCATGCACATTGATTTTAGCAAGCAAGGAGGCATTTTCTGTTTCTAATTCTTCCAAAACAAAATCTTTGTCCTTGTTTTCATATTTAAGAATATCAATATCATGGATGAGAGAATCAACAATTAAAGTATGTTCTTCATTAGAACTAGGCATGAAAGGTTGAGCTTCTAGAAATCTAATATTATCAAGCTAACTAGCATTTTCAAGTTTAAGAGAATCTACTTGACTAAGACAATCATTTTTGTCATCAAGCAAGCAAGAATTAGCATGTTCAAGATCATCTAGTTCTACATGCAAATTATCAACAATTCTAGCAAGCTTTTTCTTTTTACTTTTATCAGACTTAAAAGAGGCACAAGTATCATGAATAATAGCAATCAAAGATTCTTTATCTAAAGAGTTTAGATTTACCTCACTTGAGTCCTTATTTGTTGATGCCATAAGAGCAAAATGGCATTCTCCTTCATCACTAGAGCTTGAGCTACCACTTGACTCTTCACTTGATTCTTCACTTGAACTTGATTTGGAGCAGCCACTTGAGCTTGAGTGGCACTTATCTTCTCTTTTCTTGTGATGTTGGGTCTTCATAACTTGTGGGCAATCTATGTTGAAGTGACCCTTCTTTCCACACTTGAGGCACCGGATGAAGAAGGACTTGCCATTGTAGAGTTTACCCTTGGAGTACATGGCATCTTCTTTAGCTTGAGAGGATGGAGAGACTTGTTCCATGATAGCTTCAATTTGATCCTTCATTTCAGCCTTCTTCATTCTCTTTAGCTCTTTCTTCTCTTGTCTTTCTACTTCCTCCCTCTTGTCAAGTGTGGCTTTATGTGCTTGTAGATTTTCAATGAGTTCTTCAATAGGAATATCCTTAAGAGACCTTGCTTATTCAATGGAAGTCACCTTGGGTTCCCACCTCTTGGGGAGAGTTCTAAGGATCTTTGAGTTGATCTCTCCACTAGACATAGGATGTCCTAGAACAGCAAGACCATTCACAATGGTGTTGAGCCTTGAGTACATGTTGTCTATCCCCTCCTCCTTTCCCATCTTGAAGTTCTCAATCAGCCCTTTGAGCATGTAGACTTTTCTTTCCTTCACTTGCTTTGTCCCTTCATAAGTGATGCATAGCTTTCTCCATACCTCATAGGCTGCTTCACATGAAGAAATCTGATTGAACTCGGTGGGGGTCATGGAGGCACAGAGGATGTGCATGGCTCTAGCATTCAAGGTTGCTTTCTTCAAGGTAGCTTCATCCCATTCTTCAGTCTTTATCTTTGGTAGCATGTATGGGCTATTCACCATTTTCCACAACTTAAGACTTGATCCTTGGATGTAGAATTGAAGCATTCTTCTCCAATAGAGGAAATTTCTCCCATCAAATATGGAAGGCTGATCAAGTATCTCCCTCCTTAGTAGTCACCCATCTTCTCCTATTTTTAGAAGTATGTTGGAGAAGACCCGCTCTGATACCAATTGTTGGATCCTATATGGGTGATTAGATGCTCTAGAGGGGGGGTGAATAGAGTTGAATGCACTTAAACAAAATTCATTAGACCTTCAAGATATATGCTAAGATAAGGTTGCTAAATAGGTAATTTGAGTGAAACTAAAACATGCATAGCAAGGATGAGAGAGATTGAGCAAACACAAGTATACAAGCTATTTAGAGTGGTTCCACACTTCAAACTAGAAGTATGTAAGTCCACTTACCTAGAGAGGTCAACCTCTAGGATTTCCTAACAATTGCATTCTTATATTCATTCATAAGACTTACAATACATGACCAAACAAAGGACTTACCTATCCAATACAAAGAGTCTTCAACCTTACCAAGGACTTACCCACTTTGTCAGGAGTCTTCCGCCTTCTTCCAAGGACTTACTATTCTGGCACAAGTCTTCAACCTTATAGAAATTACCCACTCTTCTTGGATCTTCCGCCTTTGACTTCACCTTCACTCAGAGAAGCTTCCACCAAGGACTTATCCACTTGAGCAAGGAGTCTTCTGCCTTCACCAAGGGCTTACCCATTCTTGCTCCAAGTCTTTAGCCTTGATCTTCACCAAGGGATGCCTTCCCTTGTTCTTCTTCACATCTCTTATCCAAGAGAGAGAACCTTCATCTTCATGATTGAAATGAGAGATGGGGAGGTGGTGGAAGTGAGAGCCTCACAAGATATACATGCAGGACTAGCTCTCTGATAGATCTCCTACTCACTCTAATGGATGTAGCAAGTGATTAAGCTTAGAGAGAGAGAGGAGGTTGTAGGAAACACTCAACTGTAGAATAGGAACCTCACATAGAGTTTGCATTTAATGCTAAACCTTGGAATGCAGCCCAAGGGGTCCTATTTATAGCTGGGGATGCCTCTTATCCTTTGGGAACACTTGAGAACAAAAACTTGCCATTTTGTGGCTTGCAATAGATATATTTTCACTTGTTGCAACTCCACAATGGCTAGAAGCACTTTTCCATACAGTGCAATCGGTCGAGTTTCTATAAGGGTAACTCGACTGATAGAGTAAAATACAAAGCTGATATTCAGACCATCGGTCGAGTTTGTCCTGGGGAAACTCGACCGACCAATGAAAATCGAATTGGTCTGGTGCTCCATCGGTCGACTTCAGTGAACTGTAAACTCGATTGATCAAAAGTCATTTTCAAGATCGAATCAGTATCGGTCGAGTTTGTAACTCACAGAACTCGACCGATGAATAGCCTGATGTGAATTTTGGAAAATGGCTTTTGAGTGCTTAAACATTCGATCTAAGTGCTCCTAATTTTTTATAAGCTTAATTACAAATCATATAATCATTACAAGTGATTTACAAGATGATTCTAATGGATTTACATCATATTACAAAAATGTGCACTTGTATTGACTTTGACTTGTCTTTTCTCCAATTTGATATGCGCAAGTTAGGGAAATTGGAGTGTGTCTATACCTAATCTAAAATCACTCAAGTAGATACATTAGACACCAATATGTGGAATGGTTAGTCATCATCAAAACATGGGTTTAGTCAATTTATACGTGAGTCAACATTGACCTAATTGACCTTGAGTCAACAATGAGAGCATTAGGTCTTAATTGTTTTCATGCATATATATTAGGGTGGTTTGTTTATGCATTAACATATTAGGGTTACCATTAAGTACTATTAGGTATATCTTCATCCTAGTTTGGCTAAGTCCAAAGAACTAAATTCTCAATCCTCCAAGGCATAAGATTGGGGTCAAGACATTAGGTTTTGATTTGTTACAACACTCCACCCCTTAAAAGGATTTTGTCCTCGAAATTTAATCGTTCATATATCATCAACAAAATACTCTCCACCCCTCAAAAGATTCAACCTAATAAGTCAAACTAAATATCATCAAGGTACTAAGGTCACCTTCCATCTTTTATTTGTGAGTATTTTAGGGGTCTTAGTTGTCCATGTATCTGACTCAAAAGTCATTACCAAGTAGGGTTGAGCTTTAGAATCCATGTGCCCCTAAAATAAGGTTCAGATAACAACCAAAGGTGAAAGAGTATAGGTCAACTACACCTTCATATATTTCCACATATTCCTAGTCACCTCTTTATAGAAAAACTCTATAGTTAAGATTCTATTTTAACTAATTCTAGGATTTCTCTAACTAGGCTTCATAAATATCTTCATTGTGACTCAGTTCAAGAAAACATCGTAAAAATTCAGAAAACATTATTTTTGTATATGTAATATTATAAGGAAAATAATTTGATGCAAAAGGTTTGTTATAGAAAACTAAAATCAGGGACCAAAATCAAAGCGAGAACCAACTCACAATATTTCCATATAGTTTCTCCTTAAAATCTACTTTCCCCATCCTCATACCAAAACCTCATAACATCCAAAGATATATGTCACAACTAACCTATATGGTAGGGTAAGATCACCTAGAACCTTATCACATTAGGGATTTCTAAACATGGTTCTAATGTGAAACTCATATCAACCTTTAATGAACTAAAGAGTAGCATAGATCAATTCTAGGGTGAACATCTCACTTAGAGGGAAACTATCTAAGGTAAGGGTTCTATTTAGGGAGTCAACATTGAAATAGTAGGATTCCGACCCCCATAGGCTCTGATACCATGTTGTAAGGAGTGGGACCCACATGGGATCCACTCCTTACTAAAATTTGAGAAATAAAACATCCATTCCAAACACACACAAAAGGTATGCTGAAATAGGTGTAAATTTTTCAAATCTTACATGATGGTATACAAAAGACCAAAGTATAGCAGTGGAATATTAAACATAACTATAATCAATTTTACAAAAGTGCATCATCATCTCCCATATAGGATTTACATGGATATTACATCATAAGGATCTAGTAGAGGGAAATCTAAACCAAATAAAGATTGTATCCAAGCATCAACTCCTTAAGATAGGCCCATCTCATTATGCCATGTCCTCCATGTCCTACACCTTGGGTTGGAAGCATATCCCAGCAAGAGAAGAAAAATAGATGAAATCAACAAAAGGCTGGTATGAGCATGCTAAAATGGGATTGAGAAATATAAGGAGTAAAGGACATCAAATAAACAAGGCTTCCCATAGAAAGCTAAAGGACTACCCAAGTGGGCATCAAGAGAGATGAATTGTAAACATATGATAGAAAAACACATAATTGCCATAATTAAAATAATAAGGTTGTCCCACATAAGCACATATCATGAAATTAGGGCACATAACCCATCATCAATAACATCAACCCGCATGCATGTGAGATAAGCATAGCACTAAAACAATATAAAGACAATGGAGGCCAAGACTCATAAACTTGGAACATGATAGAGAATGGTACATAACCAAACTCCTCAATATATAAAGTGTGGTCCAAGCCTCATAAACTTAAAACCCGAGTATGGGACACATAATCTCCATCCCAAAAATATAATAAGGACACAGAACCCAAAAACCAAAGCAACACAGAACCCAAAGACCAAAGCAATTATACTACTCTAGGGCTATTGAATCACATAACATGCTTAATGTAGAGGAAAGTAAAAAGTATAGTCAGATTAAATAAGATTTGTCACCACATAAATGACAATATAAGAAACCACCACAAAAGTGGGTAAAAAGAGCATATATCCCCAAGTAAAGTTCCACCATGAAAGGATAGAGTCCAAAAGAATGACCATCAGAATAAATTAATCACAATATTAGAAACAAAATAAGGAGGAGAGAGGAAAATAATAAATGAGACTAGATATAACATGACAATAGACTAGAGTTACATATTTTTTACAAATAAAAATAAATTTCTACCCACCACTTCCCTCTTCCCTCTTATTTTTATCTTTCTCTCTCTTCCTACTAATTCCCTCCTTCATTTCTATTCTCATATATTATAATGTGGTTTATGTCACATATTAATTGTGTTAGTTCATACCCATCTTCCTCCTCTTCTATTTCCCTTTCTTTTCACTATTTCCCTTTCTTTTTTCTCTTTATTCCCACTACTTCCCTCCTCTCTCATTGCTAGTTTTCACTCACGTGTGTAAATTTTTGTTTTATGTCATATTTTAATGTGTTATTAAAAATTACTTGCCTCCTCCCTCCATTATTATTTTTTATCTTCCTCTCTCATTGCACTACTTCCCTCCTCCAGCCTATTAATTTTTTATCTCTTTCTCAAACTTCCCTCCTCCCTCCATTCTTGTTTTCATCTTTCTATCTCATCTCACTACTTTCCTCCTCCTTTCTATTTTTCTATCTTCCCACTACTCTCTAGCAATTTATTAGTCTCTTCCCACTACTTCCCTCTTTTCTATTTTGTTTCTCTCTTTCACACAACTTCCCTCCTCCCCCTTCCTCCTATTTTTCTACTTTTTTCTACTCCCACTAATTCTTTCATATATGTTTCCCAGTGAAGTTGATGTTGACGCAACAACCAGATCAAGACAACAAAAATCATGTCATAGTTTCACCAACCATCATATTTATTGTCTTATGCAGCTTGTTATGGGATAGAGAGAAATGGGATTCAATTTGGTGTTTCAAACTCATTATATATTTTATTTTCATCTATTTTAGTGATCGATTCTAAATGAGTCCACAATCAAAATATCTACAAGATGGCATAGATCGGTAACTCAAGGCTTGATGTTAGCAAGTTGTTTTTAGGCCGCCAACAATTGCAATGTCAATAAGATAATGTCCTTAATTAGGATGCCTAATCACACGGTTTGAAATAGGTCATTGCAACCCATGTGGGAAAACAACACCAACCCTCCAAGTTGCAAGTTTAAGTACTTGGTCGGTGGATGTTGTTTGGTATGATATGGACCTTAATCTACAAATTAAGTGTGTGTTCCCTGATTGACTTAACTAGACCATTAGCTATAATATCCTGAAACCCAACCACAAAAAAGTTAGCTTTTTCTAAAATATTATCATGTAAGTTGTGTTTTTGGGATACATTAAACACTTAATTTTCCATATTATATCATCAAGAAAAAATATAATAAGCATATAGATTGCATGTATGAAAAGCATTCACAATATAGACTTATACCACATAGTAGTAGCATTTTGTCATTCAAAATAATCTTCTTTTGGTAATAAAAAAAGGTTCCTCTTGATCATCTTGCTTCCTCTAGCATGCTAAACAAGAGATCTACAAAAATCAAATAGTATAATTAGTTTTCCAGGTAACCCAAAACTTGTAATACAACCAAACCCATCGTTGTCCCCTAGTCTGAGCAACAAATGAGATCAATCTGTGACAAATCCTATCAGATTCTACTATATCATGCCCTTTTACATAATCAATAAAAAGAAGAAGAAAAAACACTACAACACATTAGGTAATTCCATCAAGAATACCTCCAGAGCATGCAGCATCCTCAACAATTTATTGGCATGTCCATGGGGTCATCTACCAACCATTAAAGACAAATCTTCAAGATGTAATGATCAAAAAAAGGTGTGCTCCTGGTTATCATCCTTCAAGGTTACATGTTACAATTACAACAAGAGTTCATATTTTGTCTCTTTGATCCCCAGCCTATAAAAGTTCAGAGACTATAAATGCATTTTTATGATATCCCTCAACATAGGTTCTACAAACAATTATGATTTCATTCATGTACATCATCTCTCTTAAATATGTAGTTGTAACCATCATTATCCACCCATCCCCCGTCTAATATGGATCTTCCTTTTTATCATGACCTTATATGGACAATTGTTGTTGGGTTGAGGAAACATGTAGACCTCATATTTTTGTAGTCTTCTAGATCATTGTATGTAATCCTCCTAATACATATCATAACTTTTGAAATCGTCCAACCTTCCATTAGGAAGGACTCTCTAGTGTCTTCTTGATCATGTACCAACCTTCCTACGTCTTGAGTGAGCAGCATGATCACCTACCCCCTCCCTTCTTGTGTCATGGTGAATTCTCTCATCCTTTGTCTTGACATCTAGAGGAAACAAAGTATGTGCAACAACCTGAATACCTAGAAAACCTGGATGCAAGATGGGATTTGGTATCTACAACTACTAGCCAATCTCAATCAGCATTGGTTCAACATCATTATCATAGAGGTTATCCACCTTAGACATCTTAACATAGGAACAATCATCATACAAGGTTACTCTAAAAATTAATGGATATCTTCTTGAAAGCATCAATGAAAACCAAGGTCCATATTTCTTCATATCGTAACATTTGTCTTAGAGGCACCCAGATGACATAACAAAGGGATGAACAATATCCCTCGAATATGTCCTCTATACAAAACCAATACCTATCATGACTATGTACATCCCTGCTCTATGAAACATCTAGATCAATATTTTTTGGTCTTGACCTTTGGGTGGCATTTCTTCAACTGTTGCTTATACATCTTGGATGGAGTTTAGAACATAGCCACCTTTTTATCTACAAAATGGTAGATGTTTATTACTATCAAAAATAAGGAAACCGTGATAGTCAGATATACACTATGTGGCTATTCATCATGGCAGGTGAACAAAACTGTTGCACATATATGATATGACTACTACTTCAAATAGTTCTCAATTTAATTTGATGTCAGATAATGATTGATTACCGATTTATATTCACATTAATTATTTATTTTGACTAGTTGTTCATTTTAGTATTCACATTTCTTATGTGTTCTCATTATATCTCTCAGACGTTTTTATCTCTTGTAATTTTTTATGGTAAGGAAGTTCACCTCCAAATTATAATACGGCGTACTCGAACCCCATGGGTCCACACTAAATTAGGAAAATTTGACTATAAAATCTAAATAGCAGAGTAAGCTCTGGCCTTACTAGGAATGACTTCCAAAGTACTGAAAAACAATTGAGGTAGATTTTTAGTGATAATTAATCTTACTAAGGGGTGAGTTAAGGGGAAGATTTGACAACCTTTTTGTATAAGCATAGAATGGCCCCATCATAGGATTGGATTATATTAACATTATTGAGTACCCACAAACCTTGTAACATCTAGGTGACTGAGAAAAGACTCTTGATACTTGTCTGTGGAGTTGTAATATGCGGTTTTTGACAACTAATCATCACTTTTGAGTGATACAACCTTGACAAAAAGCATGAATCTCCATGCTTAAGTAAAAATATCATGGCATAACAAAATGTAAATATAAATTCCTAGAATCTATGTTGCATGTAGAGAGCAAAATCCACCTATTCAATGCGGAAATGATACCAAACTTCTAGTTGAATCTATACTCCTTTGAGTTTTAAGCTTGTCCAAAATATACAAAAATCATAATGGAGTAGTACATATATATTTATTCTGGACATTGCTATTTGTAGTCTAAGCTGAAACCATTTCTCAAAACATATGTGAGGCTCATATGGCTAGTAAAAGATAGAATGGAATGCTAGATGAAGGGACAAACCGCCAAGGAGAGAGGGGAGAGACGGAACAAAAATAGGGAGATGGATAGAAAGAGGGATGGAGTTGGAGAGAGAAATAAAGGAGAGGAGAAAGTGGATTCCCAATCTAGTTTTATGGTAAAAAGAAAATACAAGAGGAGGAAGTGAGGAGTGAAATGAGGAGGAGAGAGGGAAACAAGATGATGGACCAAAGATAATAAGCCACCACAATAATGATAACAAATATATTATAGATGAAAATAAATTATGCCCACTATTTTCCTCTTCCCTATTATTTCTCTCTCTCTCCCTCTCTTTCTCTTTCAACTAATTCTGTAAAGAAGTGAAATCACTTCCTTACTAAAAATTTGAACAATAAAACCTCCAGTCCAAACACACGCAGAAGGTATGATGGAGTGGGTGTAAAATTTTCAAATCTTTATTTAATGGTAACAAAAGACCAAAGTATAACATCAGAATAAAAATATCACTATATTCAATTATAAAACAAAGGGTTACAAACTTACATCATAAGGATCCATGTAGAGGAAATCTAAACCACCTCAAGATTGTCTCCAATCTTTAACTTCTTAATCTAAGTCCGGGTCCACATGTCAAGTCATCCATGTCCTCCACCTAGGGTTGGAAGCATACCCCAACAAAAGAGAAACAATAGGATACATCAGCAAAGGCTAGTATGTGTATACTAAAAAAAATTGAGCAATTTATAAAGATTAAGGGACATCAAAATAAAAGGCTTCCCATGCAAGAGATAAGTACCACCCAAATGGGTATCAAGAGAAAGAATCACATTAAAGGAGATACTTTCCATAAATCAACATAAAAAGGATTTTACCATAAATAAATCCACTACCATGGTGGGAAACAAAGCACAAGTAGGGCACACACCCCACAATCAATATCATGCATGCATGTGAGATAAACATAGCCCTAGAACAATATAAACACAATTGGCGGCCAAGCACAAACTTGAACCTGATAGAGAAAGGAATACTGCCAATCTCCCAAATATATAAAATTGAGTATGGATTACTGCCACACTCGGGTATAGAGAAGTGGTATACTGCCACCCTCCTAAATAAACAATAGGGGATTACTGCCCCAAAACCAAAGTAATTTACACTACTCTAGTGCTACTGAATCACATTGCATGTAAATATAGAGGCAAGTAAATAGTTTAGTCAGAAGATGAAACAAAGGTTGCCATCACACAATGGACAACAAAAACATATAACATCCACTTCAAAGTGGCACATATTAATATAAGAGACCAACATGCACCAAGGCACATGATATGATATCAAGAAAATATCCAAGTACATAACAAGTAAGATAGTTCACACGAACCATGATAACAAGAGATAAGACACTTTGTGTAGGCCAAACTCAAGAGGATGAAAACATAGGTGAATTGCTCAACATAGAGAAATGGGAGATACAACATACATAAGAGAGAAGAATTGCTCAATATGAATAATCGGAGATGCAACATACCTCAACATCAGATTCAAACGATCCAAAGTCCAACTAGATCCAAGCCTAGGCTTCCAAAGAACCTATTATGCATATATGTGGAATTAGGGTTAGGTTTCCATTAATTATTCAAAACCCTAAAAATTGTCTTTTTATTGATGTGTGAATTAGATTATAAAAACTATGCCATATTTTAGGTTATATTTTCCTAAGTTCAAAACATATTTTATTATATTTTTTTGAATTTTATATATTTAGTTATGAATTATACAAGTAATCATCTTATTTAATTAGATCCATTAAATCACCCCTTTAAAACATTATATTCAGGCAACAAAACCAATACCAATAGAAAGCTTGCATTTTTCTGAATTCAACAAATATTTATTTGTAATTTATAGACAACCAGAGAATTAGTTATGATTTTTGTAAATTTGACCAATCAGACAATCATAAAATGCCAAATAAGGAGAAATAAGGCTTGCGTGGAAGAGAGAGGAGAGTGGACCCAGGTCCGTAGACATGGCCCAACTAGAGGTGGCCATGTCATCAGGTCTGCGGCCCGGTTGACTCACCAAAGCAAAGAAACCAATAGCCGAAAAGGCGAAAATTCCCTTATCAAGAAAATGAAGAAGAGAAGAAGCACGGAGGGGTAAAACTGGGAAACCAAGTGGGGGATTCATCCCCTTCGCAGAGCCCCGCCATGGCTGCAACATGTACAGCAACAAGCGAAGCCCGAGATTGGGCGAATACACATCGATCGCTCAAACTGGAAAATAAGAATAGGAAAAGAGAGAGGGAACCCCACCAAACTCATCACAAGCCTCAATTGAGGTGAGGGGGTCGTCGTGGTCCATGGAGGATAGCATCAAGTTCATGGAAAATGAAGAGCTACCGATAGTGGAGAACAAATAAAAACAAGAAATTGAAGCAAGAGGATTATTGCAAATCACTTGGGGATCGATGCGGTATGGTTATTTATATATGCGGGGAGGAGGTGAGGTGAGAAGAGGTGCGGCCGAAACACTTGGGAAACAAGGAATCGAGAAAAACCCAGCAACTCGTGAAAACGGGAAACTAGGATTCATAATAGGAATCAATTTGTCTGAAATCTTCTCACGAAACCATAGAATTAAAAATCATGAAGAACGAACGATAGAGGAGGGAGAACCATCCATGGAAAACTCGTGTGCACTGTACACGGCAGGTCAAACTCCTACCCAAGGTAGGAGACGACTTTGATGTCGTTAAAAAGAGATCCAATGGCCCAGAATCAAGGCAAAATCAGAAACAAAGTGTGACAGCGTGACAATTGAAATCCGACTAAAATTTCGATTAAGCAAAGTGTGATCACATTATTTCCTATTTTTATCTCTCTTATGTTGAGGGCTCAAACATTATCCAAATTAAGCCAAATTTTGCAGAGAGTCCAATAAAGTCATGTAGATTTCGATTATACACTTAGTTTTGCCTTTTTAAAACTTTGAATATGTTAAATAAATCAAAACATATTTTCTCTTTCCTCCTTCATTAATGGCATTAGGATTATCTAAATTTGATGAAACTTGACCCATAAGTTATATTTCGTGTTTTGAACATGAATTTGCCATCAATTTTACATATTGGAGTTGTTTATTTATTTATTTACTATTTTGAAGATTCTACACACTTTCTCTCTCCTAATTCCACCTTTTAAGTAAACTTTCTCCAAATTGGATGAAAATTCACCCAAAGGCTATATTTGTTTTGTAGATTACGAATCTAACATTATTTTTCTCTTTTGGAGTCATGAATTATATTTATTTATTAATTGCACCTTTTAGGCAATTTCTCTCTCCTATCTAACCATATTATTTCAAGATTGTCCAAATTAAATGAAAATTGACATGTAGGCTTATTTTGATGTGTAGATTACGAATTTGGAGTTTATTTCCAATTTTAAGACTTTCTTACATGGGTTTTGTCATCTGGCCCATTAGAGGCCCATTAACTTCATTACTCTTTCAATTAAGTTCTTTATCATCTTATTTTCACCAAATGAGTTATATGACATATTAGATTACATTATTCATGCATTTGATTATTAGGAACACACTAACCTCAAACTTATTTGGTCAAACTCAAAAGCTCACACTTCCAGGGTAGGGTTCAAGATCTGGTATGTTACAACTTCCCTCCACAATTTGTTTCAAGTGTGTTATAGTGCGCCTTTTGTCACATATTAATAAGTTACTTCTCATTGCTTCCTCCTCCCTCCTTTTTTTCTTTCTCTCTCTTCCATTACCTCCATTTCTTTTCATGTGTATTATAATGTAATTTTCTTTCACATAGTAATATGTTATTTCCCTCTACTTCAATCACTTCTTGTGTTCCTCCATTTCTCTCTCTTATCACTATTTTCCTCCACCATTTGAGTTTACATGTGTTATACTTTTCCTCTATCACATATTAATGTGTGCTTACCTCCCCCACATGTGTTTGTATGTACCATAACGTATTTCCAATCAAATATTAATGTGTTAACTTGCACTCACATACTAATTTTAGAGAGAGAAAATACAAGAGGAGGGAAGTGGTAGTAAACTGAGGATGAGAGGGGAAAACAAGAAATTGTACCATAGACAATAAGATACCAAATAAGAGATGACAAATAATTTACAGAGATAAAAAGTATTATAGCCCTTTTTTCCTTCTCATGCCTATTTTCTCTCTCTCTCTTCTTACTACTTACCTCCTGCATTTGAGTTCATGTGTGTTATAAATTGTTTTTTTCACATATTAATGTGTTATTTCCCACCACGTTTCTAATCCCTCATGATTTCTTTATCTCTTTTATCACCACTTTCTTACTCTATTTGTGCTTAATATGTTATATTTTGTTATGTTTCACATACTAATGTGTTACTTCCCTCCTCCATTTGTGTTCATGTGTATTATAATTTGTTTTAGTCACATATTAATGTCTTATTTCTTAGTCGCATATTAACTTCGTAGAGATAAGTACAAGAGGTGGGAAGTGAGAAATGAAATGAGGAGGAGAGATGAAACAATACATTGACCTAGAGATAACAAGACAATGTACCAGAGGTAATACATTGATTATAGATGATAACAAATCACTGCCCAATACTTCCCTCCTACAATATATTTTTCTTTTTATCTATCTTCCTACTACTTTCCTTATTTGCTTATGTTAGTGTGTCAATTCCCTCTCTTTCCCTCCTCCATCCTATTTTTTTCTTTCTCTTTCTTCCCACTATTTTTGTCATCCATTTGTGAAACAAGTAGGAGAGTGGAAAACAATAAACTAGACTAGATATAACATGACGTTGTACCCGTGATAACATATTGTTTACAAAAAGAAAAAATTATGACCCACTACTTCCCTCTTCTCTCTTATTTTCTCTCTTTTACTCTCTTCCCACTACTTCCCTCCTCTATTTATATTCACATATATTATAATGTGGTGTCTATCACATATTAATTGTGTTAGTTCATACCCATCTTCATCCTCTTATATTTTGCCTTTCTTTTCACTACTTCCCATTCTTTTTTCTCTTTCTTCCCATTACTTCCCCCCTCTCTCATTTCTAATTTTCACTCGTGCGTAAAATTGTGTTTTACATCACATTTTAATGTGTTATTTCTAACTATCTACCTCCTCCCTCCATTCTTATTTTATATCTTTCTCTCTCATTCCACTACTTCCCTCTTTCTGCCTCTTAGTTTTTTTTTCTCTTTCTCTTACTTCCCTCCTCCCTCCATTCTTATTTTTATCTTTCGATCTCGTCCCACTACTTCCCTCCTCCTTTCTATTTTTCTATCTTCCCACTACTCTCCTCCTATTTGTTTCTCTTTTCCCACTACCTCCCTCCTTTTTTCTAATATGTTTACCTCTTTCAGACTACTTCCCTTCTCCCCCATTCTCTTATTTTTCTACTTCCTTCTCCTCCCACTACTTTCATCTATATATTCTAGTAAAGATGATGTTGACACAATAACTAAGTTGAAACAAAAATAATCATGTCATAGTGTCACCAACCATCATAATATTGTCTTCTACAACTTGTCGTGGGATAGTGACAAATAGAATTCAGTTTGGTGTTTAAAACTCATTACACATACTATTTTCATATATTTTAGTGATCAGTACTAGTTGAGTTCACAATCAAGATATCTAGAAGAATACATAGATTGATAATTCAAGACGTGATGTTAGCAAGTTGCTTTTGGGATGCCAACAATTTTAATGTCAATAAGATAACATCTTTCATTAGGATGCTTAATCATATAGCTTGAAAATAGGTCGTTGCAATCCAAGTGGAAAAACAACACCAACCTACCAAGTTACATGTTTAAGCATTTTATAGGTGGATGTTGTTTGGTATGATATGGACCTTCAATTACAAATTAAGTGTGTGTCCCTAGATTGATTTAAATGGACCGTTAGCTGTTATATCCTGATACCCAACCACAAAAATAGTGGCTCTTTTTTGTTCTAAATTATTTTCATGTAAGTTCTGGTTTTTAGATACATTTAGCACTTAATTTTTCATATTAGAACATCAAGAAAAAAACATGCATATAGATTTTATGTACTAAAAACATTCACAATATAGGCATATATCACATAGTAGAAGCATTCTATCATTCAAAAGAATCTTCTTTTAGTAATGAAAAGCGTTCCTCTTGATCATCTTGCATCCTCCAGCATGCTAAACAAAAGATCTACAAAAATCAATCAACACAATTCGTTTTATTGGCAACCCAAAACTTCTAGGCCAGCCAAATTCATTTTCGTCCCCTACTCTAAGCAACAAATGATATAAATCTATTATAAAATCCTATCAGATCCCACTATATCACACCCTTTTATAGAACCAACAAAAAGAATAAGAAAAAACCACAACCCATTTGGTAATTCCACCAAGAAGAACTCTAGAAAACGATGCATCCTCCACAATTTTTCAGCATGTCCATGGGGTCATCTACCGACCACTAACAACAAATCTTCAAGATATAGCAGTCATAAAAAAGTATGCTATTGGTTATCATCCTTCAAGATTACACGTCACAATTGCAAACTGAGTTCATATTTTGTCTCTATGACCCCCAACCTATGAAGGTTCAAACTATGGACCCACTTGTATGATCTCCCTCTACTTAGTCTCTGGAAATAATTATCATTCCATTCATCTCCATCATCACTCTCAAATTTGCAGTTGTAACAATCATTTTCCACCCATTCCCCATCTAATATGGATCTTTCTTGCGTCGTGACCTTGTATGGGCAACGTTTGTTGGGTTGAGGAGGCAGGCCAGACTCATATTGTTGTAATATGCTACATCATTGTATGTAATCCTCTAGGTGAAAATCTATACTTTTGAAATCCTCCAACCTTTTGTGAGGAAGAACTCTCTGGTGGACTTCTTAATCAAGCACCTGCCTTCCTATGTCTTGAGTGAGAAGCAAGATGATCACCCGCCCCCTCCCTTCTGGTGTCATGGTGCATATTCTCCTCCCTCATTGTGACATATAGAGGAAATGGAGCATGTGCAACAACCTAAACCCCTCGAAAACATTGATGCAAGATGGAAACGGGTATGTACGACTTCTATTCAGTCTCAGTTAGCATTGTTCAACATCATTGTCATGAAGGTCATCCACCTTAGATATCTTAACTAGGAACAATCATCATACAAGGTCACTCCAAACATTGAGAGATATCTTCTTGAAAGAATCAATCAAAACCAGGATCCATGTTTCTTCATATGGTAATATTCGTCATCGAGACACCCAGATGACATAACAAAGGGATGAATAATATCCTTCAAAGATGTCCTCCAGCCAAAACCAAGAATTATCATGACATTGTCATCCCCGCTCTATGAAACATCTGGATTAGTATTTTATGGTCATGTCCTTTGGTGGCATATCATCAACTGCTGCATGTACGTCTTGGATGGAGAGAAGAATAAAATCACCTTTTGTATCTACAAAATGGTAGATGATTATTACTCTCAGAAATAAGGAAGCTTAAAAGTTAGATATACTCTATGTGGGCATTCATCATGGCAGGTGACAGAAACTGTTGCACAAAATTTCTCAATTGCTTCTTGCAGATTTGGTCCTCTTCATCCATCCTTACAAAAATGTGCTTGGACATGTGATTTGATGTGATGTTCCATGTGATGGAGATTTGGAACCTCGACTTAGGAGAGGGAAGGATTCAAAATTTCTCAAATACAGTGGCATGGTCACAAGATTCATTTTGCACCCTCCAATAAAGTGACCCACCCATCTGCATCTGTACTAGACTTCCATTCAGACACACTGAGCTTGCTAATGCCCTTTCTACAAACATCTTCAACAAGTACATGCAGGTATATTGTAGAAGGGATTCTTCTTCTTGGCTTCATCAATCAAGGGCCTAGGTCTTTTGGTCCTCCTACTTTGGTTGATGTTCTATATCCATGTATCCTCAACATTATGAGGGGCATGATTTATCTTAATGGAGCAGTCCTCATGTTTGTCTCTAGGATCAAAAGTATGTGGAGCTTCTTCTGCCCTTGTTTGTGATGGTGAACTCTAGTATTTGGGTGAATAAAGATATTAGTCCATGGCATGTTCCCCTGCATTGGTTAGCCATCAATCTTTGTGTCTTGGAGAAGCTCGATGTCCCGATGTTGGTGACCCTAACTTTCCTTAGTGGAGAAGTGTGATGTAAGGTAGGGAGTACTCTGGTTCAATCCTTAAAGTAGAGTGTATTTTTCTCCTCTCCACCATGATCCATCTTGCGGTGAGAGGGGTTTTTTTTCTTCCATTTTGATATGCTATGATCATGGGAAGGCCCCAAGAACCTCCAAAGTTGATGACGGAGGTTATCATGGAACTCAAAGGTCAGAAAGAGAGAATCGCCAAGGGAACCTTGAAATGGGCTTGGGACAATTCCATAATTCATCAAGCCCATTTCTAGTAGAGGAAATAGGAAAAGGAGGAAGAAAATGTAGTAGGAAAAGAATGGGAGGTTGATGATCGACGGCCACATTGTTAGAGTGGAACACCGAGAGGTAGGTGAGCCATAATATCATGTTTTTCGGCCACCCCATGCTCTATTCTATTATTATTAATCCTTATTTTTATCTCTTTAAAATTAGTCATAGCGTACTCATCTAAATTATGTTCAATTTGAAGTAACTTGTGGATTCTTCTTGTCTAAGAGTTATTTATCGAGATACAAATTTATTATGCATATGTAAAAAGAGTAATGAACTAGTAAACATAGTCAATAAACACTAAGAAAATATGCAAGAAGAGAACAAATTGTCTAAAGAGAAAGAAAAATTTATCATGAAACCCTAAAAAGATCAAAAATAAGTATCACTTTCTCAAAAACCATGAACCTTAAAAATAAATATATGTAACCTACTATGTTATCTCTCCTCTTTGGTTGTCTTTTTGACATACCTTTTAGATCCCCTTCTTGGATCCCTTATCATATGGATTTTAATCTAATATATAGAATATCCACATGACTAGATAAAAAAGACTAAATGAAAAGATAAAACCAAATTTGATGACTAGGATGGGACGTTATGATGAAGATATAGCAATGGATAATGAGAAGATACAGACAAATTAAATAAGGAAGGGGGTGATTTCTAAATGACATCTCCAACTCTAAATATACTAGTTATTTGGATAAGTTTCTAATATACAAGGTAACATACATTATCCAAAATAATAGGATAAGAGACATCATATCAGTAATATCCATCTTAGATCATATCAGTTTATGTGTATTTGCTTCTTTGAAAAATTTGCTCCCACTCTTCTTTTATTATTCCACCATTAGTATATTATTTCATCTCTAGAAGTGTTCTAAAAATGCACTCTACACAGAGTGTGTATTCAGACTTGGTTTCATGCATCCTCCATGTGAGAGATCCTAAATTTGTACAATCTAATAGACCACACTTATTCTAAATGTGGTTGGAAGAATATCATCCTTCACACCTTTAATCTTGCATGCCATAGTGTGTACCTTCTCTAAGCCACCCACTCGATGGTAATAGATGATTAGTCTGGCCATCTATTCTTTCTTTTATTAGTTCACATCCTCACATCTGGTCCTATTGAAATCAACAACTAAAGTCACAGCTTCAGACCTAATTATAGTTAATATTTGAGTACATGTAGTGCTATCTGGGGTCATGATGCCCACCTCATACACCAATTATTCATGTAGACCTTCAATTTTGGTACCACTCTCATCACCATCTCCGCCTCCTTTGATTAGAATATCTCTGAGCAATCAATATACTCCATTAGACCACAACATTCATGATTACTTGCCTTCTATGCTACAAATCCACCTTTATTAGATTTTGCAAACGATGGACTCAAGTTCCCTCTTTGATGTCATATTCCTATTGAGATTGGGGACATATTGAACCTCCAAAATGTGGGACATGCGACATCCTAATCTTGAATGTAAGTGTTCCAATCCTGACAACTTGGTAGAGCTTGTTGTCTGTCAAGAAAATAGTTTCATCCACTCGTGATAGAGGACCTTATCAATATGATAAAATGAGAATCTAAATCAAATTACATCCTTTACAAGTACTTGATTTCATATGATTTATCCTTCTAAATTTTCTATTGGATGGATCCCAACAATAGTAGTCAATGAAGTCATTTTTTTTTGGGCAATGTACGCTTTCTAATCATTTTGCAAAAAAAATTCTCTAATGGAACTTGAATTATCAAATGAAATCTTGTTAAACTATATAAGGGAGGGTGATACGATATAACTAAGTTATAACAATGGATAATGACAAAATAAGGTCAGACTAAATATAATAGGAGGAGAGGACTGCTAGGCAATACCTTCGGCCCCAAAAATGGAAGTAGCTTGGACAACTTCAAATATTGCAAGATAATAGATATTATCTAAAAAATATGATAAGAGACATTATCTCAAAACTATTATATATCAAATGTGGGTTTATAATGCCATATCCATATGACTTGTGTCACATCTCATAAATACACGTACAATATCAATTTGGCTTCATATCTTCAAGTTGATTAAAGTCTTATTTGGCGCAATGGTTCGAAATCATGGTCGTTTGCAAACGCACCTTAGATTAGTGATAATATGTTTCATATGTATTTAAATTGATATAATATATGATACTTGCACCAAATCTAGTGGGCATTGAATTCTCATAGTTTTCGTCATAACTTTTTTGTGTGTAGTTTCCACATGGAGGACTTGCTTATTTTCCCTCCTTCTCATCCGATTGTTTGGTTCCATCCACAGATAATTACACTTGAAATACTAGGACTTGAAAGACAAAGTCTGAAGAAGGCCTAAATAGATTGATAAGATACTACTAATAGGTTGAGGAATTGAATCAACGAAACCAAGCTATATTAGCCTTCCATAAATGGTTTAGTTTACTTTGGTGCAATTTGACTATGTGCCACGTCTAGATTAAGCACAAGAACCATAATAAAGTTATACACAAAATATGCTTCTCGACTCAAAAGAATACCCAATTAGCCTCTAAATAATGACTATGAGATGGTCAACAATGTCAAAACTCAAAGTGTGATGTTCATTGTCTTTATACATATCACTCAAAAAAATTTATATATCGATGCGTACATCAAAAAAATGTTTGAGTATATATCACGTAAATCTTGTGATGGTAAAATATTGATGTAAATTTTTATTTATGATACATGCATACTTTGTCTATTGTTGGGTATAATATATCTATGTGCATTGAAAAACATATTGATTACTAACAGTCTAGTAAGAAATTACTAATCAGTCTCTTATGATTAGATATATACACCAATACTACATGATAGACACACATATACACACCATATATATATATATATATATATATATATAGAGAGAGAGAGAGAGAGAGAGAGAGTCAGGCTAGAATACACTCGAGTGTACAGATCGCATGAATACACTCAAGTGTGTTTGCATATCAAGACAATTTTTTTTGTAAAATGTAAACCATTGATCTTCACTGTCATACTATAATTATGCTACATACAAATTTTGATCCCATTTGGATGAGTGTAAGTCACTCATCCGAGGGCAAAAAAATCGACGTGCGAAACTAATTTGAAATGTATAATTTTTGTGGTCTTTATAACATGACCTATAAATGTCCAAATGTGCTCAAATTTTTGTGTATGTGTTATTCACAAGATGTTTAAGAAGATCAACGGATTAGATTTTTGAAAAATCATTGCATCATGAAAAACTACTTGAGTGTATTCAGCTCCGAATACACTCGAGTGTATTCTAGCCTGACTATATATGTTGTCAGGCTAGAATACACTCGAGTGTATTTGGAGCAAAATACACTCAAGTAGTTTTTCATGATGCAATGTTTTTTCAAAAATCTAATCCATTGATCTTCTTAAACATCTTGTAAATAACACATACACAAAATTTGAGCCCATTTGGACATTTATAGGTCGTGTTATGAAGACCATAAAAATTATGCATTTCAAATTAGTTTCGTGCATCGATTTTGTTGCCCTTAGATGGGTGACTTATACTCATCCAAATGCGCTCAAAATTTGTATGTATCCTAATAATAGTATGACAATGAAGATCAATGGTTTACATTTTATAAAAAAATAGTCTTGATATGAAAACACAACTTGAGTGTAGCGTGCGATCCGTACACTCAAGTGTATTCCAGTCTGACTCTATATGTATATATTAATATATATATATATATATATATATATATATATATATATATATATATATATCTGTGTGTGTATGTATATATATGTATACTTATATATATATATATATATATATATATATATATATATATATATATATATATATATATATATATATATTGAAGATGGAATACATTCAAGAATTTACACATCAATCATTTTCCATCATGAAGTAATTATTTTAAAAATTAAAATCCCTGATCTTATTAAATATCTTAAAAACATACTATATGATAAATTGCATCTTATTTGGACACTTATAGTTCATGCATCTAAAGGAGGCAAAATCATCCATTTCAAATTAGTTTTGTGTGTCAATTTTGTCGTCCTTGCATGAGTGACTTACACTCATCCAAATAGACTCCAATTTTATATGAGTCCTATTACTACTGTAACAATGAAGATTAATAGATTAGATTTTACAAAGATATGGTCTAGATAGGAAAACACCATTGAGGTGTACGATGTGATCTATATAGTTAAGTGTATAAGGTCTGGCAGTCTACCCATTTATTGTCGAATCTATCTAATAACTAATGTCAAAACTTTTATACATAATTACCTTGTGAGTCCTTCTCTTTTAGTTATGGTGTAGTTCTAGAATACACTCGAGTGTACATATCACATAGTAAACCTCAAAAGTATTTGCCTATCTAGACCATGTCTTTCCAAAATCTAATCAATTGATCTTCATTGTTACAATAGTAAAGGACCCATATAAAATTTGAGTCCATTTGGATCAGTGAAAGTCACTCATTTAAGGACAACAAAATCGATACACAAAACTAATTTAAAATGCATGATTTTGCATCCTTTAGATGCATGACCTATTAGTGTCCTAATAAGATACAATTTATTATATAATATGTTCTTAAGATATTTAAGAAGATTAGTGGTTTAGATTTTTAAAATAATTGTTTCATGATGGAAAATGATTGAGATGTATAGCGTCTCTGATACACTAGAGTGTATTCCAACTTCACTCTCTCTCTCACTCTCTCTCTCTATCTCTCTCTCTATCTATCTCTCTCTCTCTCTCTCTCTCTATATATATATATATATATATATATATATATATATATATATATATATATATATATATATGTATGTATGTATATATATATATATATATGTAGGTATATATATATATGGACAACGATCCAGTGAGAAACATATCTTGGTGAGAGAATGAGAGGCATTTGAATAAATTTACATAGTAATCAATTTTCTGTAATCCAACCATATGGATTAAAAATATAGCTTATTTGTTACCTTCCTACAAAATTTCATCATCATATGACTTTTATTGCATTCCCAACAAGCAAATACTTTTCAATGCTCAATATTGAATTTCAGACTGACCGTTGGATGTAAAATACATATATTCTATATATGGAAATGTAAAAAATATTGGATTGAATTAATTTTTTGTGTGATGGTAAATAAAATGATATTCTTCCCATCTATAAGGTTGGATATGGAAAAAAAATCTATAACTTTACGGTTTTTCAAATGCCTCTCATGCCCTCACCGTAGGATGTTTTCTACTAAACCGCTACCCTATATATATATATATATATATATATAGGGGGGGAGAGAGTGTGTGTCAGGCTAGAATATACTCGAGTGTACAGATTGCACGGATACACTCAAGTGTGTCTGCATATCAAGACTATTTTTTGCAAGATGTAAACCATTTATCTTCATTGTCATACTATAATTAGGCTACATCAAAATTTTGAGCCCATTTGGATGAGTGTAAGTGTGACATCCCTCTATCATGCAGATAGAGAAATGCCACGCGAAACCGTGAGGAACCACCATAAACCACATATTACCAAAAACACGGGTTAATTAAAACTGATTGCGGAAAACATCATAAGAAAGGAACTATTACAACCAGATCCACATCCTACAAGGAAACATGTTGTATATACATAAGCATCATAGATGTCCACCATCACATTGGATCTGTCTGTTCCATATCCATCAAGGATGTTTCACCTGTTTATATACATACCAGACCTAGCCAGGCCAACAACAGGTTACAAGAAGCCATACTAAGATCATACATTGTGAAACCTTGTCAAAAACACCTCCAAGGACCTGAGAGTACAGGGATGACTCTAGGACTCTACTACAAAACAATCACAATAGCATATCCAACCTTTCCTTCTACTGATCTTCTTGCTTCTCGACTGCAACCTCACGTCCACCACTACATCTAGCTGGATCACCTAAAAAGGTTGAAACCAGCGGGGTGAGACACACAGTCCCAGCGAGAAACATAACTCCCCGCTGAACTATAAAACCTCAGAAAAGCTAGAGTAGATAAAACATGTAGCAGATATAACCAGATCATATAGGAAATGTGAAGAACAAGATTATACATTCATAACAGCTTACCAGGATACCTGAGAAGCATATAACTAGCTGCAAGGAGTGCTTAGGGCATGTATATAAAATAATCATACATTATGCAAGGCATCAACCAATGTTCTGTGTTTGCCCTAAGAAAATATACTACACAATTGGATTACCATTTATTATTCCCTGATGAAGTGAGTCGTACTGCTCAAATCCAACCTTCGGTTGTGAAACCCAGCCGATGCCATACAAGGTCAATGGAAGAGTCGGACTCCACGACCTCACCCCTCGTGGCCAGTGCACGAGAACCAAAGAAGGACCGTAGTCTCTTGCTTAAGGGACCTCAGTCATAGGGTCAGCTTTGTAGGCTACCCTTTCTATAGCCCACCTTGGTATAGGTCACGACACTAGTATATCTTGAGCCACAGGCATGTTCACCGTGCTCCCAAGCCATGATTGCATTCATGATCTATCATACTATGTCATGGGCCTGTTCACCATGCTCTTATACATGCTCTGAGTCTACAACCAAAGTTGAACTCTAATCCTCCTATTTGCGGCTAGGATAAACCCCACATACTCAACAATATGTGCTCTAGGTTAACACACAGGAGAACCTATTTCACCATCACCAGCTCCTGACGATGATGGCTCTATGGCCAGGGAAAACTACATGAAAGGTTCATCTGTAATTAATTAATGCATTTTAAGTGATTGTTGCGGTTGACCAAGTTGTATTATGCAAACCATAAGCAAGAGTAAACAACATAGATTCCTGCATTCTATGTCACACTGTTACTACTATTCTCAATGCCAACAACATCATCATGATCCATTGCAAGTATCTTACATCACATATTGCCACTTGGCCTCTTGCCAATCATCATGATCCATCACAAGGATCCAACATCACAGGGATTCCATCCCATCATTAAGCACATGTTACCAACACATAGAAAACACTCATCATGTGTCATCATAGTCCACAAAACACATAGTGTTCCTCATTATTCCAATATCAAGAGAATGTCACCAATGACATCATTATAGCTCATACCTGAGTACACATCTCAATTGATGAAACCTGCATGGTTAGTATGCTCAAGAGTAGATAAACACTTCATCATCGAGGTATAGTTATGCCACATCAGATGAGCATGCATATAACATCCATATATAAGCATTCCAAACGATATTAGGGTTTCAAGCAAGAACACTAGGGTTCGACCACCACTAGGGAAGAAGAGAACCACATCTACAAGATGTATCGGCCACCACTCTTCTCCAAGGGATATCAGCCACTAAGGGAAAGAGAGCAACTAAGGAAACTAAAGGGGCTACTAGCAATCAAGAAGAGAGGTATATATACAAGAGGGTAAAAGGGGGAGAGCAAGGCAAGGTGGCGTCCACTAAGGACCACTTGTCCAAGGGCCACGCCACATGCTAGCACCCCAACATCACTTGTACACTCCTTCCACATGCTAGAAAAGCAACCACCACATGTCCAAAGAGGGTGACACAAACGATGTTAGGTGGAGGGGTGTGTTTCGCCCAACATGGCAACCTGACACACGTACTAGCACCCCTGGCTGATACACCACTTGGCCGACACACCCCT